>JMRO03000135.1:0-64749 GCA_000743665.3 Scytalidium sp. 3C | reverse complement strand
AATCGGGATTATAACCGTTTATTTATATATAAAATTATAATATTATACAATAGTATATAATATAAATATATAAAGATTATTAAAACAAAATTTTTTTGCAAAAATAATCATTTTTGATGAAATAATGATATTTCTTTTATATAGGGCAAAAATGCGGTTTTTGACCTTAAATTTAAGGCATTATATTACATAATTATAAACCTTTTTAAATATATTTTAAATTTACATATTTCAATATATTTCTATACAAAATTTCAAGTTAATTGGTCTTATAATTAAAAAGTTATTTGAATTTAAAATTCTCAAATTTGTATGTAAAAAGGTGGTCGTCACGTGAGAGCGGTCGGCACGTTGGGATGACGAGTATAGTTTTTCTCGTTTAATCGTATGCGAATTTCAATACGAATTTTCTTAGCTACAAAAAATATTTCTAAATACTCTAAGTTAATTTCAGTTGGAGTTGTAATTTCTAAACTTAGTGGATTTAAAAATCAACTAAGGTATTAGGTAAGTAGTCTATGTATTATCTCTAGTTTTATTAGATTTGGAAATCGATAAGGGTCTACAATATTAGATCCAGGTGGAACTGTATATTTGTATTTTAAAATATTCAAATTCTCTATCATCGTATCTATTGTATTAAACGTTAGAAAATAAGTTTATTATCTTCAGAAATACATATAGTTTCTTTGAAAAAACGTATAAAAACATATAGACTACTTGTTTAGTAGTGATAGGAAATAGTTTAATCAGAAGATTTTATCTTAGTTAATAGTATATATAAGTTATAAATTTCCTAAGTTATCCTCTAGCAAATCTCGGTTAATATTATATTCAGCTTATTTACAAAATCTACGATCTTATATTATGTCGTTACCCGAAATGTTTAAGTGAAAAGCTAACCTTAAGTAGGTATATGTACTTCAAGAACCATATAGCCTTTGTACACCGCTGTTTTCTGTTTAACGTCCGTCCGTGCGTGCCGAAAAACCCGCTGTGCCGAAAAATATGAGGGGTACTTCGACTTGAAGCAACTTAAACATCAGTACAAACATTAAAAATCCTAATAATTCTATATAAATCCTGTCCTATAGCTACTCGCAAATATCTAGAACTTTAATCTAAGAAATACATTTGTTTTTATCATTTTCACGTCTAATTTTACAAAGATCATATTTTATAGCATAGCAGTACTATTTTTATTATCGCACGATTACTTAGTTCTTAAAGTTCTAGATAGTTTATAAAATAATGTTATTTGAGCTTCAAATCTTTGTTAGATAACTGGAATATCGTCAGGAACCTTGTGCTTGCTGTAGCAAACTAATTCTTCCAGTGTCGCTATATCAGTAAATACCTTTAATTAATTGTAACGGGTCTTCTGTGGTATACTCCTAGAATATATCACGCGATATAGATCTCTCGTAGAGCTGTTCGAAGGTATAGTAGTTGTGCACGAGAAGTGTTACTTTAGTCGAGTTTACAATGTTACTGTAATAAATTTATGACTTAAGAATATTATCTGAAGTTAAGTACGAAACTCTTATTTACTTGGTAATGAGCGTATATTATATATATAATAAAATCTTATAAACTTTAAATAAACTCCCAGAGTCCTATAGCTCCTGGACCCTTTGGATCTCTAGGGTCCCCAGGGTCTATCACGTAACTTATTAGCTAAGACAAGCAAAGGACTACTCTACCTCTGGCATTGTTCTTTGGTATAGATTTTTTATGTTCTGAGAGGTCTCGTAATATTATCTTCTTTTTAAATCTAGCGTTGCCCTGATACTTAAGTTATAAGATCAAAACATCTGTTACCTCTTATAGTTTTCTTTCTTTTTTATTATGTTATTTTTTAAATTTAAGAAATATAATAAATATCTTCGTCTAATATAAGAAATCGAAAAACTAGATATAGAAATGTTTTCTTGTTCTTTTTGCGAATAAAACAGCAAGTTATATATCGTAATTCTGTAATCAACCTATTGTAACAAATATATTCGCCGAAAATAAAAATACGATTACAAAAATATTTTTTCTTTGTCTTAGAATACTATTAATAAAAAAGAAACTTATTTAAAAGCAAAGAAAAAGAAAATTGCTTAAGTTATAATCGAAAATATAGTTTGTTTAGTTCAATTAAGAAAACAACGAAAGTTCTTTAGAAAACGTGTTAGTAAAATACTTTATTATAATATAAAAACAATAAATAAATTAAATAAATTAAAAGAAAAAGAAAAAAAACAAAAAAAACAAAAGAAAATACAAGTATTGAACGTTAATATTATTCTGTTGCTCGAAATTTTTTTTGATAAGATTTTGTTATTTTTTTTATTAAATTTATTCTAGTTTTTTCTTGTAGATAACAATAGTATTTTATTAATATTTTTTAAAAATTTTTGAGATATATATATAATTTTTACGAGTTATCTAAGTTTGAATAATTTTTTTATTTGATAAGATATTGAACTCTTTGTTTAATAATTTTGAAATCGAGTATTTCTTCGATTTCTTATTCTTTTTGTTCGTTGACTTCGAATTTTTCGTCTGACGTTTGTAATATATTAAATAGTACTAGTTCTAATAATAAAATATAAAATACAAAATGAATTTTCATAATTTCCGGTAATTTTAGTTTGAATATAATTGGTTTATACGTTTTTTTAATTCCAAAAATCTAATTTTTTTCTAGTTTAATTTTTTATTTAGTTGTTTTGTTTTGATATTTGTTTGCAAAAGATAAACTTTATTTTTTTTCTTAAACGTAAGTTTTATATTATATTATATATTATAATATTATTGTATTCTTTATCTTGCAAATTCTAATTTTGCTTTTAATTATTTATAAATTTATTTTATATCTGTTATAATTATTCTTGTTTTTACCGAATAACTTTTTATTTTTTTAGTTATCTGGAATTTACTAAATTTATAACTATAGTTCACGAAGAATAATAATACTTTTGTTATTTCATATATTATATTATTATAAATTAATTGTACCAGTGATAAAAAATTAATTTAATTATTTTATTAATAATTGATATAATTTTGTAAATAAATCTCGAGTATCTGATTCATTTGTTCAGTTTGTTTATCAGTTTTTAAATAGAATACAATAGATAACGCTTTGTTTATACTTATTATTTTAGTAAATGTTTTTTAAAACTTCGATATAAATAATCTATTTCTGTCAGAGATGATTTTCTTTAAAGTTTTATGATTAATAACTATATATCATATGAAAATCTGTGCAAAAATATCTGTGTTATAATTCTCTTTTTATAATAAAAATATTCTATATTTAGTTAATTGTTTTACGATTACTAATATCGAATCGTATTTTTATCTTATAATAACTTCTTTTGAAATAAGTAATTTCATAATAAAATCCTACGATATATATTTCCAAAGTTCTTCTAATATTTTTATTAGCTGTAATAGTTTATATGTTTTATATTTGGATGTTTTTGTTTTATAACATATATCATAGTTTTTAACAATATCTTTAGTTATATATCTTAGATTTAAGATAAAGTATCCTTGAATAATTCTCTAGTAAATTCTACTGATTTCCTAATATTCATATATCAATAATTCATATTGTTTCTTAACGAATTCTTTAGTTAAATTCGATAAAATCTATAACTGTCTTTAGTATAATAGAATATTAAAGTACTTATTAACTTTCTTTTATATAAGTTTGTCTTTCAGAAACTCCCGTTAGTTTTGTTATATTATCTAATCAACTTCTTTTTATCGAATTTCTTTGTGAATTCTCTTGATCTAATAGTTATTTTTAATGTAATTAACTGTTGATATTTGTATATAATTATATATAATATCGTCTTTTTCTGTTCTCAAAATAGCTTAAGATATTAGTTTCATTTTTTCTAAGTATTTTGATCTTCTGTTAAACGTATTTACTCGAATATTTTTGAATCCTTTGATATATCAGATCTTGAAATTGAATTATGATATAAATTCAGATTATCTAATTTGTTATTGATTTAATTTTTTTGTTATTGTAAAATACACGAGGTTCTTATAATCTATAAAAACTTCTATTTCATAAACAATTTCTAATAAATAAATTTTTTATTTTTTAAATGTGTTTATTATTGCTAATAGCTTTTTGTTATATATCTTATAATTGAGTTCCGCAATTGTGAATTTCTACGAGTAAAATACAATTACTCTTCACTTATTTTATTTATCCTATTAACTAAAAATTATTTTTAAAACGAAATTTGAAACATTTATTTCAATTTAAATCTTTTTTTTTNGGATTAAATATAGTTGTAATCTCACTTTTCGTGAAAGTTTTTTTAGTATATCAAAAGCTTTTTGTTCTTCATTAATCTATTTAAATACAACAGTAGATCCTATTAATGTAATAAATAATCTAATTATTTTTGAAAAATCTTTAATATATTTTTAACAATAGTTAAAAAATCCAATGAAAACCTTGACATTTGTTGTGTTTTTAAATGTAACTTACGATAAGATCTTCTTTTTTTTGTCTAACACAATTAAAAATCCTTCTAATGTAACAATATATCCTAAAATTTCTGTTTTTCTAATATAAAATTCATACTTAAATAATTTGTATTTGAAACATATATTTTACAACACTTGTATTATTTCTTGAATATATTTTATATATTTTTCTTTATCTATAAAATATATAAAAATATTATCCAAATATACGATAACGAATATATCTAAGAACAGAGCTAATATAACGTTCATCTGTTGCTACATTAATGCAAGAACATTAGTGAACTCGAATAACATAACCAAATACTTATACAAACTATATCTAATTCTGAAAACAGTCTTTTATTCTTCTCTTTTTGCAATTCTAATAAAGTAATACGTATCTCGCAAATCTAATTTTGTATAAATCTTAGCTTTCACAAGTTAATCCTTTAATTCATCAGCTAACAATAATAGATAACGATCTTTTTTTGTTATAATATTCAATATTTTATAATTTATACAAAATCGTTGTTTTTTTTTAGATATAAATAATATTAGATTCTTGACTAAAGAATTTAATTTTCTAATATAGTTTTTTACTAATATTTTGTCCAAATATTCTCTCAAAGATTTCAGATTTGTTTCTGATATTAGGTAAATTAGTTTGTAAAATATTTTTTTTTTCTTCTATTAGTATTTTATAATTTTATAACTCGTGTTCTAGTAACGTACTTATATTAAGTTTGTTCTCAAATAACTTATTAAAGTTTTTGTATATTTTAGAGATCATAGGTTTTTTTTTTTNCTGATTCGTTGCTGTTCTTATTAGCTGCAGCTATAATATTAATTTCTATTTTAGTTATTCAATTACTTGGACAAGAGTATTTATTGAATTACACGTTCCTTATAATTTAATCTATAGTTAAGTTATATTTTTTTAATTATAGTACATAGTACTACTAACTAAATGTTCAAAGTATAACAGGTCTTTTGTAATATATTCTTAGAATATATCACGCAATATAAATCTTTTATAGAACTGTTTGAAAATATAATAGTTGTACATAAGAAATGTTATTTTAGTCGAATTTATAATATTATTATAATAAACTTATAACTTAAGAATATTATCTGAAGTTAAGTACAAAACTTTTATTTACTTGGTAATAAACGTACATTATATAAATAATGAAATCCTATAGACCTTAGATAGACCCCCAAGGTCCTATAGCTCTTAGACCCTCTGGACCCCCAGGGTCCCCAGGGTCTATCACATAACCCATTAACCAAGACAAGCAAGGGACTACTCTACCCCTAGCATTGTTCTTCGGTATGGATTTTCTATGTTCCGAGAGGTCTCGTAACATTAATATAGCAGTTTATTATGGCTAGGACCAAAAAGCCCTGCACAACCACCACTAATAAAATCATTATTCAGATTACGTTTACGTAAGATTTTATTATTTGTTAACCAAAAATCATTAGATGTTTAAATAAGAAGTATTAGCTGGAGTAGTAATCTTTGTATAAAAATGTATAACATAGCAGCCACATATCTTCTGACGATCTCTAACATAAGTAATGAAGTTCTAAAGTTTAATACAACTGATTTATAAGTTCAAAGAATAGTCAGCGCTCAATACTAAGGTAAGGATAAAGGAATTCTATTTTGCGACAAAGAAAATATTTCATAAATCAAGTGCAATAGCGATAGTACGACTGTAAATTTTCTGGGAAGTTAGGTTTGGGGTATTCAAAAATGAACAATGAATATAATTTATATAATAAAATAAGTAATGTCAATGTGCGCAAAGAATTTGAAATACTTGAAGTCAAAGTACCCCTTATATTTTTCGGCACAGCGGGTTTTTCGGCATATGCAGACGGACGTTAGTTAATTTACTTTCTATTACAATACTATATATGATCGATTATTCATTGGAAAATCCAAAGCGCAAATTCAGATTAAAAGTAAACTAAGTTAATTTAATATAATTTAAGTATTGTATTTGTAATATGTTAATTGAAATAAATGATAAAAAAAATAATACGCAAAAATTTAGATAATTACGAACAACAGGCACTGACAGTTTTGTTTATTGCCTTGAAACTTCTGAATTAGTTCTTATATAGCTGTTCATCAATAGCTAGTAGCTTTTTTATATTTTTATTTGTGAAAACTGAAAAATACTAAGTCTTTTCTTAATAAATTAGGTTATTGTTCAGTTTAATTAAAATACTATTTTGTACAAACATAGTACTTGCAAACTCATTGTTTTCGCTGATAACTTTTTCTGATATATCTCTTAAAACAAAAACTAAATTATACTTTTATAATTTATTCTAATTATTTTTTGAACTGTTATCTTATTTATTAGGACTGAGTGAAAAGAACTTAATAATATTTTGATAACTATTGTTTGTATTATTACCGCTGTTAATTTCACTGTTTTTATTATTTCATAGAAAAATTTATTTTTTATTTTTCAAGGTTTTTTGTATTTTGTTTATAAGTTCTTTAGTTTCACTAAACTAGTTAGTATTTGATGAATCTGTAATTGTTATACTATTGTTCCGATAGATTTTTTTTAATATTAAAATCAATATTTAAGATTACCTTTAATACTATAACTGAAGTAAGTTTTTCGATTATTGTGTTAAATCTTAACGATTTTATTTATTCTTGAAATTCTTTTTGATTTTTAAGTGTAAGTAGCTTGGTAAAATTGCTAAGTAAGTAAATAACTTTTTGTATATTATTATATATCTTATTTATAATATAAAGTAGTAATTAACTTTGGTTACTAAAATCGAAATCTGGAAGTGATATAATTATAAACTTAAGTATATTAGTACTATTATCAGTATTTTTATAATCTTGGGAATAACTAATGTCACAAGTTTTATCAATTGTTATATTAATATTTTCAGATTCTGTGTTATATATAATTGAACTAGAATAAAGCTTGGAGATTATATTTAACTCTAGCTGAGTATTATTAACGGATATTTGTTTTGTTAGTTTACATAAGTAAATATTTACTTTTTCTCTAGTATATTCTTTTTTAAAGTTATTCTTGATTTATTAAAAACTATATAAGAGTAATTTCACAAACTAAATCTTTTTTTTTGAGATTTAATAGTCTGATAAGTTTTTGATAGTTTGAAAATAATGACTGATTATCTAATTTTAGCTTGTCGAATTTGTTTTGAAAAACTTGCTTATTCGAATAATAAATAGAGATAACATATTCGATAATACTAATTTAATAAATCGTTTGAAAAGCCAAAACTTTTTATATAATTGATAAAAAATTTGTATAATATTAATAATTGTTTTTATTTGTTTCCTTAAACTTTTAAGAACTGAAGATTTCAAAATAACTTTAATAAATAATATAGAAACAGTTATCAAAGATTCCAAAGTGTATAATTTCTATAGTATTATTATTTTTGATAAAATCTATGGTTTACTAATAACTTTCACCATTTTCGACTAATCTAATAATACACGGTAGTAGAGTTAGTAAAATCTCTTTATATATAGCGTTAGTTAAAGTACTATAGGACATTTAGGGATCTAAGTAATTGATCACAGAAAAAATAATAAATTACTATTTCACTTTTGATAATCGGAATATTTTCGAAAGGATCTTCTTTTCTATAGAAATTTTAGAATAAGAGGTAAATAGTTTGTATAGCATCATTTGTAAAGATCGATATTATACTGTTTTTTCTTTAGAATATAAAATTAATTTTATCAAAAGGTATTAATCTCTTTATGTGATAATATCATATAATATTTACGTAATATAATATTATATTATATTGAAAGCTAAAATACTCTATTTTAAATCAATAAAACACTAGGAAACTATCAGTTTAAACACTATTTATATATCCAGAATCGAATTTGTAGTTAACAAAGTTTAATTTTAGGTTTAACTATCAAATTTAGCAACGAATTTTCAGTTTTGTAAATTAAATAATTTCAGAATAAAAAATTTATCTCTTGTTGAAGTTTCTAGTAAACAAAATTAATAGTTGATTATATTTTAGCTAGATTTATTATTTCGATAATACGAACTTAGATGATGTAAACAATGTTTGTTACAATTATAATAATTGTCAAATATATTTTAATATAAAAATAAACTATTCTGATATTAGGAAATAAATATTATTAAAAGTATTTATATTCTTTGAAATATATATATATTCTACGACAAGAATTATGATCCAGATATTTGCTGGAAGAAAGAAAAAAAATATCAAATTATATTATATATTACTAGGAAAGATTTATATACAACAATTTCTGAAGTTAAATTATTACTGTACTTTATATATCAAAATAATTATTAGTGACAGTATTTAATAATTTAATAAAAATTAAGTAGGGATATAAAGAAAAATTTATAAATATAAAAATATATTTCTTTTTTAATAGACGAGTATTTGTAACTTATAAATTTTAATATATGTGTTAATTATTTTATTTTAATTGGAAAAAAGTTTATAGATCGATATTGAAAATAAAAATTAATATAGTAAGAAAAAAGGAAGAGATTTACAAAGATTTTTATATCTTATATTAGACGAACAAAGAAATACAATAATTAAATTAAAAAATAAAATGATTATCGATGCAATAATCATTATATATCAAATGATAAATCGATATTAACTCTCGAGTTTGATAAAAGAATAGTTAGTGAACTAGTTCAGGAATAAGTTTAGCGTTATTATCATTTATAACCAAATAAATAAGTTATTGGAATAGAATCTACAGTAACAAATATTAGACAAAGATTAACATATATAGATTTACAAACAAAAAATTCAGCTGTAAAAGCCGGGAAATACTTTTAATATATCATTTAAACGAAGTTACAATATTCCAAAAATATTTATATACTGCAATTGTAGTTTGACTTAATAAAATTTGCTTACTGAATTAATCTCACTTATCAAATAACAAAAATATTATAGAATCGAACTTGATAAACCATTTATTCTATTGTTTTATATCCCCTAAATTATTAATTTATAGTAATTTCATAAAACATAACTATTATTGTAAATTTTACTATAGCATTAAAATATATATATTATAAAGAGTACTATAATCTTAAAACGTACATTTTCTACTGTTTTCTAAACTTGATAATGTTCTTATAGTTGTAAGTTTTGAGTTACCGTTTTAAGATCTGGGTTAACGCTATTTGTATAAGCGCTATTTTTGCGGTAGTTTTCTAGAGGAAAAGGAAAAGTTATTTTTGGAGATGTATTATCAAAACCTAATTATAATTTAATTAAAATAGTAAATACGTTAAACTCAAAAACGTTTTGTAAATTTCAATTTGAACACTGTTTTATAGATTAATTTATAAAAGTATATTGTTTCTTCTACGAGTTATATCCAGTTTTATTTGTTAAACTTCAGTAATTGATTATAATATAGATGTTATATAATAGTATATTATAACACTTGTAATAATAGTTACTTTTTTAATTTCCTCATATATATTAAGGGTTTCAACTAGTATTTTGTGAAAGAATATAATTTACTATTTTCTCAAGTATCTGTTTTATCTATTAGTTTATAAATATATGGGAAAGATTATTTGATATCACACACTCTTTGTCATTGTTTTTTTTGTAGGTAATACTCTGTACTTTACTATAAGTGCGCATGATCGTACGGAGATTTCACAGTAATTAGGACTATTATCTATAATAAACTTTGTCTTTTTTGTTATTGAATATCGTATGAATTTTATCATTAACTTTTATGGACTTGGATACGAGATATACAACACTATCTATCATTAAATAAAGCAAGTGGCTGTAATCGAAAAAATGTTTCATATAATCTTTGCTGTAATATTAGAAATACTTAAATTATATTTATTTACTTAAGTAATAATATTAATAATAAATTTATTTTATTACTAAAACAACAAATGTTAATTGAGCGAAATTACTTCTGTTATAATAGCTATTTTAATTATTTCTTTTTCGATTGTACAATTTTATTTTTATAAGATTTTTTTAAATATTCACTGAATTTTAACAGTAATTGTAGTAATTATAATTTAGAT
Source organism: Scytalidium sp. 3C (assembly GCA_000743665.3). Classification (NCBI taxonomy): domain Eukaryota; kingdom Fungi; phylum Ascomycota; class Leotiomycetes; genus Scytalidium; species Scytalidium sp. 3C. The sequence continues at coordinate 54,160 of JMRO03000135.1, read as the reverse complement.
ACATGTTCTAGAAAAGATTACTAGAGTATTTACGATATATTTCCTCGTTGTATGTTATTTATAAATATTTTTTAACCTCCTTTGGATAAGTCAAATATTGTATTAGAACATCCAAAATTAGAAATACTTGTATATAGTCGTTATCGAACCTCTTTCAGATACTTATCAAATTCATATTAAGGTCTCAAGATTTTGGAAATACTGAGTAAGTTAATATATATATTTTTGTATTTCAAATGTAAGTTACATTACTTTTTCTTAGTCGTATCCGTATATTATTGTATAATAATACTTATATAATAATAATCAAGATATTACTGTTTTTATCGTACAATAACAAACAAGGTTTATTCGAAGTTTCCCTACTGATAACGGTATTACTAACTTAACTAAATAGAAAACTATTATCGAAAAATTTTACAGTAAAGAAATACACTTAGATAAATACAGGACAATTCTATTATTTATAACAAATATTAGTATAATTGGCCAATTACCGTATATAAAACAGTTTCTTAACAGTTTTTATAATTATAATACTAAAGTAAGGAGAATTGTATTATTTTAGCAGATAGATTCTGAAAATATATCTTAGTTAATTAAATAAAACTTGTTTAATAATTACTTAAAGAACACTTGAAATAGGTGAAACAATAGATAACCGATTTACTCGAGTAAGATTCTAAATATATAAGATTTATGAAAGCGATTATTATAATATCTTTAACTTATATTTCGGACAGATCTTTGATATACGTCTTTTTGTTACTAGGAATTATATTACCGAAGGTGTAAGACGTAGTATAGTTAGTTGAATTAGTATATATAACTATATTATAGTTAATTATAAAAAGTTTGATATTAAGAACCTGATTGAGTCTGAAATTGAAGGCAAAAAAAGACGAAGTGTGATATTATGTAAGTTCAGATATTAAGAAACTGTTCACAGGACTGACTTTAACAAAATTATATGTGAACAGTCATGTAAGAAAACAAATTCGGGATATGTGAAGCAGAGATTGGACCAAGATATCCACTTGAAGGAATTGCCATTCCATCTATTATAATTCCAACAGGCTAGATACTACCTATATTTAGCCAGATAGTTTATTTAATTTAGGTATTTTGATGATTATATGTATTTATAATTACAGTAAGCGACCACAAGTTTGCACAATTGTATGAATCGTATTCTAATACCTTGTTTTATTACTGTAATAGTTCCATAACTACTACTTTGATACCTGCTAATTTCATGATTTTAGGTTAAAAATGCTAGCTTTACAAGGTTCTGAATTTAATTCAATTGCTAATATTTTGTATGCCATCCTTTTGCTGCAATTATCGCATCACGCCTCCTTTCCCTACTCTCAAAACATTACTCAATTATACTCTCATTCAAAGCATCCCAGGCTTCACCTGCACTGCGAAAGAAGCCATAAATGGAAAGAGAAAACGTAAGAGGAGGCATAAGAACGCGGCGATAGAGCCAGATGAGGCTGAAATCGGGCCTGATCCAGAACCGGAGCCACAGCCAAAGCCAAAAGTACGCATANTGACCGAAGCGCCAACTTTATGGCGGGACTCAAAGGCCCCGGTAGTGAAGATGATCTGAACACAGACTGTGGAGGAATAGACTGCTTCAAGATGATCAAAGGTTTATTGATTTGCTGTTCAGTTTGGATAGGTTTTCCGCATGTTCGAGCAGGCCTCGCAACTAATTACTATTACTAAATTAATGCTAATGTTAATATTCTTGGGGCGGGAGATGGAAAATAGCAATGAATCACGTATCAATAGTCAGCGAGTAGATTTTCGCGCGGATCAAGGCTTTCTCACGTTGAGGAAACAATCTTGCGAACAAAGATGATAGCATATCGTCCGAAAAGTCTATCCTTCATGCAGGCTTTTTGATCGTTTGATGCAATATTATTTTGTCCCGGGGCACTAGAGCAGGCTGGAGCTCCTTCGACTCTTCCATCTCCCAATCCGTATCGACTTTCCACTCCCTTGCCAGCTCATAATATCCCACCGTTATGTATGTAATGAAAAAGATATTATTTAAGTTTCCAGGGTCTCCTCTTCAGCTAGAACATCATTTCCATCGGCAGTTAGTAGGCCTGGATGCCGTTAGATTGAATTCCTTTTTGATTTGTTTTGTTGAATATTCATATACGTCGTCATCTCAACCAGTGAACCCATGGATGATGGCAAGAATTGTACTGTCTTCAAGGCTGCGTAGCTAGTCTACCATTTAATTTTTGCACGCGAACCCCCTTTTTAAGCGATCCTCAAGCTATTTCAAGAGGAACACTTAAGTTTGTTAGTTACTTCATCGGGTGCATGACGCTTAGAATAGCCATCTTGGAGTTAAACTTACATCTAATCTAACTAAATTTAACCAAGTTAAATAATTTATTAACTTAACTTAGTTATTATCAGAATTAAAACGATAACTTAACTTAGTTGCACCAATCAAAAATAGTAAGCTACAAGTAGTTGCACCAAAATCACCGAGCCAGTAGCTCTTTGCATTGGTAAGGCTAAACTAACTTAACTGCATAAGCTATTTATAATTATTGTCAACTATTTAAAACGCCGGGGATCATCGTGCCAACGAGTGATCACTCTGTACCTCCACACCAGTCTCAACAAAACTCCGACTAATTCAGGCTAGAAAATTCGCTCCCAAAGTCTGCGTAGCCGATTTTTCTCTGGCAAAACCCACAGCGCAGGACCAAGCCATAACTGAATGCTTGACCTTACAGTATCGACTAAAGTACTCCGTATTTTACTGAAGAATCGGCTATTGTTCCATCACCTCTAAACTAGAAGGCTCATCTTGAAGAGCTTGAAGAGCCTTAAGTTCCTCTTCGTCCTCGTCATCGGCTTGGGCCACCATCTCAATTATCTCTCTGGCGATGTCACCGTAGTAATTCGCTAAAGCAACTTTGAGCGGGCTCCCGCATTGTTTACGGCGTTAACATCAGCACCTCGTGTGACTAGAAAACGGATCGTCTCCAAGTTTGCCTCCTCTATCGCGATTATTATAGGCGTCGCGTCTAACTCTCTATCTCTCGACTCCAGATCGTCACCCCCCTTAGCCAGCAGGTGCTCGGCTGCCTCGTTTCGTTCCCGGTCTTTGTGTTGCCGTTCTTCTTTCCGACAGGTCGACGGGATAAAGTGGGCCTCTCGCCACCCACCACATGACGGATCGACCATTGTGATCGGTGCAATACCGCTCGCCCCCTGCCTCGAGGATATATCTGACAATTGCGGGAGATCCTCCCTCAGCGACAAAGGACAGCAGAGTTCGACCATCGCGCCGCGCCTGGGTGAATAGGTGGCCTAGATCCTAGCCACTCTGCGCAAGCTGAGCAGCCAACATCTGGAATACTCCTGCGTGGGCTTGAATGGCTGCGTGGCCCAGCGCAGTCAGTCCTACATTGTCTGGTATAAGTGGGTTGGCACACTGTAGAAGCAGCGACTTCACTCTCGCTTCATCACCCTCCCATGCCGCCTCTCCCGGTTTCGTCCACCCAAACTCGTTATTGCATTGGTCAACAGAAGACATGTTATGAGGCATTTTGACCTAGGATATGCTTGGGAAGTGCGGTCTGGTGTCGACTTACCAAGCTGGAAACCGTTGATATATATAATCAGGAGTGGCAGGCAAGGAGGAGCGCGGGTCAACACGTAGGTTGGCATGCAGATTTGCACGCAGGTGGGCACGAATAAAGGTACATAACTTGGCACACAGGTGGGTGTGCAGGTTGGGACAAAGACGGGCACCTAAGATGGCACGCAGATTGGTACGCAGGTGGGCACGAATGAAGATGCCTAACTTGACACGCAGGTGGGCGCGCTGGGGAGTAAGTTGGCACGCTTGGTTCGCACCCGCTCCTCCTCTTGTTGTAGTTCTAGCTCTTTACAGTTTTTTTTCGAATTGGTTGTTGAACAATTGTATGTATAAGGTGGCCTGTAAAATGGATTTTCTGTGTTTCGAGAATTTAAAGCACGGATCTTGGGAGTTATTTCACTTTGTTCTCGAAATTTTGGAAATAGTTGAAGAGTTAAAGGAACATTAATTCAGCAAGTCTAATTTTCCTAGACCCATTCTAAGTTGTTGTTCTCATCCCAGCGAAGCCCATTGCACTCGACATCTAAAGCTAGAATCTTGGCTGATTTTAGGAACCGTGTTGTCAGTCCTGACTTCTTGACGTTTATGTTCCAGCCCATACGCCAACCTCGCCCGTTGGCCAACTGACTAGGCAGTTCACCAACTGCCTAGGCCATACGCAAACTGAGCGGTTGGTGTATGGTCTAGCCCATACGCAAACCACTCGTTGAGTTGGTGAATGGCCTAGGCCATACGTAAACCACTCGTCAACTCACCTTACCCCCACAGTAGCAGTGTAGCTTCAAATAATAGGAGAGTACTCCCACTTTCTGGTCTTCTACACCTTCAAATTAATTCAAAATGACTACAATCGAAGCTATTAACCCTTTTCCAAATGATGTACGATTTGCTTTTCAAGAATATATATATATAATGAAAGCTATGTTAATAAGGAACGGATTAATCCATAGCACTGGCAAAGAATACATGTGTTTTTAGATAACCCAAGCCTCAAACTAGAAAATCGAGCAGATATCAACCTGAAACATAGAGCACTTACTCATTTTGAACTCAAGGACCGTCAGCTATATCGATTACCTGATTCAAACCATTCGAAACTAAGATATACTGTGCAAAATAGTAAGATATTTGATATTATAGTCCAGGAACACGTTAAACTTCTCTATGCAAGACGAGATAAAATATAACTAGTAATTGAGCAAAATTATTATGGAATCAAACGTCATAATATGGAATGGATATTCAAAAGATGCAAAAACTGTTTTTTGAATAAGTCATTTGCTACTAAAGCTTTACTTGAGCCTATAGTTTCAAAGAAAGTTTGAGAACGTGTTCAAGTCAATTTAATAGATATAAGACATGAACCATCTAGCTAGTACAAATGGATATTCCATATCAAAGACTATTTCACCAAATATTCACAGTTATATAAACTCAAAAGTAAAGAATCACGTTCAATTGCCCATGCATTTGCTTTATTTATTATGGTTTTCGGACCCTCTAAAATAATACAATGCGATAATGGTAAAGAATTTAAAGAAGTCTTCCTTATTATATTACGCAAATATGGTATTCGAATGATCAATGGCAAACCTAGGATTTCTCAAACCCAAGGTTTTGTTGAACAGGCAAATGCAGTAATTGAAGCCAAAATCAGAGCATGGAAAACTGATAATAGTTCAACAGAGTAGATAAATGGACTGGTGGAAATTGCTTTAGCAATGAATATGCAACAGCATTTAATAATTAAATGTTTATTTGCTGAATTATTATTCAGAAATCAAAGCACTTATTTTGAGTGGTTTGATAGTCAAAAACGCAAAGATCCTAGCATTGGAATACCTCAGGAGGATCCCAGCGAACCTCATATATTTGAGTATAATATTGAGTTTAAATCAATAAATAAGGATCTATCAATTGATCCTCAATTACTGGCTCATTCACGAGTTGATATTGATATCCAATCACGATCACGCTCTCAGGTTACTATGAGAATTAGCTCTGAAAGTGGTTCTGAGATTAATGTACGGATCACTCCACCACTCAGGAATTCGCCTGAACAGTGGTATGATGCTGAATCTTCTATGGCTACAGCTACAGTTACAGCTACTACAACAACAGCTACAGCTACAGCTACAGTTACAGCTACTACAGCTGCTACAGTTACTACAGCTACTACAGCTACAGCTACAGCAATTCAGTCAAAAGATCTAGTGATTCAGAAGGCTCAGCAATCAACGGCAAAAGCAAGGCTTAGGATGATGGAAAAGTACTCCAAAAAACATGATATTCAGCATTTCGAAACTGGAGATATTGTTTCAGTCAAAGTGTCAAGAGAAGATCGAATCTCTACTNGATAATCGACGATTATTTGGACGAATATTAGCTGAGCCATACTCTCATAGATATCAAGTTATTACTCAATCAGGGATCTTGAATCGCCTCATGCCAACCAAGGATTTGGGGGTGGTTGAACAGAACCTTTGGCCTGATATTAGCATTCCAGATACCATTAAACAAGTGACCTTAACTATGGCAGCTAGGGAGGCATCTACTAGCCAGCGAATTGGCATATTATGCCAGTGTAAAGGTCAATGTAACACCAGGAGATGTCGCTGTTTTAAAGAAGGAAAGGATTGTACTGTATATTGCCATAAAGATGAACATGACTGTGGAAGATTGTCAAGCTTAACTATACGCACTGAAAAAGCTTTAATTGAACCTCCTGAGAACCCTAGGAGAAAGCGAGCTAGGGCAGATACTATGGGCAATGCTAGTTTAGAAGGTCATGGAATAGTAGTTGATTTAGACTAGATTCAGGACTTGGATTACCAGCTATTTGACAGGTGTGATTTGCAAGTGGTTTGCGTATGGGCTGGAACATTTATCTGGTTTGTTTTACATGAACACAGTTAGCTGTGGACCGAATTGTGGATGTTTGCTCTGTATTCCGCTACGTACGGTCTTAGGCATTTTATTCAAGAATTAGATATCTCAAAGACTGTTATTCAGTCCTTATACTGTACGAAGATTCAATTGTTGAAACTATTATTTTGTTCCAGAGGGCCTGGCAAGATCACATGGGAATACATAATGGCTCCTTTCTGTTTATCGCTGTCACAGCTGTCTCAGTTTAGATATTCTTGGCCGTGGCTGTAGCAGAAAGACAACCCCAGCAAGAGAGTTTAATTGTATGGGAAAGCCTTGCCCGAATTCCTATCGTTGCATCGGCCTAGCCACCTTCCGATGTCAATATTGTGACCCAATAACTCCTGGTCCAGCCACTAAAGCGACACATACAATCAGACCACCATGGAATAGAGAAGGAAACTTAGGCTTGGCACTTGATGGTGTACTACTATCACTGCAAAATCAACCCGAGCTTACCTCTGCTGCCTCTAAGAGGTCTGCAGCCGTATGTACTAAAGAGATATTGATCAGGCGCCATCTTCGTGCAAATTGAACCATTGGTTGTTGATTTCTATTGTTTACAGATATATGTCTCTGATGTTGTTCCTGTTGCGTGGAAGATACCGGACGACGGGGTTGCTTATGTTTCGTGTTCTTCACTCTCTCACCATTAGGCCTTCGAATATACCCCGGACTAATATAACTTACAGTTCTTGCTTTCCACCGATGACAATTGGCAATGCCATTTCGCTGGCAACCGATTCCCCATACGATGAGTGGCTTTCTGTTAACGAACGGGTTGACGGCCCATCGCGCTTTTTTGATGGACGGATTTGGGCTTTGACGACAGCACATGGAAGCGATCTGTCATAATTCCGAATTACTTTCTTCGAAAGGAGATCTCCATACTGCCGTGGAATCTATACCAGCGAACTATTCCTCAACTCACCGAGATACCGAAGCGATTCAAGGGGATTTTACAGGTGAAAAGCTTTCAAGGCGACACTGCTTCCTGTCAGGTTGTAAAACCCTGGAATAATCTGCTACTATCAGGCCAACCAGTTACGGTCCCTCAACATTCCCATATCGAAATTGATATTGTAGCCGAGGAATATAGCACTGGGTACCTACAATTTTCTTTCAGCGGTGGTTTTGGATGCGTAGTTCGACACCTCAGCGCTGAATCATATGAAAAGTCGGAACGCAAGCCCAGGGACTGGAATTTGAACAAAGGGGACAGAATGGATTTTCAGAATGGATACTTGAATGGCAACTGGGATTCTTATGTCGTTGCAGGGAGAGAATCAGAATCGCATGAAACCTTCTGGTTTCGCACTTTCAGAATACTCCGAGTCAACCTAAGAACAAAAGATGAAGCACTTGTTATTTCTGATATTTCGTATCGGCAGACGAATTATCCTCTTGAAATCCAAGGCTGAATTCAGATGCGCAAAATCATCTACTTTTTTCGGATTTTTGGGATATTTCCTTACGTACCCTGAAGAATTGAGACTTATGAGGACTGTCCTTTCTATGAACAATCGCAATTTCCCTTTGACGCTCGAACGGAGATGTTGCTAACATATCTCATTTCGGAAGATGATCGACTAATTCGCAAAGCCATGCACGACTTTCACACGAGTCTTCGACCAGACGGGCTGATATCTATGCACTATCCCGCACAGTCAAATGTGGTCCTGCCAGCATTTTCACTTTTTTTCCCTTTGATGGTCTACGACCATATTCTTTACGGAGGTGACCAAGCAGTCGCCAAAATGTACTTTCCCACAGTTGACACTATTCTCAACTACTATGATCGGCAAATAACAGCATCTGGACTTGTTGGACAGTTCAGCCCCGGCTACTGGTCTTATGTAGATTGGGTTGACGGTTGGAGTTTTGGGACACCTCCAGCAGCTCGCTTCGGCCCAGGAACCTACTTCAGGCTAGTCTATGCTGTATCACTCCGAGTCTCAGCAAAAATTGCAGAGTATATTGCTCAACGAAGTACGGCGAGTGAATATCTAGAACGGCAAAGGGCAGTGATAGCCGCTGTGAATACGCATTGCTTTGATGGCACTTGGTATTATGACGGTCTCATTACGGATAAGTCAAACCCACCGCCACATTGGCGCAGTCAACACTGTCAGGTCTACGCCATTATTGCTGGAGCTCTATCGGATACAGAAGCAGAACGATTAATGCGAAGAACCCTCCAAGATAAGACTCTACCCCGGATGTCGCTGGCGCAATCATTTTATCTGTTAAGTGCACTTGAGATAACAAATCTATATGATCTGGTTGAACCCCTCTGGGAACCATGCAAGAATGTAATTTCGCAAAATCTGGATACTTGGCCAGAGGAAGAGATAAACCCCAGAACTAGTTAGCCCTGGTCACATCAGTATGCATCAATGCTTGGTACCAAGAGCTGCGGGCTGCTTCAATTCATTTAAATATGGATACAAACGTAACAAAGCCTATGTAATCACTTCTTCAGGACATTCTGCATCCCGAAGAGGCGCCACGCCTAACATCCCTATTCTTCAACATTCTAGTATGGAGGGTGGATTCTGCTAGTGGTTTATTTAATCAAGGACCGGAAGCGCAACTTATCAACGAGACCGCTAAGGTTGTTTCCCCAACGTTTGTCGAGATGATAGCTGCTGGATTGATTGCGTACTCGATTTGGGGCGGGTTGAAAACAAGAAGTCTACCGCGCAGAAAGCTCTGTAATTGGCTAAGCGGATGATTTATAGTCTCGTTTTCAAAATATTATTTCCAAATACGATCTTTGAGCAGTTTTGACGGCAGAGTGGTCGTGGTTATCGGGTTCAAGAATGACGGCGATCGTAATGGGGCAGGACACGCAGTCACTGACCTCCAATGGTGCCTATTCAGTGTGACCAGCGGGTCGATCCGGAATTTTCTACTTTTCCATTTGTTATCTTTTCGATGTGCTCTGTTCCTAATACTGGCCTGAACCGTGGACCGTGGTGACTAGCTGAGTCCGAAATTCAGCACCTATTCTATGCCCCTCTGCCTAAGGAGACCCCGCCTAGTTGCAGGGTCAAAGAGCAGTTCCCAGATGAGGGGTGTGCTATTCTCATCCAAAGACACTGGCATTTGAGCAGCACACAGCACCATGAAATGGATGGCGCGACTGTTGATACCGTGTCTATTGGGTTGTTCTTCGAGCGAGGGCGTAGTAAGATGCCCGGTGCACCGCCCCACCATGTCGGACTCTGGGAACAAATTTCGACATCCCTGAAGGAAAGACCCGGAAGTGTGAATTTAAGGCGGGGTTTGCAGTTGCTGCCGTTGGTATTATCATGTTGCTTCGGCCCCTTCTCCTCCGAGATCCATCAATACCGTGGGTCTCGTCCTGCCTTATGTGCGGCGCTTAAACATACCGCTTTGGGTCGTATTCGTGTTTGTATCACCTCTAAAGGAAGTTGCACCGCGCCACTAAGCCATTCCATGCGCGGACTGACCCTAGACGCAGCCAAGGATCTGCTCGTGCATACTCCCCGCCGTCCGGGCGCCACTCAACTTTATTTGTACAGTCGCATGAACGTACATTACGCACCTTACTTCTGGAAACTTTTGGTATTAACCGGTGGCATGGCAAATAGCCTTCACCCCCCGTAATATATGCGCTTTAATAATCAGGAGTGTCGGGGCAGGGCCGATATCCATAAAGCCCATACTGAACCCCCGCAATCTGCATCAATGGCTTTCCGGTATTGACCGTTCACTGACAATGACTATGAACCCGAAGCACAACTTGTCCAGCTCCAGCGCGGGGGAGCAAGGCAATGCTGGTGGCCGAAAAAGAAGCAGGGGTGAAACGCAAACCCTCCGCACTGCTGTCGCTTGTAAGGCGTGCCGAGACCGAAAGACACGATGCAGTGGCCATCGACCAGCGTGTAATTTCTGCCAGAAGACCGGGGGCGAGTGTGTTTATCTGGAGGGTGCTGTACAGATGGAGAACATCACCCAGTATGTCGTATCAGGCCGGGAATGGCATTTAAGTTGGTATTAACTGTGTGCCTAGATTGGAACAATGGGGTCAACGGATCTTGCAGGCAATCGAGCAGCGGGACTCCCACCAAGCCTCTCAGCATAGCACGGATCAGGGTTACGCAGCTAGACAGAAGCTGAGTCTCTTTTCAGTAGAATCACGAACGCCTGTTACGAGCATCCCCTCGATTCTCAATTGGAAGATCTTCCATGCGGTGACTCTATCGCCACGTCTGAAGCGCGGCTGGATAGAGGACGTCTCCGGCAGAAGTAACGGCAAAGAGAGTGCGAGCGTCTCGATCCTCAATCTCAAGGAGCTGTCCAGCTACTTTGTGTCACACTACTTGGCTGTCTTCCCGATTGTCGATCCCGCATACCTAAAAGAGGCAATTTTTGAGGTCGATGAGAACGGAATCGGGTGGACAGTGAACACATGTTTCGTTCTCCTCGTGGCGGCGCTGGGAGACTTGTGCAGTGACATTGGTGTCCCCACTTCGAGGCTTAGCCATATCACGCGGGCAGGCTTCAGGTACTGGAATATGGCGAAAAAAAGGCTGAGTTGGGCGCTGGAGGAAGACAGTCTTCAGGCAGCTCAATGCCTCTGTTTAAGTGGGTGGGTAGTGCTTCTCTTCTGGAATTCGGTGGCCGATCATATCACGTCCTTGCTGCTTGTTGCATTTGTTTACATTCGCCACTAGGTTATGGTACCTCCAGATGGCATCACCATTCAATGCCTGGAAGATGTTCCACAGCGCGTGGCTTGCTACCCAACGTGCCACTAACATGGCGGACAGTATGTCCAGTAGCGGTACTCAGGTATTCAGACAACAGATCTCCAAAGTATCTCTAAGTTACGTATGGTAGGTATGCCTTGCTTTTCACAGAAGTAAAGCTGAAAAAGAAAGAAGAAAGTTGGTATTCCTAACAATTATAACACAGTCAACTTGCAAGCGAAATTGACATATCTGGGTCATTAGTATCACACCTAGAACTATTAATTCCACCTGATTCCCACATTGCGGACCTAACTCTTCTTCACTTTCGTCAAAGTACGTTGGAATGTCTGAAGGAACTACGGCTTCCGATTTCTGGAACAAAGTTTTCGCAAGTGAATTCTAACCTCCTCGCTATTCAGAGGAAACTGGATAAATGGTACATGGAACTTCCCTTTGAACAACAATTTCCTGTCAATGCTGGACCAGATGGTAAATTGGCCCTCGCTGTGGGTCCCGGTCAGGCAGTTCTTCAATATCGCTATTTTGAAGTCAAAGAGCTTTTGCTGCGGCCTTGGCTATACATTTTCTTGTACCTGAGAGGCAACAATCTGCCCTGGATGCAGGTGATTCCCGGTGAGCTGGACGATCAGGGCCAAGAGCAAGCTACACAACATCAAGCATTGGTCCTTGTTCGACTTCATCTGGAACTTAAGCATCATGCAGAGGGTGCGCTGAGGCATATAGATGGACCGTGGATGAGAATTACAGCTTTCGTCACCCTAGCGCTTCTGCTTTTCGCGCATCAATGCCAAAGTAGCTCAAAGGTGAAGTTCTGTGAAAAGTTTGAACAAGTGCAGGTTGTTCTGAGGTCGTATGGAAATTTAGGGAGCTTGTACGCAGATATGCTAAAAGAGCTATAAAGCACTTGAGAGCATCGTAGCCGGAGTAAACCACCTTTTCTAGGCCGCATTTAATTAGCGGCATAGGCTGACCAGTTACCAAATATCCAATTGTGATGACACATGTCTAGTCAAAACCCGGGATTCAAGCCATATATGCCGCCATCATTAGACTGGTAGGAGCGTCGATCAGATTATGGCCACATCACCTCCCGTGGTTTGCGATCCTATCTCATCAAAACTATCAGGCTAAAGGTAATCATTTGGATCTCAGGTACTCCGTTGCCCAAACTATGGTCGAGTTCGCTAGTCAAAGCAAGTGCCTGTGGTCGTGTGCTGCTTTGTACTGAAAAGACAAGAATTGATTGCTAGATACCGCAGTACAAGATATTTTCCTATATATAGAATAGAGTTTTTCATTTTCTCTTGAACATATATCTTACTATCTGATCAATCAAGGCCGTCATTGGGCTTCTTTTTTGCAGCGGAATTGATGGGCTCGGGATTCAATAAGCCCGAGAAAAACACGAACTCTAGTACCTGTTGGGCCTGCGGGGTAATTACTGGTGAACTATATATTCTCCACCTGAACGCGGCAACGATGGCAAGTGAGAGTCTTGTTGCCTGAAAGTATTCGGTGGCAGGATCCCATTTCTCAAAATATTAAACTTGCGGACCGCTAGCAATCTCTAGATACGACTATTTGGTCTCAGATATGTATAGCGTCAGACAGTGCCGACCTGAAATGAACCCAGCTTATGGAGAAGACGCTGGTCGTTACACAGCTGGTGATCGTGGGGTGCATTCCGCATCTGACGCATCCCGCCGAATCGCTGCCATTGAGAGTCAGCTGCAGCGCTTGCAATCATCCTTGCAATTTTGTGAATATTATCGCAGTGATCTTGCTTCCATGAGATCATTACTCGCTCCGGCCATGCAAGGCGGTCCAACATTCCAGCGCCACTTACGTTCTGTGAAGCAAACTGCGAGCCCGAGTTATAGTGAAGAAGAGTACCAGTTCACGCACGATGTTATGGAGTCCCTGGCTCTGCGACGGGACCTGTCGCAACCTGAAAACCCGCCATTCGGTATTTGGTGGACATATACTGTCGAAGAAACTCTTTTATGGCCAATTCTGGAATTTGACGGCGCTGTCAATCAGATCCTAGACATTTTACTGGATTCATCAGACGATGAGGACAACATCAGCAAAGGTTATTCTGATCACTCTACTCGAATTTCACAACCTACTACAAGCGGCAGTCAAAATCACCCAGGGTTGGATGATGGCAATTTGGTGCCAGAGCTGATCGAAGACTTTTTGAGAAATGTCCATATCCGAAGCCCAATCCTGGATCCCACTGAGTTGAGGACGATTGCGAATGATCTAGTAGAAAATGGTCCCGGTTGGAATGGGGAAACGTGCCTGGTGGTAAGAATAACTTCGCTCACAGTCAGGAGAGTTTCAAGACGGTCGAGGCTAATCGGACCATCCGGCTATGCGTATGCAGTTTCTTACATGTGCATTGGGAGCAATTTCTAGCCCCTGGACTGTCTCCGAATACGGAATATTCTGTCAAAAAATTATATATCCAGAACGGATACTGATTGCACATGAATACTTCTTTGCGGCCCTTAAGCGGCTAGGGCATCTAATGGCTCATTCCTCCTTGATCGCTGCTCAATGCTTGTTTTTAACTGGCTGCTTCTATATGTATATTCATAAGCCAGTAGCTGGGTGGCGATTATTTAATTCTGCCAGCATTGCATGTCGTGGTTGCATTTCTAAACGCATTGCGAGGAGGTCAAACACAGGACGTGGGCCATGGAGTCGCAGTGAGGAACAGCGGTTGTTTTGGTCATCTTTTAAAGCCGAGCGGTGAGTAGGCCTCCGGGCAAATTTCCACCAAGTTTAGATAGTTACGGGATTGGCCTTACTGAACAACCGTTTAGAGAGATCGCTTGTGAGTTTGGTATGGAGACTTCAGGGATCAATCAACTGAGCAGTTCGACAACGTTGCCTACTCCACCAAACAGCCAAGCCACCAACCAACCTACCAACCACCCCACGAACAAGCCATCGCAAATGAACAAACCTAGACAACCCTCAAGTCCCGAATCATATGAGGATCAGTCATGGTATTTCTATCTAACTGAAATCATGCTATGTAAACTTGAGATGCGAATAGACGATTTCATGCAGGATAAACGTCGACAAGCCTACAGGCGGTCTGCCGATTCACCGGAGGCCTTTTTTACCACCCTTATCCAGCAAGTCCAAGAATTCGATCATTTACTGAAATGCTATTACGAATCCTTGCCGCCAGCGGTACAATTCTCGATGGACGACCTGAGACCATGCTCTGATGAACTGAGGCACCACCTTCGGCTGCGAGTGTTCAGCGTTTGGCATGACATCTGCCTGCCTGCATTCTATGTCTTATTACACAACGATGTTTCCCAATGGGCTCAGCCCTTGGTCACAGCTCTGATTCAGAAGGCAAACGTTTGTCTTCAGTTGAATGTGAAATTCTTGCACATCACAATCACCCCACACCGACAGCCCACAACTTGGCTGGTGTTGAGACAAGGAGTGCGCGCTGCTCTGATTCTGATAGCAGCTCAGCGGCTTGCTTCCCAACATCACCCTAGGCTTGAAGCTTTGGAATTACCCGACAAGCAAACCTGGAGTGAGGGTGAAATTATCCTCGCAAAAGGTTTGGAATTTTGGGCTGAAGATTTCCAAGAATGTGCTACCTACTTGAATATTCTTCGCCAAATAGATCCTAAATTTGCTCACGGTCATAAGTAAAATACTTACCACTTCTCTATTTTCCATGTTCTTTCCTAGATAATTTGTCACTTGCTCAGCAAATTTGATAGGAGAAGCTCCACAGCTTTTTATCACAGGAATAAGGATCTAAAATTTTTATCATTATATAATTTCAGACGCAGTGCTTACAGATGGGTCGACAAATGTGATTGATTCGTGCTTATAATAATAGTTGTGCTAGAACTATAGAGATCCTAGAATCCGGCAACCTAGAAAATAAACCAGTCCTTAAGAGTCGCAAAAATTCCTAGAATGGGAATCCTAAGCCTTTTCTTCAAATGGAGGATTCTCGTCGTGAATGACAGTATGCGCTTCCTTTGCATCCATATCATGACTAATAGCAATGGCCGTATTAGTAAAAGCTCCATCATCATCAAAGAGGGTTGCTATCTCCTCGAGTGTCAATCCCTTAGTCTCTACAAAAGTGAAGTAGATAATAATGAATAAAATAGCGTTCCAAACACAAAATGAAATATAATAGCGCCATCCAACGTTAGAGATTCCGACAGGATTGACGTAACTGGTGACAAAAGCTGTTATATTAATAGCAAACATAGTAATGGCGAAGTAGACACCCCGCTGCTTAGTGGTAACCATTTCGATAGGGTAAGCAATGACCAATGCAATCCAGCAGATGGAGACGAAGAAGTTGTTAATAACAATCATGACAAGGACTGCAATTCCATACGAGACATCTCCAGTCGCAGTGTATCGTGCAGTCATAGCAGTCCACAGGATAAAGGCGATGTTTATTCCGCCGGCGGAAAAGAGGAATATCGTCCGACGACCAATTTTAGGGATTATGAATGCGCCAATGAAAGCACATGCCCAATTGAATATATTAAGGCAAGCATTGATCAGAGTCTTGTCCCGTGACGAAGTTAAGCCGATTTGGTCGAGGATTAATGGAAGGTAGTTAGCCGTAAAGCCCCCGCCAATTGTCTGTGAGCCCACAGCAGTCACTAGGCAGAGCCAAAGACGATGGCGGTTACCCTTTGTAGACCAAGTTGACTTAATACCCTCCCAATTAATCTTCATAACAGTTTTATCGGCCTCAATACCTGCAAGGATCTCTTGCAACTCGAGACGGACAAGTTCAGTTTCGATACCATTGCCATGCCATTTTATGAGAATCGCACGAGCTTCCTCGAGCCGCCCTTTAGAAGCCAGCCACCGTGGACTTTCAGGGCAGAGCCATATCATGAACATCTGGTACGCGGGCAATACCAACTGTAAGATACAGGGGATTTTCCAGCTCCAAGGAGAATTAATCCTATAGGTACCGAACGTAACCCAGCTCCCAATGATCAGACCAATAAAAATACTGGTATTATATAGCGAACTGATCGCGACACGCTGTTTAGGATGAGCAAGTTCAGTCACCAAGACGGGAGCTGCTACCTGTTGGATATAAGATCCCAGACCAAGCAGTAACTTTCCGCCGGTGAACATCCCGAAATTGGTGGCAAAAGTCTCCATAATCGCCATAGATATGATGAGCAGAGCACCAACTGAGCACAACATTCGCCGTCCGAAACGCTCGACAAGTGGACCAGCGATTAAACATGCCACGATACCACCAACCGAGGCTGCTGCGCCGAAAAAGCCTAGTCGTGACCCAGAAGGGTATCCGAAAGTCTCCATGAATCTATCGACCGACTGCAACCCGTTTGTAAGGGAATTGTCGAAACCCCATGATGTGGAAGTAAGGAGTGGAGCAAGGAGAAAGAAATAAAGTTTGATCAAGTTCCGGGACTGCCACCATGACGGCTCCTCTCGAATGAGAGCGTGGAATCTCTCTTGATTGTACTCGGCGTTCATGGCAGTGTGCTGAGTGAGGATATGAGTAACAAGGATATTATGAAAGCAGTTTGAGAGAAGGTAAATGGTAATGCTTAAACTGCAGTCTGTTGAGACGAGACTGGAATTGTTGGAATCGCGTAGAGTAGCGGGCGACTATTTATATGCAGTCAGCCCCTTGCCGATCTCTAGTGCTATGGAGGCGTTTCTAGACTCAAGTTTCCGATGTATTTTTCGGGATAATTTCGCCCGGGCAAAGTTTACTAAAATCAAGCCACATAAAATTATGGCACGCGGGGGGCCGAGCCTGACACGCGGCGGCTATGGGGTATGGGGTCCGGAACTGCGGTGACTTGCGCTATGGCCCGGTTAAACTGACGAGTTTCGCATTTGCCCCGATGTAGGTGGAAGTTTCTCGTCAGTCTGGAATCACAAAAGGACAGACGCATCGGTCCATCCGATCGTCACTGAACTTACGCCAGCCTCCCCCGCTCTAGGATTTCCGAAAATACGGAGGGAACCTGACTCTCGGACGACATGCTATCTTCCTGCCAAGTTCATCCTCCTCTGATCACCCCATTGCGTTGATCTGGAAAAGCCGCGTGCAGCTGATTCACGACTGCACCAAGAGCATAGCGGTTCAAACTTATTTTGCTTAATGTTACGTCCTGCTAGGATTTGGACCTTTAACTCTGATGAGTGGTATATTATAGTACACATCACAGTAAAATATACAACGCATGTTCCTTAAATTAAACACATTATACCTTTGCTTCGGTAGTGGCACATCCGACCCGTCAGTGCAAGAACTGCAGCTTCTAGGTTGCATGGATTAGGAAAAGGACTGAAGCTAATGGGTCATGCTCATTTCAAAGCCTTCAACTATGTGAGAGTGCTGAGGTAATACGTGGAGCGCTTGCAACCAGCCACGGGAACAATAAATGCCAGCCGGTAAACATGAACAACAAAAACATTAGAAATTGGTGGATCTGAGCCCAGGAAATGCCGCTAACACTTCAGTTAGTCGAAATTATCGAATTCAGTCACATGGCTTCGAACTGAGGCAAAATATCTTTTGCCCCAATGTCAATCTAAGAGGTTGGTGATCTGAGGCTATTGACACCGCCCAGACAACCAGACACTGACTATCGCCACTCCAAGTTCTCATAGTAAAACATGCGAACTGGGATATCCTTGCCTATGTTCGGGCAGACCCTGCATGGCCTCGGCCTATTTCAAAACGAGATGATAAGCGTTCGGGGGCCTGCCCCAAACAACGCTTCTCTATTTAGCTTCCCATGCGTCCTGGAGAATCAACTCTTCGGGTGAAAGCTGGGCGAGCACAAACGTCGGGACGCCGAAGGGCCGCCAAAGCACAATTGATTTTCGAACGGTACCCTCTACTGATTTTCCTTTCCCTTCACACAATTGCTCTAGTTCATACTGTCACATTGTTGGCCACCATGACCTCCAACAGCGAACTAGATGTCCAATAGCTGCTTTTCCGGCTCCCCCTTAAGGTGGTGTTCTTGCCGGTGTCAGCCGACTCAAAACAACGGGTACCGACAGGATCAATGTCCGTAGTGTCCATATCTTCTCAACGGCAGCGCCATGTTAATACCTCCTACAGGTCTCAGATGTCCCCTTAGGCTAAAAGGATATCAGTTCCGGAGCGGGGTAGGCAATCATACTCTCAGGCCATAGCGATTCCTATTCTGACACTTCACTCCAAGTGTCGCACGGATATGTCGCCTTGTAGCAAACCTATGGGTACCACGTTTGACTCTGACCTTTGCATGGTGTTCGAGAATCCCTAGGCGCACTTCCAGCTTGCTGTGAGGAAGTCCAATCCCTTGTCAATCATCTCATCCTACAACGATAAATGGTGTCTACGTTAACAAAAAAAAGAGGACTTACTCCGTGGGATGCTTCGTGATATTCTCATCTTGGATGTTATCATCATGAATATCGGTGGCGAACGTACCGAGTATAGCTCGAGAAAATCGATCAAAGCCGCCAAGGACGGTAAGAACCTTAGCTCGAGCAGTGAAGGCAGGCAAATTTTCTCAGCAGATCATCTACCACAGCAGTCCTCATTTTCATTCAAAGTCCAGAGACCACAGAGTTTAGAATTACTTTGAACAGAGTCATGAAAGCCTATTTATTTACAGATACCTAAATACCTTCGAAAAGAAAGATTGGACATTTTCATATTGCTATTAGGTGACTTTCTTTGGCCTTCATACATCAAGAGCAAAATCCTGTGCCGCTATGCGATTTCCTAGCGGCAGCTCGGACGTCACTAGCGGAGGCCCCGGACCCCCATTCTTAGTATTGGGGGTAAATCCCCTCAAAGTGGTCGAATACAGTTACTTTTTTGAGCGCTTTCGGGGATGGACCCCGAAATCTACTTAGTCGCCGTTTGCGCGTAGTTTCATACTCCGAGCGTAATCTTATGACTCGAATTGCGTAGTCCCAGTGTACATAAATCCTGTTACCGAACCTTGCCTCGCTAGTTATTTTCCCTCCAGATGAGATTCCCAGCGTTAATGGCTAAAAGTCAGCATGAAGAAATTTCAAGAACTCTACCAATTTGATCTCTCAGATGAGGAACGCAATACTGGGGAGGCGACCGTTGAGCATATTGCTTCTGCTATTGCTGCTCTTCATCGTGATGGAATGGTGGTAATCAACAACGCGGTTGACCCGTTGCACGCTGAAACGTTGCATACAGAGGTCAGCAGGGATATACAGCGCAATCTTGAAAATGAGGCAGTCCATTTTAACTCGGTATGGCTATTTTGGTAGTCGCCATGAACACTTCATTGTTGAGTTGTTCGATGACCGAGTAGCTGACGAGACACTCTACTGCAGTCTCGATCGGCCGGCAATATCTCTAGCCCCCCCCTCAGAACCGTTGAACTCATGTATGAGGATGTCTGGGCTAATCGTATTGGCCTTCAAATTCTAAATGGTATCCTCGGTCCTCATGTCCGAATGCACTATGCAAACGGCAATACTGCGCTCCCTGGCTTCTCTGGGGGCCGCCAGGCAGTGCACGCAGACTTAACGTGGCCATACGCTCATTTTCCCTTTGGCTATATCATAAACCACTATCTTATCGATACGGACGAATCTAATGGAGCTACAGAAGTTTGGCTTGGGTCACACCACGATATGATTTATCAAAACCAAGAACCTGGAAAAGGTGCCGTGAGAGCGGACTTGGTGGAAGAGAGAAGAAAATGGGCACCTCCTATCAGACCTACTATTAGACGATGTGCACTGGTGATCAGGGATCTACGAATGTGGCATGCTGGTATCTCCAATCCGTCACAAACACCAAGGATCGCACTGGCGTTCGGCTACTTCCCTTGGTGGTACAAGTGCCCTATATTTGTCAAGCTGCCTGTGACAGTTAAGTCTATAGTGCATAAATGGAAGGCAGATATGGAGATCCATGCAGAGTATCTGGATGAGAATGCATTTGAAGCTGAGAAAAACGTTTTTGATAATCGGTTCTTCTCGAATAATCACGGGCTTAGCCAATTTATACAGCCCCTAGACAGTGATAGCTAAAGTATAGACTGATTCTAATAGCTAGCATGGCAGCAACTAGACTCAATATTACATAGGTTTTAATAAGCCAGTGATCATATTATAGAAATCGTACAATCGCAAATAAATAATTCCCTTCCATTATCTGATATAGCCGGATATATACCTGCAATAATAATGGACTCGAGGCTGTTTCAACTCACAAGCGGCAACAGAAACAAAGCCAAGATGATTCGTTTATATGACCTAGCTCAATAACTAAATAGGGAGCATTTGAGGGTATTACCACTTATATTGATTATATGTAACAGTTTGATGTTGTTATGGGTTCTTGCAAGAAGTATATCAGAAGACTGGCGTCAAAAGGACGGTTAGCTGATGTTCAGCCAGATCACAACCTAGCCTTTAAGAATTATATTTGCGAGAATTTTAGCTCTTTAGGAATGAGTCTGGAGATTAGAGGAGACTCTCTCTCTATATTATCTTTTAATCCATAACTTATTGTTCATATTAAATGGATTAACTTGGCACATGAAGACTAGTGTTACCTGAGCCAAACCGCTTGATACATCAGGTAATTTATTCAAGAGGCTACCATAGGCTAGTGTGCTTAGTTGATAGTTTCGAATCGAGAGCGTATTGCATTGGCAGACCACCACCAACTTGAACCATTGCCTTATCTTCTTGTAAGAAACAATATATATTTGAAGACGTCTGCCAAATTTGTACTTTTAAGATCCATGAAGTTTCTTTGAGCGAGAGACTATAACCTGCTATGACACGCGTTGACTTTGCACCCTTAGGTTGCTCGGAGTGGAACCAGAAACATGAGTGTCTCGTGGTAGTAACAGGAGATGCCACCTTCCATTATCTAGAGGGCTATAACCGAGCGGTCAAAAGCGACCGTTGATGAAATGCATATTAGCCTGAAATAAAAAGTAGGATACCTAGTTCGTCAGAACCTGTAAATAACCGGCTGTAAATAATCAGATTCGGAATGCACCCCGAATTTAGTTTGAAGAATCCACCAAGTTATTGTACAACTCGGATTTAGCAGCGTCACTGAGTCTCGGTAGCAGCTCGACCGAGAATCACGGTATCAATTTTGCTACAGCAGCGGTCTTTTCAGCCGGGTACCTCTCTACCTCTTTCGCGCCCATTGGCTCCTGCGACATTGTACAGAATGGGCAATTTTTACCCTAGTTTCACCATGGGGAGCACTAACAAGAAAACATGCCAAGAGAGAAATACCTTATTGTAATCTCCCAAACAAGCAAATAATCATACGGGCTCCTCTTCGCGCCGGCGACTGCTCCTCCTTGCAGCTCCAAGACTAGCCTCACCGAGCACCTGGCAAAAGTTCATGGTTATTGATCGAGCCTCAGTGCGGCTCCTCTGAGTCAAGTTGATGGCGGAGTTCCTTGACTAACATGTGTCCGAGAGCGCGTCTTTCCTACGTTGCCGGGGCTACACCTTCCCTGAATGTAGAGTGTGCAGTCAGTTACTGGCGCTTATACAGTACATGCTACTTTGTACAAGGCCAAATAATCCACACTTTTTCGACTGTGCCAGACTCTTGAAGGTTCCACAATACCAGGCCTTTCTACCAATAATACATAAGATCAATAGCTATTAACAAATCAGAGTATGAATTGAGCACAGATAGAGAAGTGTGGATTATTCAGGCCTGTCCGAAGTAGTTAGTCCGTGGTGACAGTGTATCCTGAAAAGTGTCCAACGTCACGATCATAGACGTTGGACACTTTTGTCTCGAGAACAAGAATAGCACAACATCGAAGATCGGCTAGATACCTATTAATCATGCGTACATTCTCTGCGCCGTTTAAAGGGGTTTGTTTTGTTGTATAATCAGTCTTAGATATATATATCCATCATATATTAATGTTGAGTGGCTCCGGATCTCGCCTTGAATGATGGTGAGATGGCCTTGCACCGGCTACACAGCATGCTACAGTCTGTACTTCCAAACGGGCAATGCTACGCAGCTGGATGGCTTTTGGACATCGCTGCTTTATGGATAATTAGAGAATCATTAACCTCACCTGAATAATTGGCTACAGCCATTACAAAAGCACTAATTCTCGACAGGCATATGGGTGTGCAATCTCGTTGCGTGTAGAGTTTTATATACGCTCGGGTATTTGCCGATACCTTTCTTCCCACACACGAGATATGCTTCTTTAGAACGCGTGTAGTCTGCCCCATGCCAGCGCTTGAGCTACTCCAATCTAATATTCAAACTAGGTAGTTGGGATAATTAGACCCTTAACAACAAGGAGTGGTGACCCTTCACCCTGCCCAGTCACCTTTAGACTATGTACACCTTTGGGGATCTTCCCAGCGATTTGGACAGACGTTATTGCTATTACGTCTGGTTTCTGGCTTGGCAGAAACACTACATGTTGTTCCGCCTCACCAATTAAACTCACATTGGCCCTTTGCTCTTCTTGGGTGGTAGTAGTATACTGAATGGCAACAGTCATGTCCTCCATGTCCTGCGCTGTCGTGAACGTAAACTCAGCAACACGAGGATCTCCGTTTTTATTAACTCCTTGAAGAGGGGTCGCATCGGGCAGATGAACAGTGTTCGTGATATCTTTTCGCAGGTGCCCTGCTTCTACGTCGAGCATGAAACTCTGGACATCCGCCATTTTAACATTTCGGCCGTCTATGTCTAAAGGCAGCCAGACATACGTACTCCGGTGAAGGGGAGGATACTCCCATCGATCACCGAGATACAGCGCGGAATCGCCTATCGGTTGAATGAAGGTTACCTGCGACTGGTACGTTCCGAATCCCGGCCTCGCGAATAGGCGCCATGGGTGCCAAGGGCCAGATAACGATTCCGATGTGGTATATAAATTGTCGTTGGGGAACCAGACTGCGACAAGTTAGAAGACATATCTTGTGTTTTAGGTATTCAAGAATATCATCAGTACAGGTAAGCTGTGAGGCAAAGAGGTAGTAAATCCCGTTCCGTTTGACCATGGCTGGACTTTCTAAGTGCTCTGGAAACAAATGAACGAGCCGTAACACAGACTGATAGTTTTCTGATAGCTCAAAGATGCGAAGCCCGTTTGGGCGCTTTCTTGGTCAGCAGTCTTCTCTAACCAAGTGTGCAACTCACATCTTCACTGAGTAGGTAGGCTTTCTCATCATCATCCACAAAAACTCCAATGTCTCTGCTCTCAAATCTCATTGGGCGAAAGCTTCCGTGATAATGAAACTGCCCATTTGCTGTAGCGCATGTTGCCACTCCAACTTTCGCGTCCGTGTACTCAGGGGACTCTATATGGAGCCACATAACGTATTGGTTAGACTGTCGGTTGTAGATGACCTTTGGTCGTTCCACCAATCGATTTGGGCCGAGGTCGCCTGAGGCCTGGCGTGTAAGACAAGCAGTTTCGTATTTCCACTGAACAAGGTCTTTGCTGCTGTAACAGTTGATGTTTTGGAATTCTGTCCCATTGGTCTTGTCTTCGCCGTGCCAGTAGTATGTGGATCCGACCTTGATGATGCCGCCACCGTGAGCTTGGATGTGACGACCATTGCTTGCCGTCCATGTTGCACCTAAAATAAGACCCACGAGGGTTAGCATTTATCATATAAATATTAAGAACACAGCGTCGTTAGAAAATGGATTGATACTCACCCGGAAAGACGTATAGATTGGATGACGCAGCCATTGTATTTCTCATTGAGTGCAGAATGAGTCAGCGAGACTCTGAGGAACACCTGGTACCTAGGACAAAGGCTATTCATTTATCATTATTTGTACCTGACGTTATAGTTTGCACCTATCAAATCACACTACCATGACCTTTTCCTTCCGAGCCCGCTAGCCGAATCCTGGCTGGTCCATTGGTTTGTTATAAGCGCTCCAATAGCGTAGTACCCTTCTACGGCACGTAGTCGCATTGAGATACCGGTAGTGGAGCCGGGAACATTGTACGTAATGTACTTTGCTAAGCCTCAAAGTATAACCTAGGTGGATAATACCATCATTGTCGCTTGCTTCCACTTCTTGGAGCGTGAACTAGAGGGATGTCGTCCTTGGTAGAAGTTACACCAGTTAATTCCCGCTCCATATCTTCCAGCTTGATATCTTTGACCTTTGTCCAGTAGCCATGGCCGATACCATTTGTCTGACCCTCAGTGCCATCGTTAGACCTACTTGGCATCCTTCGGCTGCCATCGCTACTGGTGGGCGCGTTACTCTGACGACGTGGAATAGAGGACCTAACGCTGGAAGAGAGGCGCAGATGAGGTTGATCTGAATCCTCTGTGGCACCGAGGATGTCAAGGTAATGGACCGGATCTATAAGGTTAGCACTGATTAAATTTGAATTCACAGCAATGGGAATAAGAAGCATGAAGGCAGAGATGCCTCAAATATGGGCTTCACAGCAAGAATCTCAAATATGGGTTAAAAATCACTAACATATAGATTAACATAAAGCAGGCTAAGGCGCTGAACAACAGACACTGCGATGCAAGACTTTAGAGGCACGTTGAATCGCAAACGATTGGTATTGGATAGAATGCAGAGAAGGGGTCGAGGAATGCAGAATAAGCAGACGTGAAATATCAAAGATCAGACACCGCTAAATCCACACGAAGACTGGACGCTGACAGACAGCCTTTTCATTTCTGCGAAAAATGTAAATGTGAAGATAAAGAGGAGATAAGTTACACACAAGCCAATAGAGACCAATCTCAACCAATAATGTAAGGAACTTTCAAAAAAAGTGTTCACCCTCGCGGATGCGAATATTGTTGGTTCGCCAGGTATTCTTTTATGTACCAGCTAAGCTATATGTGAAGATAGTAACTCCTTCCGCTCACTAACCAAAACTCTTTCAGTACAGTTTAACCTTATCACCTCGGAGTACTCTTGTGGCTGTCAATTTAACTTTTAAACTCTTCCCAATCCATAATACATAGCACCCTGACACGGACTAACACTGAAACCAAGGCCAGCTCAGGTGATAATTCATTTATATCGTCGTGCAAAGCTTGTATATTCACTTGGAAGTCTCACAACACGGTGCAAGCACTTCCCCCAAAGTGCAAAAAAGTATCAACTAAGAATTAGAAGACTTTAAGAACCGTCCTTATGTTCATTCCTTCTGACACAGCAACCCATTATTCAAGTTATAATTCCACTTATCGCTCCCTACACCGGAAATCTCATATAAACTTTCAGCAGGGTCATATTTGCGCTTGATCTCTAGGAGCTTGATTGTTTTTTTTGTTTTTGTTGCATTCATACTCTGTATTCCTCAGCTATAGCTATGGATTGTAGAGACTCCTCGTGCGATAGTACACAGGTTCCTGCACTCATATTCCCTATCTTGTTCAGAGTAGTCATCCATCCCCTTTCTTATAACTAAAGGTCATGCCTAGTCTATGCTTCCGTAGGAGGAAGGAATCAACAGCAAATGGATAAAGGAAAAAAGCCTCAATCAAAGACATGCTGATTTACTTTATATCTCATACGTCCATTGCTCCACAGTGTAGTCCCCCGTCTCTCTGTATGGTACTTCAATCAATCTTGTACTCCGCTGAATTCTTTTTCATCTCATGTTGTCTGTTTTTGGTAGGTATGAGTTGTCGCGAAAATATTTGTTGATAATTTGACACGTTTTTGACGCAAAAAGACGCGTCAAAAAATGTTTGAATAACTGTTGAATTGCCATTTTTTATCTTATACAATGATAATTCATCTTTCAAAGCTATAAACTGTTGTTGGGCAAGAGAGTGGAATGAGGAAATCCATTTCTATCCTGTTGTGCAACATGTAGGGGTCACTAATTCCTCATGTTGTCGGTGTCCGTATGTGTGAAAAGGTTGAATTTCGAGTGCACGAGGTGATGGTGAAACATGCATGGTATGCGCAATATTTGACTCAATCTTGGCTTTACAGACAAAGCTGTATGTTCGTAGCCCTCACCACGTACAGGTGTTGAGTCTCGAGGGACCCTCTAGGAGCTTGTTGTAGTTAATTCCATAAAAAGCATGTCTGAACTGAAGATAAATTGGATTTGCTTCATTCATTTACGCTCCCGTCTCCGGTACCCATTCCCGCCATACAGCCTCTGTATTCCGATCGACCCACATTACCGTCTAGAGCATCCCGTGGTGGCGAAATTGTATTAACACTTGCTACATAGCCAATAGCATGTATATATCTAGACCGCTAGACTCGGTTCAAGGCTCTGCGCATGGTGGTTCGACTGAGCGAGGGCCGGGTTCTGCCTGAAGGCCGATAACGAAGAAGGAACCCCTGTCTGGACCTCCAGCTTTTAATACGCGCTGTGGATAGGAACTCGGAATGGGGGTCGCAAGATTTTTTAACTTATTGCGGCCGAGTAGACGGCTGGAAGAGAAGCTGACCTAGCCTGCAGCGCTTGGAGATCAATTCAGGTTATTTAAGAAAACTAAAACGTCAAAAAAACATGATTGGATCCGTCAAGGATAGCGAGATAGATCCATTAGACACTTGATGCTGTTGTGTGCGAGCTAATACTGGCTCAACCTGTCTAATTAAATTTGCAGCCCTGGAGTTATATGCGTAAAAGCTCAACGACGCCGTAGCCCGAGAGGACAAACTTGTTGTGGCCACTCCTGGCCAAACCAAGCCAGCGTCCATCAGATCTGGTAGACTGCTCATCGTGACGTAAACGCAANTCTAGGTGTCGTTAATGGCACTTGAATTCTTCCAGAGGGGGAATATCTGCAAGGTCGTTGTCACAACGTTACTTGACCGGGAACGGTTTTGAGCACTTATTCTGTTCCTACGCCATGTTGGCCGGCACCTCCACCGTGAATGGCCCATAGGAGGTCCTGGTTTTAGGTAACATGTGTAATGAGGATACTGCCCTGTGTAGTCACTACACGAACATGGAGAATTTGACCTGCGGCAAGACCACAGGTACTTGATATTGGCCCACCAAGACCAACAGTGTCATCATCGCCACTTATGATACCCTTCTAGTATTGAGCACAGCCCTCACAGCATCGCCGTAGTTATTTCCACTACCAACGATGAAAACGTTCTCTGTACTGTTTGAGCCGGGAAGGGACCAAGAATGATCAAGGGCTATGCTCTTCAAGTGATGCGTCTAGATATAGAGAGCATACGCTCCACTAGATCTGCTTCTTTTCAGTGTATAGTGACAAATTGATACCATAGACGGAAACTTCTTTTACCTCCCGCTGAAACCATGTTCAGTTCCTTGATAACCATCCGGATATTGCTCTGGGATGCCCACCGCATAACTGTAGCGATCTGCCTTTCGTTTGTAGCGTTGACAATATACTGTGGCAAACTGCCAAGATGACATCCATGATTCACTGTGTGCACCCACTAGAATTTGGTGGAAGGCAGCTGTTGTTAGCCTGGATAAGGTAGTTAATGGACTCTGGCAGCGACGCATGGAAAACTGAATATCCCCATTGGACTTAATACCAGCGCATATATTAGACAAATTAGATAAATTCTCAGAGTAACAAGAGTTTAGAATATCGCCTATAGAATTCAAAGCAGCCAATTCGGCTGCTAGCGGTTAACTAGCGTCAAAGGAAGTTGTCTTATTATGCTATTAAGTTTGCGCAAAGGTACTAACAATGAAAACCAAAACAAGTATATAACGCACATGATCGTAACAGTTTATTCCTAATATATAAGTGTTTCAATTTAGGTATTACGGGAATATTTTATTACTCTTAGAAACAGATTTAATATGTCCGCCTTTATATCTGTCCTTCTATCGACTCACAATTTTTAATTACCTTCCCAAGTTTTCTAAACTGATACCTGAAATGGTATCCAACGCCTAACCAGCCGGTAAATTCCATAGAGGCGTAATATCAACCTTGGAATTGGTCGTGGGAACGAGATTGAGTTCCATTTTCTCCCTGGATGCATGTTTCTTAACGTAAGATGACCCAAGAATTATCGAAGAGATTGACGAAAGGAATGTGGCCTGGTCTGAGTATCTTTGACCAGCAACATGGCCTCGCATATCTTCGGAATGTCTTTAAGACCCATGGGACCGATCTTTAAGATCGATAATTTCGAGGTTTATCTCGAGTCTCTCTCAATCAATGTTGTATTGCGTTAAATTGGATGCAATGAATGTGACGCTTACGGTTGCGAACTCTGCCGTGCACCGCAAGTCTCAGCCATGGTATCATTGACCATAAACTAGCGCACTGGGGTTAATTTAGTATTATCACCGGCTAAATTTCTGGTAGGTGTCAGGGAGATACTACCGGTACATACGTGATTAGATGGATATTGAGTTGGCTGGGCATGTGATCTAGTCAAGCAGGGATCTTTCCAGAAAAATGTCCACAGATGTCCACCATCACCCTCTTTTTAGACTATTGCCCGTTATTTCGGGTTATCTGGTACCGAGAAGGAGTATAGGTATGACCTTAAGGGAAGTTTATCTGAAAGCCACAGTGGGAATACGGGGTATGGGAGGGGTATATCTCCGCAAAAGATTTGTACGGAGAAAACAGCCTAATCCATAATTGGAACCCATTCTCCCGCACATTTGTCTTGGCATCCAGACCTTCACCAAATGAGTATACGATCGAGTTATGGCAATTTACACTCACCATAAGTATATATAGAGACAGGATGTCAGACTTAAAGATAATTTGTATTATTCTCAGTGAACTACTACATCCTGTCGACTTGGTAAATATGCAGAGTCTTGTTTCTCTTACGTTTTTGATTCTTGCTACGGCTATTTCGGCTCAGCAAACGCGGGAGCTTGTTATAGACGCTGGGAATACCTCTGGAACTTTTAAAAATCTTCAAGGTAAGCTACTTAATCTTATGATACTTTTAGGTGTAGCTTAACCATAAACAGGCACGAATAGTGCAGATAGCTGTAAGTGAGGAACGATTAACTCACAGCGTAAGGGGCACTTATGATTTCTTCAGCGGATATTACACCGGGACCGGCGGACCGGGACACGATCTACAATAAGGAGCCTGAAATTGGCGCTCTATTCCCTGAATATGAAATCAAACATGTTCTTATATGTGAGAAAGCCCCATCATCGCATATGTACTTCTCTGAAATAACGTTGTACTACAGATACTTTTCCAGATGTCTTTTTAGGTTGGGGAAAGTCTGGACTAGAGGGGGATCCCTCTCGGAACGAGAACTACAATTGGACAAGGGTAGGGGCTATGAAAGCCGTGGATTTGATGGAGTTATGGCGTTAATTCCAATGAATAGGCAGACAATTATATGCATTTTGTTACTAGCAATGGGGCAAAGGTAACTAGGACCCTTTTCTCGTGGCTTATGCTACAAGTTGATATTTGTAGGACATGACTCACTTGATGATATGTTACTAGGCATCTATCCAGTTCTCTGTATGCAACTCCGGACCTTGCCTCTTGAATCTAACTTACTGACCTTCGGAAAGCCAACTAACGCTACAAACAACAACGTCTCCTCTCCAGAAATTTTAAATAAGATTGGCTATATGATGACGGATCGATATATGTGAGTAACCTAAGCTTCTAATTCTCTTTTTGGAGACACAAGGATTGAATAAATAAAACAGGAATGGGGCTTATAACTCGGGGTTTTACAACGCTCTCGAACTCTTCGAGTTCGAAGCCGAGACAGACCTGGTGAAAAGTACTACCGCGAACATCCAATGTTTAAAAAACTAACTGGGAGTCAGACAACTGATACAGATACCGAACAAGCATATGAAGAGAATTTTGCATACTTTGCTGGTTTCAGCCGCGGAGTTGCGAATGCAAGGTAGGCCATGCTTTGAAATATTTGGTGGGTCTGACTTAAAAATCTACAGTTCAAAGGCTGGAGTGTACGTTTAATGCTGCACGCTGCTTAAACAAGACTAATCAATCCTAAGGTCCGCATGGGGCGGCAACCGTTTCTGTATGTTCAGTGGCTATTTTTTACTCGAATCAAATCTTGCTTATATCTTTTAGACCCTGTGGAGACCAATTACTCCGTACAACACGCCGCTTACTCTAAAATAACGGTATGGAACTTGACTAACCGAGAGTAGGTTTATGATCCATACGTTTCACGGTTCTACAGAGACTGCCACGATCAAAATATACCTATCAAAGCAGCGTCATTCCATTTTGTTAATACTCAATTCTCATTCGATCGTATGTCTAAACAAGCTATAGCCAGCCTCAGAGAGTTATTCTTATGCATTTGATTAGCCTACGATATAAAGCGAGTTGTCGACAAGTTTCGAGCAGCGGTGCTCGTTCCGGCTGGATTGCCAAATCTTCCTATATGGGCCACTGAATACGAGATCGCATCCTTCCCTGCCTTGCCTACGTGAGCAGCCGTATCCCGTTGGTACAATTCTCTGTCCTAATTCTTCACAAAGTTCAAACAGTGCGCTTGAGTCGTTTAATGATCCAGCTTTCTTTGCAAGTTATACCATCGGCGTGGTGAGAATGATATAATATCTTCTAATCTTTCAGATTAACTGATGACGGTTTAGTCGATGTACGCTCAAGATACATCAATAGAGGAAGTTATGTCATGGCCTGGATTTGGCTACAATGGGACCGGAGCCGGCAATCAACCCTTCCAAGGTTTTTTTAGCAAAAGCTCGTCGGGCACACCTATTCCTCTAAATGCTGCAAAAGCCTGGTTATTTCAAGCTAAGCTTATTGCAGATACTCCATATCGCGTTAAGGTGGAAGGAAGCTCTGAGGATGGTTTTGCAGTGTTGGCAGGCCGATCAGCAAACAACACTAAGGTGCAGGTGTTATTGAACAACTACCAGTTCAACTATGATATTGCACGTGAGATTACATCGCAAATGGTCGGTAGATAAGGATCAAAAGGGAAATGGCTCTCTGCTGATGTGAAATGTTATTATAGATACCTCTCATGAACACATCTACTACGGCGTATCCACTCCTTCAAGATAGTGGACGTAAGTGCCTATTCATCATCAGGGATATTACGATGCAGCTAACCTTTTGTTTTCTGCCTATAGTTCTAAATGGCGAGGCAGCGTGTTTTCTGACTGGCGCTTGCCTTACATTTCCCCAAGCCACAGTGCGCAATAATACGAGCAAGGCGTACCATCTTCAGTTCACTGGTTTACCTTGGTCTAACAATGATCGCTACAAGCTTGAGGTCCAAAGAGTATCAGACAATGTTACTAACCAAGTATACTTTCATACAGAAGGACAGGGCAATGCGATCGGTACGTGAAATATATAATATCGTCTCATTGTCACACTATACAGATACTTACTATATAAAGATATTACGTTACCGTTTCCTGCAAATGCTCAAGATCTGATATCAGTGGAAAATATGCCCTCTCCTAGTTAATGATACGCAGTGCTATTATACTTCGCTCGTTTGAGCATGCTTAGAGTCACATCTGGAAGAAAACTAAGTGAGAATATATAATTACGCATGGTTTACTCGAAATGGATAGAACAAATAAAACTTGATGCTTTCAAGATACTTTTCACACAAGCAATATTGTTAATTATCACTGGCACTCATTCTAGACATTATGCCCAAATATCTAGTCTGCTTTAATTATGTAATGATTGCTGTGTAGTATAACGGGTGCTCATTGCCTTTATTAAGCATGAAGAGTATACAAAGGGATCTGTTTCTTGGGAGCAACAATGATTGAGTTTATATACTACGATACCATATGTAATAACATTCTGACTGTGCCTTCCCGAGGGGTCTTATCCATTAGCTAGGTTGCCTTCCTAGCTACAAGAGCTACTCGTATCGGATTCACTTGAATGTAATAAATATGTATCAACAATTCAAACTTATTGGTCATATGGAAGATGCCTCAGAGGGCTAAGTTCCACGACTTCCTTATCTTTGTAATATCGTCTGCGTAGAACCAGGTATCCTTCCCTGACGGAGTACAGGATACTATTTAGTCTCATTAATATCTTCAAAATGACAAGATCAGGCTGACACACCGTCACAAGAATCAATCAAACCCCTAGTCTTCCTTTTATTCAACCGGATTGAAGGGACCGCGCTTCTTCCCTCGAACTTCAACAGGTGAACTTAGGTACTTTCTACTCTACAGTATCTTCATGCCTGTACTTCCAGCTGAGCTAAGTTTGTGTTTAATAGTATTATATATATCCCCGGCCATACACCAATTTCACAGTTGCTGTATGGCCTGTATGGCATAGACGCTACACAAAATTATACACGTATTATAAAGCTATAAGAGCTTACATCACAATCGGGAGTAGTTTAACGTAATTCCCAGTCCACCGGCCCACCCTGTCTACCGGCCCACCGAAAATTACTGCAAAATCGAGAAAAATCAACTCCTGAAAACTCCACAACCACACAATTTCAAAAGATAATATTTGATGGAATAACTAATTACTATAATCTAATTCTAAATATCAGGTTATTTTGATCAGGTTAGATTTTGAGCTTATACTAGAGACTATTTTATTATACAACATAACCTATATATGCTCATCATATAAGAATTTATATAATGATTGTTTATTAAATAAATAAATAGAATTCAAAGTTTGGTCAAATATAATAGTATACTGATTGAGCTTTCAGGAGTTGATTTTTCTCGATTTTGCAGTAATTTTCGGTGGGCCGGTAGACAGGGTGGGCCGGTGGACCGGGAATTACGTTATATTATATATGTAGTATATTCTCACCTTTAATAATATAGTAAGAGGTATTATTATTTTAAGATTTTTTTCAAAGGTTATCATAAAAATAGTATCTACTTTTATATTAGTAGTTATCGATACAACAATACAATTAATTTATAAGGAAAACTTAATATTATAAATATTAATAATTATATAAGCTTGTGGCATTATACAAAGTAGCAATATTGCCTAGTGCAATATAGCTCCAGAATGCTTGGCAGTCGGAGTCACTCACACCGTAGATGAGTATTCCGCATCTCAACTGTCATAGACCATTGAGCTAAAGGGAGCAGTTTCCATATCTGGAGGTTGTAGCGTTAGAGCAATATGTACTCGTGTTTATTGGCCTGGGGGGACGGCCTACGTAAAGAGAAATCTCTGTCCCGTAAATACCTGTATATGCCTGTCAGGCACCGGCTAAATGAAGATGAGGAGGATTTCAGCTGTGATTACAGCCGATTGACGATGCCAGACTGGATAGGTCTCTGGATAATGCCTTTCTCTGGACAGCAAATGGATTTCTCGGCTGAAGAGGGGTCACAAGTTATGAGGTGGAAAAGAAACCTGATCAATAGCTTTCGTCACACTAGGCTCCAAGGAGCGTCGGGATTAATTTCGAAGAGAAAGGCCGACTCATGTCTCAGTAGATGAGAGATCATGTGAGTTCCATGATCATATGTAGTGACCAGATGCTCTGATGCCCGACACAGAGCGGCTGAGTCACGGACTGCTATTGGCGTGCAAAAGTGTGTTCTCGAGCAATGTTGATCTGATTATTCGTCTTGGACTTTGCTCCAAAATTTGAGCCATTCTTATTGGTATTGCCATTTTCTGGAGTCTAAGGTCTTGAAACTGTTATACGAAATACTTAATCAGAATGAGACATCAATTTGAACCGCACATCAAACACATTTTGATGCTATGTCTGTAAAGCTCACTAAGGCCAGGCTGGAAATGAAGATGCTTCAAGCCAGTAGTACGCACATACGGAAGCTGTGGTAGTGATAATACCAGTAATGGTATTGGTAGTAGTGGAAATAATACAATCTTTAGTTTATTCCTAATTAAAGCGAGAACTAATTTGCTCACATAACCCGTGGCAGTATTTTCTGGCACTGCATTAGGTCGTAAAAAGTTAGTCCCTTTAAGGAAAGGCCAACAACCATTCACTGACCGCGTCCGCGCTCATATTGTAAAAGTTTCGATTTGTCAGCGAATCCTGAAGGTAAAGACAGAGACTTCTTACGTACGAAGTGGGCAATTTTTTTGTTTCAATCATGATGATAATGTCGTCCTTCAAGTAATCACGAATGCTTATTTACAGGCGAGAAGAGAGAAAGGGTGTGACGAGACAGCAGGGGGAGAAGTAAACGATAAATCAGTCGCATCTGTCTTTCATTCTATTCCCAGGCTGCGTTCATAGTCAAACCTCGATAGACGTAAACAGAAAATGCCAAATTGTGCATTCTACATTCCTCTGTCCCTTTCTGTCATGCCTCATACCTTTGCCTCCGCCAGCTCAACATGCCCTAACACCTACTCGTGCTTTACATCCGGTCCTCTCTCTCTGCTTCAAGTGCACTCTCAAAATTCTTCTTGCCATCTTAGAGCATCTCCTCAAAAGTTAGTGCTGTGGTTTCAACCAAAAAAAGGAAACGATGGCGACTATCAGGGCGTTGAGACAGCTTTGGAGAATATAGTAACGCCAGTCAATATTCTTCAGTTTAACTGGATTGAAATATGTTGTGATGAATGCAGCAGTTAATGGAGAAAGGCATTATGTAAAAGCAAATTCCTCGTTGTTTGTACTGACATTCTTCAGAGGATAGGCGGTGATAAAAAGAGCCAAGCACGTGGACTGAAGATATTATAAAGGGATATGATCACAACCACAGCTATGCCATAACCCTTTTGGCATCGTGCGCATACCGCTCATGATAGATGCCTATATGATAAAACATAACAGTCACTCCAGTAGTGGATGCAAAGAATATTGTCCGACGTTTGACTTTGGGTCTGACAAATGCTGCAAGCAATACCGTAAGCCAGTTGCAAATAATTATAATAGTATTGGTTAATGGCTTTTCCTTTGAACTGGAAACCCGGTTTGGTTAAGACTTTGTGGAAGATAAAGGCTCGTAAAGGCTTCACCAAGCGATTGCGAGCCAACGGCAGTGACGACGCACATCCAGAGGCATGATAGTTACCCTTGGTTCTAATAAAGCTCGTAAACCCTTTGCAGTTGGTCTTAATCATAAGTCTCATCCGTTTCAATACTGGCGAGAATTTCTCGCATTCAGAGCTGTATAATCTGGTGTTTGACGCCATTGCCATGATATTTGATCGAAATTGCAAGTGCCTCCTCAACTCGACCTTTGCTACTAAGTCAAGGTGGGCTTTCGGGACATAGCCATATTATAACGCGCTGGTACGATGGCAGAGCCAACGGAAGTATTCATGGGAATCTCTGTGCCCACTGAGAAGTTATACCATATGCTGCAAAGGTGTTCCAAGCTTCTATGATAAATCCAACGAAGATATTGCTGTGGTAAGAATATAGTCGATGCCTCACGCTGCTTAGGAGGGACCAATTCAGCGACAAGGACAGGTGCTGCGCATCGCTGGATAAATGCACCTAAGCTAGCAACAGTTTTCTCCGATGAAGATATGAAAGCTAGTCGAAAAGTTCGCATGACTGTTATGCTAATGGTCAGGGGCGACACCCACCGAGCCACGCGGCTGATGCGTCAAGTGAGCGGCGCTTATCATGTGGAAATATCAATATTTCGATCGAATCCAGTCCGTCAGTCGGGACGCATTACGCCGACAGATGACTCCAGAAGTTAAGAAGCGTCAGCTGGGGGGTCTGTGGGGTTGCGGAGTTGTGGGCGAGTGGTCTGAATTCAATGTGGAGCAATTCGACTCTGGGAAGGCGGGTTGAGAGAGACTCAAACGAGATGCATACACATGATCAACTCGGGTAAAATTCTACCACGACAATCTACCGCCAAGTCCCGTCAACGACGCCCGTGATTTAAAAAGTAAGCTGGAGCCTCTACCTTCCCTCTCGGTTGAATAGGTTTAGGAGTTCAACTAGCGTCCTCTCATTTGAGGATTTCCAGCGCTCCACACAGCCCAAGATCTGGCTGGGAACGTGCTATTTGCTCCTTGCCTTCATATAAAATCACGTTTCGGCTCTATCAGGGACAATAACTTGACCACTTGAAACGAAGAGCAAATTTACTGTTTCCAAACCCGTGGCTTTAAAGCAAGGGATTGGTGGGACGCTCAAACCAGTTACACGTTACTCCGGAAGGGCTTGAGCAAGCGAGGCGCGAAGTACAATGGCTGACCAGAGCAGACTGAGAGACTGCAAAACCAAACCACGGGTTTTCGTCACCACTGATATCGGCAATGAACCTGATGACTCAGAATCTTTCGTTCGCTATCTTCTTTATTCGAACGAATTCAGGACCCAAGGTTTGGTACCTTGTACATCTACACATCAGCGTACTCGAACACGTCGTGATCTTATGGAAATTGCCCTTCGCGGATATGCCCAGGTTGTCGACAATTTGAATGCCCACACGCATCCAAACAACAAATATCCTGATGTCCAGACATTGTCCAGTCTGATGAAACCGGGTCCACCGGTATATGGACGGCTTGCCTTGGAGCCGGGTGTTCCTCTGGCCGAGGGTACGAAATTGTTGATAGATCAAACTGATGCCTCCGACGAACCTATCTGGGTGTTATGCTGGGGGGGCTCGAACGTCCTCGCTCAGGCTCTGCATCTCGTTCGGCGAACCAGGTCTACAGACGCACTAAATAACTTCTGCTCCAAGATTCGGCTTTACATGATATCCGATCAAGACGACACTGGCCCTTGGCTCAGGTTAAATTTTCCTGGCATTTTCACCATCTGCTCTATCCATGGCTGGTCTGCGTACAGAACCGCATCATGGTGGGGTATCGCGTGCCCAGAAGAAGGCGTTGATAAATCGCAATTCAGTAAAGACTGGCTGAAGAAACATATCCAGGTTGGACCTTTAGGCCGCACTTACCCTGACCCCTTTTACCAGATTGAAGGTGATTCACCGTCATTCTTATACCTAATTCCGAACGGACTTGGTTCTCCAGAGCATCCGTCTTGGGGAAGCTGGGGCGGAAGATATGATCCTGTGGATCTCAGCGGTCAAGTGAATCACTACGCCGATAGTGTTGACACTCTAATTGGCAAAGATGGAAAGACTTACGTGAGCAATTTCGCTACCGTCTGGCGATGGGCCGAAGCCTTTCAGAACGATTTCGCAGCGCGAATGCAATGGTCATTGTCTCCTGACTTTTCAAAAGCTAACCACGCACCCGTGGTTATTGTTAACGGGAATGATGGATCATCTCCAATTTTCTTTGAGGTGGAAGCCGGTGAGAAGGTTCGATTAGACGCTTCAGAGAGCTACGACCCGGATGGGGATACATTGACTTTTACTTGGTTCCATTATCATGAGCCAACTATTGCTATGGAAGTGTGGGATCTTCACATGCCCAAAATAGAGATTGTAAGTATTGACAGTGAGGTCAGTGGGCGGAAAGTAGAGATTGAGATGCCTCCTGTGGAGAAATGTGCGGTCGATGACAAAAGTGGTGAGCCTCAGAAGCTAGGGCACACATACCATTTCATTCTAGAGGTCACGGATAACGGTACTCCACGCCTGACGACGTATAAACGGGTTGTGGTTCAGACTACAAATCCTCGCCTGGAAGGCCGTCGAGATCCGCTGCCACTTATTGCCGACTGGGAGCCGAAATGAAAGAACGTCAATCGATGGTTGCTAGCTTCCTCAACAAGTTATCAGTTACGGAAATACCTATAGATTACCCCGTGTCGGCATTTTACACAGGCGAGATTCTCAGCTATCCTCTTGGAGCTACTGCATCATATCAAGTTGGCTCGATCCAACCGCAATAAAATAAATATCATAATACCTTGCAAATTGGCCATGAAATTGAGACGAATACTACAAGTGAATTCCAACGAATGGCGACAGACCAGGGAAGCACGACCTAGTGCTACTAACAATATCATTATTTTCCATCCGCTCTCTTCACTTCATGGATTTTCACTGCTAGCTTCTTCCAATATAAAGGTACCACTTCGGTCTAAGACATACGTCTAAGACTGTGTGTGATGCACCTACGTGTCTTCCCAGTCCTCAGCTTTCAGAGGAGCCTAGGCAGGCAAATTAATATTAATAAGTCACTATGATACATACGAAACTGTAAACAAATATATCAACACATACCCTTCGCTTGAGAGTGGTAACAGGATAAAGCGAAAGCTTCTTGATGCAGCCAATAAAGGCAGCCTATTTGGATGTTCTAAACCTCATGTTGTAAAAGGGAAGGGCCTATGATCGCACGATGTTCTAGGTAAGGCAGTCGTAAGTCAGTGACCGACTGTAGCGCCAGAGGGCCATGCAGTCCAAACTCGGCAAAGATACTCTGTTCCAATTCGAACTACCTTTTTCAGCTAAGGTTGGAAACAACATTCACTACCGGTATGAGACTATGGTTCACGAAATATGATAATACTAATTCTCCATTTTTTTTGGGTATGGTCTCCTTCTTATCGAGGATAAGGATTTTGTCCAGTTCGAGCACTGTTCGAGAGTCGCAAGCCGATATTTACGGAGTAGGTCCTCTATTTAGAGCTCTATCATATATGACTGGCACCGGTATATTAGCCCAATATCTACCCACTTATTTAGAAATTAAGTGTAGGTTGTAACTTGATGTGCTGTGGATCAGGGTTCCTCGTGTGAAGATATCTCGACAACCCTTGGATCCTATTCACGGGTATGATCCCAGTACGATGGTACGTACTTTTGAGGGGTTCAGTATTGTCTTACAAGCGCACTATCTCTAGACCGGTGCATGCTCAAGCTCGGGCTATATATGTCCGAGGACCGATTGCAAGCGAACAGAGCCCACTGGTTGCTCTAGTAATTTGAGTTGATCAGGTTTAGGATGCTCAATTATGGCGTAAGAAACTTTTAGCGTTGTCGATATATATATATATGCACAGGGTTCGGAATTAATTTAATTAATTTAGTATGACCTCAAATTAATACTAATTAAATTAATTGAACTCTATACTAAAATTAACTTAATTTAGTATAACCTTGTACTAAAATTAAATTAAAAAAATTAAATTAAATTAAAAATACTAAAGAAATTAAACCATGTGAAATTTACTATTTTTAGTACATAAATTTGCATAAATTTGCATAAATTTGAATATAAAAGTATAAAATAGTATAAATCACATGATTTAATAGAATAAATTATTATTTTTAAACTAGATTAAACATTTTTTATAAATTGAATTTAAAATTATTTTATAAAATATTTTTATAAAATAAATAATTTTAAAATTAATATATATTTAAATATTTATTTTATATAATATCACGTGATTTAGTATTTTTAATTAATTTAATTTAGTATGACCCTGTACTAAAATTAATTAATTTTTCAGAATTCCAAATTAATACTAATTAAATTAAATTAAATACTAAAAATACTAAAAATTAAGAAATTAATTCCGAACCCTGTATATGCATTTCAACTACAAAGTTTTTTTAAGGAACGTTTGGGGCCATAACTATTTTAGTCGCCTCGCCCTCAATGTCAACTAAATTTGAGTCGCTTGATGTCCTACAGCCACTATCCAGAATCGCCCTGGATGAGAAAGTAAGAATATCCCAAAACCGATGGTAAAACACTGCCCCGTGTTCTACGGCTACAAGATCTAATCAGATGTGCTGATAGTCGACCGATGAACCACACGGTATCCGAAAGGAGAAGTTTTTTTAACCAGGCAAGTGGATTTACAGATATGTTTTTCCTGTGTTTCGATCAGGTTTACTGACGCATCAAAGAAACCAAGCTATTGCCTGCCACTATGGGGCGCAACTTTTAATACCAGCGTAGTGCAGCGTGTTGGGTGGGCCTTTTTACCGACGAAGCCCTCTGTAAGCAAATTCAAAT
Organism: Scytalidium sp. 3C; assembly: GCA_000743665.3. Taxonomy (NCBI): domain Eukaryota; kingdom Fungi; phylum Ascomycota; class Leotiomycetes; genus Scytalidium; species Scytalidium sp. 3C. Next base: position 13,998 of record JMRO03000135.1, on the reverse strand, counting down.
TTTACTTTCGCCCACAGTTTGTCCTCAACTCTCACCATTGATCGGCTGTGGCTTTGAAGCTTTTGGTGAGGATCATTTCCAAAATGGAATTTTATTGGCGTATTACACCAATGACATACAAGAACGAGGTGTTGCCACTTGTATAAAACATTATGCCACTCTTGACCAATCCGATAATTTGATTAAAGGCAACGCATGGATGAGTGATTGTACCTTGAGGGAGATGCACCCTATGCCATTTCAGCTTGCTATAGAATTTCTCAGCCATGTGCACTCATGACGGCATATAAAAAGGTGAATGGCGTTCATGCCAACGAGGATGTTAAATTAATATCGAGAATTCTGAGAAAAGAATGGAAGCACGATCGTCTAGTCCTCAGTGATTGGTGGGGGCATACAGTACCTTAGAAGCCATCAACGCTGGATTAGACTTGGAAATGCCAGGTCCAACACAATGGAGAGACCAAGATTTTGTCACTGGTGGTCTGAAGTCGAAAGGTGTCCGTGCAGAAAATTGATGACGCTGTTAGAAGAGTCCTATGCCTGACTAGTATGGTGTATACAAATCGAATAACTGAAGAGCAGCAAGACAACTATACGCAGGGAACGTGGGCTCTCACGAACAAAGTAGTCACTGATTCATTGTGCTTCTGGGCAATGGAAGACAACTTCTGCCCCTCAGCAAGCCAGGTGGGAAGAAATACGCTTTAATATTGGATAACCCGGAATGTTGGTTGTGGAGGTAGTTCCGAAGTAGCACCTTACTATATCAATACATCATTCGATGTCTTCATTGAACTAGCCCGGGAGAAGGCAATTTGTATTCGCTTGGCTGCTACTGTAGGTTGAACGTTTCCTTACCGTAAAAACATAGGCTGATAACTAAAAGCTCACCAACTTTCGCCACTTCCCATAACGGGTCTTATGTTGCCAGATTTCAAGGAGTCTGGTACGTTGCTCGGAATTTGAAATAAAAATCCAGAAGAATCATCCCAAGCCCGCGTCTAGTATACGGTTACAACACGGATCTATATTACATATACTAGACAGTATACCAGAAGGAGCAATCCCTGATTACTATTTTATTCATGCTTACGCAGCGTTCCAAGTATGCAAGTCCATGAGATATCACTTTGGATTGTTAGTGACTGGGAAGGCCAAAACTTTCCTTGATGGGAAAGTGCAGATTGGTCTTTGCACAAGTTATTGGGAAGAGACCGATAATACACCAGTTTTCGATGCCCTGACGACGGAGAGATTTGCAGATATTGATACCCAGGAAGGTAAATTATATGACTTGACTATTTATCTCTCTGACCGTACCATTGGACCTGTCGTTGTGGCTGCACCTTCGGCAGTTGCCCGCCTGGGTGGTTTAGAAATCATTGATGAAGACGAGTCTATTAGGGACGCCGCTTTGGTAGCAAAGGTGTCGATGTTCCTATTATCTTGACTCGACTTAGTTTAGATTCCGAATACGAGGGATGCGACAGAATCAATTTCAAGCTTCCTGGTAGGGCTGACGAGCTTATCAATCATATTGCAGAGGCAAATCCAAATGCGGTATGCCATTCCTAAATATTTTTCAACCAAAGGCTCATTTACTAATATTCTCTAGATTAGAGTGGCGCAGTCTGGAAGTGCTATAGAAATGCCATGGGTAGATAACATCGGTACCCTTATTTATGCCTGATTTGGTGGCTAAGAGACAGGTCACGCGATTATCGATGTGCTTTTTGGAGATGTTAACCCATCTTGTAGATTATCAATGATGTTCCCTAAACGTCTCGATAATACTTTAACATTTCTCAGTCTCGGTAAATCTGATTATGATACTATTTACGGGGAAGGAGTTTTCATGGGATACAGTTAGTACGAGAAAATCCAACGCCCATCCCTTTTTATTTTGGATTTAGACTTTCTTATACAAAATTCCAGTACTCAAATCTCGTAGCACCACCTGTTCGTGATGAATACTAGCTATTTCAGTAGGTATCACTAACTTGGTGATAAGGATGGTTCGGATGTCATCCAAGTGTATGTTGCTGACTTGGAAAGTTCTATTTTGCGACCCAAGAAGGAGCTAAAAGCATCAAAAAAGGCCAGATTATTACAAGGGAGGAACGATACATGTCAATTCGCACTGGGCAAGTATTCTGTACCTTTTCGGTCTGAACAGAATTCCCAGTGGGTTGCAGAAGCCGGGGAGTTCGCCGTCACTGAGGCCCGTAGTGCAGATCCTCGACATGAGGTCTTACGAGAAACATTTTAATCAAAGCAGCCATTGAAATGGTCCGGTCTTTGAATGGTACCCTGCATCGCTGGCCACGACACTCATATGAATATACTCATAGAGTAATGATTTCCATTAGATAGCAGTCCATTTCTATGTAATGTTGCATTGATACATTAGCTTGCATTAAACAAAAACTCTATTCTCTAACTCTTGGCCCCAGTAGAGCCATACAATGGTTGGATAGGATACGCTAAATTACCTTGGATGAGTCAGTCTCCCCGGACAATATCCCATCCAGGTACATCACGTTGCACATAAGAAGTCAGTCTACTTATCGGATAATGGCGTTATGCTCAGTCTTAATCTATTTTCCCATCAGTAACAATGGCTCCACACTGATGGTCTTCCTGTCTACCCAGTGTTGGGAAAAGGTCACTCATATCACCGGAATATATAATTCTAGGTTGGGCGCTTTGTGTTCCAAGAATCCTGGTTTAGTGCTTAATTGATAATTGCTATCTGATGAACATAAAGCAGAAGAGGGGCCATACAACAGCACTTGCTTGTGCCACTGCGTCCAACAGAATGCACTAGGCTTCAAGAGATGATGTCAAGCTTGCTTTACTTTCTGAGGAGCATTGAACAACCAAGAACTTGGATCTAGAGTTGAGTGATCAAGATGGAACATCTTCGTCACTTCAAGATTACGGGTATCAATCGTAAGGTGTCGAAAATAAATGAATTAAAATACCAAATCAACTATTAACGGCCATACAGTTGGCAAATATGTAGACATTGATACCAATCCTATTATTCCTATACATACCTTGAATCGATGATACTATTTCGGGTTAATATGACCCCTTATGTGCAAGCAATTTTCCAAAACAGGTACCCCATAAATGCCTGTAGTCTTTTTGGAAATGACCCTGGCTAAATCGACACTACCACCTGGCAAAATCGACACGCAACGCCGATAGCGGATATACACGGACCACCCGATTACATACAAATTAGTAAGGAACCACTTAATCCATGATAAACCGCGTATTCGTGTCTGCAACACGTATGTATTACCGGTTTTATCACCACTTTTTTGCTACACTTCCTACTCCTGTTACTACTACAATTTGACGTTTAATTCAAGTTGTTTTTGTAGTAATAGTTATTCGAGCACTTTTTTAGTATAGTTTTACACTTTTTGAAACTGTTTATACTGACTTTGACACTTTTTTTACTGTTATTCAAGCATATGCTTGTGATAACAGATATACTTTTCGTGTTTGTAATTTTAAACTACGTTATATGTTATATAATTGTGATCGTATTAACAATTATAATTCTAAGAGCAAGAAATTCACTGTATATTTTAGTAAATAACGTAAAAGTTCAGTATCTAAAAAATGTGGTTGTTAAATACAAGTAATAACAATAAAAGATAAGATCTCTAACAATTAAGTAATCAAAGTTTTAAATATTATATATAATTATATAACTTCTGTAACTTTTGTAACTTCTGTAACTTATACTACTTATAAAATTACTTTACTAAATTAATCAATTCGTGATCGTATAATATTTTTTTGGAAATCAGGAATTAGTAATGTACAAATATTAAATAATATATATAATAATTATTCAAAAATTTATTTAACTAAGAATAATATCAAGAATATCATATAATTTATATATAATGAATAACTAAGTGGAAAAACACTAATTCAATAGTTATTGTAAATATTTATTTAATAGTTTTAGTTTTCTTGAATACTAATAAAATAGGTATAAATTCGAAGAGTATAATTTTAATCTAATATACGAAATTAATTTAAGTAACAATCTTATTCAACTGTTATTTATTTATCTAATTTCACTCGATTTTTACAAACAAAATCCTGATGTTTTGTTTATAAATTACATTTACAAAACTAATCGATTTAATATACTTTTGTTTAATATATATGTTATTATTAGAGGAAATAAAATATTTCAAGTTAATATAGCTTTTTTGTTAGAAGAAATAGAAAAATTATACAAATAAACTCTCACTGAATTCTAAGAAATAATACGCAAATATCAAATTCAACAATTATTCTTTATAATAATTGATAAGGAATTAACTTTAATAAAAACTATAAATATATCGTTTTTTAGTTTCAAGAACTTCTTTTATTGATAATATATAAATATAAATATTTTAACTAAAACTAAACGATATTTTTTTAGTTCAACTAAAAGAATTGATAATATATAAAAACAAGATTTTAGTTTTAACGAATTTTTAAAAACTTATATGGAAATATTTAATTCTGATAGTGAAACTATATATATTCAAAATCTTGCAAAACTTCAAAAGTTCAATTACATTATTATAAATTATGTTATGAATATTTGGTTGATTTTATAGAAAAAAAAACTAGTATAATATTAAGTAAATCAATAATTTTATTTTAGTATTTTAATTATATTTCTAATTGAAAACTATTATAATATCTTTAAGTAATATTTATAACGTTCAAATAAAGATTTTACAAATGTTTTCAATTATATAAAACTATTTTAGACTGTTTAATAGTGAGGAATTCTCTAAGCTATAGTTCAAAATCAAGTATAACTAAAGTATAATATTAATATTTTTATATTCGTTGGTTTACTTGGTCAAATCTATGGATATACGTTGTAAAAACTCTTTCAAGAAATGCACAAATTACCTAAGGTAAGAACTCCAAATTTTGAATGTAAATACATTATCTAAAGAATTATAAGTCTTTTTTATTTTTATATAATTTAGGAAAAAATCAAAGACAAAAATATTATTCGGGTTCAGGATTTACATTTGTATTAGTTATATTATAAGTCAACTGAATTAAATCAAGAATTTTTATCATTTAAAATTCTGAATTCAATTATTACACGTTGTAAAAACAGATTAAAAAATGTGTTAAAATAAAGCAAAAAACAAGTTGAATCTAGTATTAAACGCTTATTTTCAGTTTTTGAATTGTTTTTTAGTATAGTTCTTCCAATTATAAATCTAACATTAATATTTAAAAAACAACTATATATTATAAAACCGTTAATTACTCAAATAGGAATTACATGTTTTGAGCAAAATTATACTGATAATTATGAATCTGAAACAGCTCACGAAAAAAGTTATATGAACACGATTTCATCGCTGTACAAAGACGATTTTATAAAATTGCTAGTTAACTTAACTGATAAAGCAATGCTATAGGAAACCTAAGATTGTATTAAAATAGAGGTTCCAGATGTACTAATTTAAGTGACGGTGGTGGTATTGTAGGATAGATAGATTTCATTACTTCTATATAGGTAACAATACTAATTTGAGTGTGAATTGATGTACCTGATATACCTGAGGTTGTGCCGGTATCGGTGTTGCGTGTCGATTTTGCCAGGTGGTAGTGTCGATTTAGCCAGGGCCTTTGGAAATTCAACAGCATTGACGGCTATTTTACCCCGCAGGCGTATAAGGTCTCTATTTTTCGATATATAAACATAGACCACTAATATATATGAGCCTTAGACTAGATCTAGCGTGAGAATGGTTTGTGTAACATGTAATATAATATTCTTAGATTTGGATTTTGAATTTGATCTTTAGTATCAACGCGGGTTCCAGCTCCTCTCAAAAAAGGTCCCACATAACTAAGAAATATAAGTTCTGCGATGAACTCATAATTACGTAATAAGTTCTTCTGGAGGCTCCCCAATGATCGGATCGATGGCTTTCGGCGGCTAGGGAGGAGAGGTATACTCAGTTGAGAATATCCATAGACCTGATCCTAATCGTCAGCCTGAGGCCAGCATGGTCTGACTTTTTTAAAAGTCGCGTTCGCTCCTAGTCAGTAGAAGCGAATGCAACAGGTAAGCGAAATGCAACACTTTCTTCAATTTGTATAGTACACACACTCAAATTAAATACAATCCTTTATCAAAGCTATAAAATATAGTAATCTTTTTTGTTTGAAACACTTGAATTCAATGAGTATTCAGATTTACTTAAACTGCTACTGTAGTTAATCTCCTTTTCAATATCTAAACGTATAAAATCCTCCTCCTTTGATTTATTAGCTTGCATTTGCTGTTGTTCTTACTCTTGTTCTTTCTTCGGTTTTGGCCTTGTAAAACTTGTTTTAATTAACTGTTGAACAAATATTTGAGGTTTGTAAAATAAAGATTCAGCTGTAAGTATAACTGAAGGTTTCTGATCAATTGACTCTTTGCCAAGTTTTATAAAAAGTAATAAAATATATTTTTTATATAGTTCAAGTACATCTACTGTTCTACGAGAAAGCTATTTAATTATTTTTTTTTTGAGTAACTTTTTCTTATACTATATTACCTATATTATTTTTTACTTTTTCTTTTTTTTATTAGTTATTTGATATAGTATTCTAGCTTCTTTTTTTGCTTTTTTTTTAGTTTGCTTTCGTTCTTTCTCTTACTTAAGGTTTTAAATATATTCAATTATTAGTTCTTTTCTTTTTTAGAGACTTTTTCTGTTAGAGAGCTTTTTGAAAATGAATTATTTAATTTCTTAATAAGCAAAATCTCGTTTTATTATAATTATATAACTTTTATTTAGTATTTTTTAAATACTTTATTAGAAAAAATTAAATTTACATTAAGAAAGAGAATTTAACAGTTTTATAATTTTAAGTTTTAACTGATCAAATTAATACTAAACTTATCAAATAATATAAAGTGTTCTAAGCTTTAACAAATCAAGTAATTTTTTTCTTCTTTTCTTTTTTTATATATTTAGCTAAAACTTGAAAACAGGTGTTTTTTGGACAAATTATATATTTGTTTTGCACTAAATATATTGAATAATAGATTTAGCAAACATTTTCTCTCGAATCGTATATAAATTACTAAAAAAAGAATTTAAACTATATTCAAAATTAAATAATTCTGTAATACTTTGAATTATTTTATTATACCAGTGTTTATAAAACTAAAAGATTTTTATATTTAAAAACTGTATATAATAAGTTAAATATAAAAAAAAAGAAATAAAACCACATAATTTACTTGAGCTAACTCAACAAATTCAAGGATTATATAACTACTATAATTATCTATTAAAAAAAGCTTCTATAATTGATTTAACTTTGCTTAAGTATATTTAATAAAATATTTTATAAAATATACACTTAATATATTTGAAATATAGCTATTTTCTAATAATAAAACTAATTCTGTACGATTGAAACCTTTTAATTTATACTATAAATTTATATAATATTTATCTTTAACTATAATTACTAGTAAAATAAAAGCTGTTTTATTAACTACTATAATTTCAATTATAATAATTGAACATCAATTTTCAAAGTTTAAAAAGTAAAGTTCTTATACTTCAATTAGAATTAGCACTTGAACTCTTTTGAAACACCTAATTCTGAAACTAATTTTATTAAAATTATAGAAGTTTTACTTTTGAATATCATATTTTTTAAAAATAATTTTATACTTATAGAACTACTCTAAAACGTTATTTTTATCTTGAACTATAATCTTGACTTTAGTAATTGGTTTAGTTACAATTGTATAAAAGCTTAGTTACTGTTTATACTATTTCTTGAACTAATTCTCAGAAAGTTATAAATAACTTTAAATATGATATTTTTAGTAGATAATTAACGGTTCTTAAAGTATAAGCGAATAAAGTTATGAATAACCTGTTTTTGAATAGAAAATAAAATCTTATTTTGACTTCCACGTGGTTTTTTGCTGTATTTATCTCTCCTAATAGAAACTACCAAGTTTGATCGATTGATTTTGAATAACCTAGTTGTTATAGCCTGAGCTTTAGAAGGATTCTTAGCAAGCTATTGTTTGGCCTCTGAAAGGTGTATTTGAAGTGATTTAGTGGATTAGTTATCTTGCTGTATGATTCCGATGAAGGGTTGTATTTAATTTGAGTGTGTGTGCCATATAAATTGAAGAAAGTGTTGCATTTCGCTTACCTGTTGCATTCGCTTCTACTGACTAGGAGCGAACGCGACTTTTAAAAAAGTCAGACCATGCTGGCCTCAGGCTGACGATTACCCAGGAATATTCAGCAACAGCACTTGGAAGCTGTACAAGTGCTTTTGTATTTGGAGGGATGAGAAGATCAAGATAGAAGGTATCGTCATTTCGAATTTCCCAACTACATTGGAGCTTCCCATACGGAGTTTCATAAGTGGCGCTTGCAGAACTAATTGTACCGCCTGGTATCGGACACACTTTGATTTTTCGCCAGCCGAGGCTCATTTGACTGATGCCAGCTACAGTCTCGTGTAACCAATTGACAATGCAGCCTAAAGCATAATGATTGAAGCTGGTCATCTCGCCTGGATTCACTGAACCATCCGGTAACATACTGTCCCAGCGTTCCCAAACTGTAGTCGCGCCCATAGTAATTGGATATAGTCAAGATGGGCAGTCCTTTTCCAAGAGCATACGATATGCAAACTGGGCATACCCTGCAGTTGTTAATGCGTGTGTTATTAATGGAGTCCCGGCGAACCCAGTAGAAACGCGGAATCTCGCAAGGCGAACAAGATACGCAAGTCTTTCGGCGGCTGCGGTGACTTGATCTGGTGTCTGATGCAGAGAAAACACAAGAGCGAGGCTCAAGGCAGTCTGTGTGTCTCCAACAATCAGACCTGATGGAGCAACATATTTATTCTGGAATGTTGCTTTAAGTTGAAGGTAGTCGGCATAGTAACGCTCAGTATCGGCGTCTTCTCCTAGAATCGCACTCACTTGGGCTATAATAGATGTCACATGTACGAGATACGCATCTGCGACTAGAGTGCCGTTTGTCCTTGAATTATCAGGTTGTCCTGGCGGCGCCGTGGGATCCAGCCAATCCCTAAGCTGCCAAAGTTGAGGATCCCACAGCCTGTCTGGGTCACGACGAATTCCAAAATCTACCCAAGATACCATACTTTGTATTAGTTACGTAGGGTCTCCACATCTCCAAAAGACTGGCATAATGCCCACGGGGTGAGTACAGATACATCGTCCCAGATAGCTTGGGGGATGCCTTGCCATAGCTCCCGAAGAGCGTTAGGAACAACGAATGGTGGAACTTCGCCGCTTCCTCAAATTGTTCAGATGCCAGGTCTTTGAGCCAATCTCCCAGCATTCCAGCTGTATCGTATAAGAAATTAGCTGAAGGGCAAAATACTTGAATATCCCCAGTCCATCCCAAACGTTCGTCTCGCTGTGGACAGTCAGTTGGTATTGACAAGAAATTACCACGCATACTCCACAGTGCGTTCTCATGGAGTTTGTTCACCATAGGATGTAAACACGAGAACCATCCTGTGCGAACCATATCAGTATGCATTACCAATGCACTGATTGTCGATTTTGAGAGAGGGTGAGGTTCATCAGTAGTCCAACCTTCCACTTGCACGTATCGGAACCCATGAAACGTGTATCGGGGCGACCAATTTTGAAGTTCCTCGCCAGATGTGATCACTACATCTGTGCACTTCGCAATCCTGAGAGGACGAATGGCAAGTTCTCCTTTATCAAGAACTTCAGCATGTATGAATGTGACTTTATGACTGGCAGGCTTATTTAATGACCGGATGCGCAGTGTACCAACCAAATTTTGGCCGAAATCGATGATAGTTTTCCCTGACTTTGTAATAAATATTGCAGAGGGCGCAATCTCCTCTACAACTCTAACTGGTGGCGCGCTGGAAATACCCATACTAGGAAGCGGAATGTGGAGCTTCCTACATCGAATCCAAGTACTCTCGTCAAACGGGCCACAATCGTTCCAACCATGCTGCTCCAGTCTCGCATCATAAAGCTCGCCATCATAAATCTCACTCCTTATTATTGGGCTCGTTCCACACCACCATGAATCATCAGAACACAGTTGAAGATCCTCGCCCTGATCGAATGATATCTCAAGTTGGGCAAGTACCGCCAGTGATGCCCATAGAGATATCTCCGTCCTCCCCAGAATCCTAAGCGAGTTGCATACCAACCTTCACCGACCTCAATACCAATTAGGTTGGGCTGCGCCTCTCTTAAAAGTGATGTAACGTCAAAAACTTGATAATTAATTCGTTTCCTGTAGTTTGTCCACCCGGGAGCAAAGCAGTGGTCGCCAAGTTCTAGACCATTAATATACGCCTTATAACTGCCAAAGCTGGTAATATACAATCTAGATTTCGTAATATTCTTGCCTGAAGGAAGTGTAAAAGGCTTTCGAAAACGCAAGGGTCGCAGATGACCATCGGGCACATGTTTAAGCCAGGAAGTTATGGGATCTGCAACCCAATCATGCATGTCCAACAACGCGCAGTCTACTGTTGCCCATGGGGACCAGGTTCCTGGCCCGAGCAATTTCTCGTGATCAACGTCAAGTGCCTTCCCATATGCTCTCACTCTAACTCGTGCTTGTCCGCGGGATTGCAACGGTTGGCTGGGCCACGGAACCAGTACTGAGTCTTTATTTTCAACATGGTACGTCTCTATCTCAGTTCCAGAAAGATTAACAATTTCAATATCATAAGCATGCTGGGTCCACCCTTGAATTGTGGATGGGGAAGAGCAGAACCGCCACGAAATTCTTGGTGTAGGAGTTCCGATTCCAAACCCAGAAGGATAGTGTTCAAAGGTTGGTTCCGCAATATGCGGCTGTTCGTCGGCCATGTTAAATGAATACGCTTATTATTGGGCCTCTGGCACTCACGGGTTTCTTTATGTTTCCAATGAATACATCCTGTCTATCCTCCAATGATGTGTTTCGGCCCCATTTCCTCCGAGCTAACTAGAGCTATAAGTGAGATTTTCAATAGAGCTAGGGCGGCACCGCTACCGGAAACACTCGGCAAATTGGCATCCACAGGGCAAGAATCCTCGCGCTTACACTTCCCCGAAAGAAAAGTCCAGTTCATTATTGTGGTTCGTTATGTTATCTCGCCGGGTGAATTATTGTCAATTTAGCCGTAGTCCAATATTCCTCAATATTATCTTACCAGCTATTACATCATACATTACACCAACCGCCTTTATCCAAAATGTGAGATTAATCTACCCTCCGTACAAGAATCTATTTCCCTTTTGAAGAAAAAAGCATTTGAGCCGGTCAAAAATCCTAGCTATTGAAATCTTAAACTTCTCGATATTTAGTCCACCTACCGTATCTTTTGTTTTAAGTGGCAGTGCCGCTAAAAATAAGATTGTAAAGGTGTGGAGGCTTGAAATGGCGTTCCTACAATTACGTTGTCAAAGGAGTGTCAAATCCTCATGGCACCAATTACCAAGTAGAACCTCACTTTCGGAGAATAATGTACCGTAACTTTCTCACTGTTGGTAGCTAATCTGAGCTTGAGACACATAACTTTTTGTCTCGGACTGAAATTGCTGCAGACAACATACAGAGTCTCCCTATTATCACTGAAATCAGCTCAGACCCTCTGCACGAAATTGTGGAAAGAGTTCATCTCAATAAACTCTCTCAAGCGGCATATCAAATTGATTCATTCTTATGTAGGGGATTAAAGTGTATACATAATTACAAGTGACCGAGTTCTCTCCTGGATCAATTTTTTGCCCATAAACATTCATTCAAAGATTTTCAATACTTCTATTTAGAACAGTTCACCTGCCATATCCCTCACCTTCACAACCCACATTACTGATATACTAGTCCATGCTAATGGTGGGGCTGTTCCAAGCTAGACTTCGCTAGTTCAGGTCCTTTAGGAGCAGAGCATACAGCACACTAAATTCCGCTCTTTTTAAACTACACAGTGATCCTAAATAGGTATATACAAACACTTTTCTTCGGTTCATTGAATAGATAACATGCGAGCCGATCCTAGCCGTGTCATGGGCCATTGAATGTATTGCCTATGCGGGTCATCCAGAAAATTATAAACTCCAGCCAGGATATGCGCTGACCACCCCCGCATGAGCCACGTGTGTTCAAGTTCTCTTAGTAAGACTGCGAAGAAGGCAAATGCAACCAACGCCATGGGTTTGCGCTCCTGTAATTCCACAACAAAAGCATCGGGCAGAGAGTATAGCCATCCAAAGATATTTGGCCACAGGGCCGACTTTGTCAAGCATGATCGAGGATCGGATATTCTATCAAAAGTGCTGAGCAGCGAACTAAACGCGCTGCAGTAAACTGAATGTAATTGTTTATTGGTCGCAAATTCAATTCCCATTTGATGCATGGCCCCTTCCAACTGGTGTGTATACTCACCTGCTGTTCCTCTTAACCCACTTAAATATGACACCTCTTCCGGAGGTGCTGACTGTCCACCGAGTTCTGACGCTGTGTTCGCGTGTTCTTTCAGAACCTCGACTGACAGAACATTCGCACAAGTGTCTATTACCAACTGGATGCCCTTGAACACTGTTAAGCACTCTCCCTTGCCATTTGCACTGAAACTGAAATAATCGCCCGGTTGAGGGCCTTTAGCAAACGTGCAGAGGCACATAAGGAAAACCGCGCCATAAATTGCAACACAGTTGTTTTTATCCAGACAAGGTATAGAAGAAGCTACCTCCCGAAGCGCAATCTCATAGTGTTTCTCAGCTTGGGATCTATACTTGTCTTTGGCTGTGTGCTGTAGCTGCGTGCCGGCTGCGGACATGTGAAAACCCGAGTATGCCAGGATAAGATGTAAAACATAGCGAAATGGGAACGCTAAACATGGAAGTTTACTTTTCATCCATATCTGCTCTGCATGTGCTTCGCTTAGGTTCAAGTCTGGGGTCATCATGTAATGCTGGAACAGTTCCATATCATCTTCGGCTAAATTAAACGGGGATAGAATCATCAATGGAGAAATCCCGTTGATTGCTGTTACTCCCGATGTCTGAACGGCCCCAAGACGATTATGATTCCGTTTCGGAGGGCTAAAATCCGGCTGATACGAAGATATGAAAGTGAAGCTTTGATTTGATTTAGGCAAACCAAGCTGAGTGGTTCTCGTTGAGGAGACTAAACCGCCGAAATGCGAGCGGGACAATTGAAAGTCGCATTTAACGGAATGCTGGAGGCAGTTCCCACAGGTGGGTTTGGTCTCATCACACTAATATCCGATAGTTAAACATCTACTCACACAAAAACATACACCAATAGAGAAATAACATGCACACTTACCTTAACTCTGCGACGTTTACAGTTACCGCACCCATACCGTGATTTGCGATGTGTCTTTCGCGAGACGGGCTGCCTATAGGAACTTGCTTCTGGAGTCATCTCGAGATGCGCAATTTTTGACAGGTCAGCACATGAAGAGGATTCCGCAATCCGTATTCGTGTTGCGTGTTTTGTGTTAAGAGGTTGGATTTAAACTCAGACGCTAATGCGGTGCTGTACTAATTTAGTTCACGTTAATTACTAAGTTTGAGCAATTATAGCGAAAATCTCCAGTTGGCGGCTTGGCAATTATGATAAGAGCGGAAACTCGTGTTCGTAAACTAAAACCGGTTAGACCAGTAATCTAAAGTCAACAATAAGCGCACTATCTAACGCGGCACGGGCTAACGCGGCACGCGCTGGTGTTGACCGTCAAAGAGGCCCGTGCACCGGTGTTGACTATAGTTATCGCACCTTTTCCGATTTTGTTTTGGTGATTTGACAGCGTTAATGATGTGCTAACGCAAAAAGAAAAGTAGCGTTCGATAGCCTGAATTACGGCGATTCGCATAATGTCATTTATAAGGTGATGCGCGCGGAACTCGAATTGTTACGGAGG
>JMRO03000134.1:0-109416 GCA_000743665.3 Scytalidium sp. 3C | reverse complement strand
GCATTAAATTCTGCCTTGAGAATGAGCAACGAGCCTTGGGAATGAGCAACGAGACTTGGTTGATGCCAAGGTACCAAGTCGAAATAGTATGAGATGCTCGAAAATGTCCTTCTCTGAAAACAACGGGAGAATCTCGACAGAATGCACAGCTTAGACGCTTCCCCAAAAAACTTAAAGAGGGAATTGCGACTTTTAGTTCCGACTGAGCTTGTTAACCTCGCTGCGTGACCGAACATTCGGTTCCAGACTGGTTGGCTTCACCTGCATTTACATTCAGCAATATAAATAGGTATGAAAGAACCCTTTGGTGTTTTTGTAATTATTTATTCTGACGATTTGAGACAGAGGTATTACACTGCAGTATTATCTCCTAATTCCTCATCTCGGCGTATGCTGCTATACGTCTCTATCGTTCAGAATTCATTAGTATCGCCGATATCTTCGCACCTTCCTCCTGCAACGCGTGCCTTCCCCAACGACTCCTGTCTCCCACGGTAGTGTCCGTTGCACCTGCTTCGCTCTTTCCTTTTGAAATCCGTGAGCTCGCAAAACAAGACACGAAAACAGAGACTCGTCAGTCTTCCCTTTCCCAACATTCTCGCTCCATAAGTTCTAAAAGCATTTTCACACCACAACAACTTTAAAGAATTCTCAATAGTTTGCAATATTATCGTCAACACAAGACTTACAATGGACAATAGTGCGAAGTTTATTTTCAAACTCAACCTTGGGCCGCACGAGCGACGGAGACAAGCCGCAGATGTGAAAAAGAGCCCAAAGATCTTGAAGCGTGCATTCAAGTGCATCACTACTGACGAAGAGACGTTCAACCTTGCGTCGAAGAGGATGAAGTTCAGCGACTCTAGTTTGGAAGACGACGATACGACGGTCCTGACCGGGAGAGTCGCGATTGACATAGAGGTGGCCATGGAAGACGACCTTTGCATTAGTTCATGGGCATGGCAAAAAGAGCTAAAGGAGTCTGTAGCTGATATCCTAAAGGTACGTATCATTATGTTGTCATCGCATAAGATATTAAGTATATCATTGCTGACCTGAAAAGGAACTCGATGATCTGAAAAAGGTATGCACCTTCTACCTCGCGCTGCAAACGAAATATAGCATTGCTGACCTTAAGAAGAAATCCCTTAGAACCGACGAAGAATTAATGGATATAAATACAGAAAGACTACAGATGGAGTCAACAAAATACAAAGTAGAATTTTGTAAGTGGTTTGTAAATGCAGACCGGTATACAAACGAAAAGTCCTCCTGGCAACGAAGGGCAGAGAGAGTAAACATGGACGATCTGCTTGAAAAGGACATCCCCGGTTATTATATTGAAATTTTTAGGGAGTTACCCAAGGTATGTCGAACTCCCGTACAGGTTATAAATACCAACATGAATCAGATTGTGCCGGAACGAAATGAGATGGCCCATGGACCGACATCACGCTTTGCCTATCTCTTAGAGAGATACGGCAGTCAAGAGCAGCAAAATTACTGGGGTCGCCTATTTGAAATTAAAGAATCACAGACTCTAGAGACGCTGGCTGAATCATATCGTGCTTTCCTTTGCATGCAGATAAAATGAACAATACTAGGATAGTCGGTGGCGTTGCAAGAAGTCATTTGGAGTGTTATTCCGGGCAGGGAGATGGGTATACACCTAAGCATCAATATTGGCTTTAGTATTATTCTACTGTTTCGTACTCTCAAATAGAAGATAGAATGGGCAACTGTATCGGTAGATTACTGTTACCCGCACATGAATTTGACGTCTCTTATTCCTCTGCATTTGGAGACTAGTTGTGACGATACATAAATCTATTACCCTCCTCAGTATGTGCGGCCGGACTGACACGAGCCAAAGATTGACATCAAAAACTTGTGCCTTGAACGGAATCTAGATCACTTCCGGATTGAGGTTGAACATACCTCGATCGCGCGTCCAACCAACCGAAGCAAGGGGGGAACAAGGCAGCAGCAGCAAGCAACAGGCCTAATATCATGGATCGTCTCCGCAAAGTCTACCTTCGCCTCAAACGGATACCACTCCAGTTTCCTCTCAAGATAAATCAGAATACTACCACCAAAACGCCCGACTTCAACAAAAAGTCGAAAACTGGGTTGAAGATTTCTTTAACAACTATACCAAGAAACACAGACTTTTAAACGAGTTTTATGATAGCACGAAGAATACACTCTACGATTAAATAAAAGATAGCCAAGATATCTGGATTTTGTTTGTTATCAAAACTAACTTTGAATATTTTGAGGATAAGAAATGCTCTTCTAAGAAGAGAAGCTTTATATTCTTGAATGACTAATTGCTGGGCCTAGAAACTGTTTGACATAGCTAAATACTACTTGTCAAACGTCCCTCAAATGACGGATAAGCGCGCTAATCTGTCAAGGAGACAGAAATATTGTCTGATGACGTAGAAGTTGGTTCATTTACACCTGGTTTGACGCTAGGATGTCGCTTGACGCGCTCGGTTGCAGTATATACTTCTAGACTGGAAGGTCGTTCCTTCCTTCTGCAGACGTACCAAATTTTATATCAAGCCCATAATGTCCTCAAATATGGAAAGTGCTTTGCAGTCAATAGCATTAGAACCGTCCTCTCAGAGGCTGATGCAAGCGTCTCCTGCAAAGGACTTTCCAAAGCAAACTTGATTCCGCTCAATAGTTGCTCTTTCCTCGAGACCACACACTGCACTATTTCAGCAACTGCAAATTCCTTGAACAGCAACCTTCCTTCATCTTCACAACAACCAAATTATTCTCTTGATCTTGTCATCTCTTAGGCCGATGTCTATAAGCACACCAAGTGAAGCATCAGGTAACACATTCTTGACAACCGAGATCATCTGTCCATCGATTATACTGACATCTCTAGCTTTGATCGACAATCCAGCAAAGGGAGCGAAAATGTCTGAACAGGAATATGGCGACAAACAGAAGGCTTTAATCGCAGAGATCGAGCAGACTTTTCAAGAGGAGAAGATAGTCGTACACGTTTTGAAGTCATTGTTGTCTCACATAGGGAGCTCTCCTAAAGATGACATACCTGGAGCGTTTGAGAGCTGGATTCGCGAATTCAACTCACCTTTAAAAGTTAACAAGGTAATTTCCCTACCTCACTAACCGCTTTTCTCACTAATGCGATGGGCTCTAGTTAAACGCAACGGAGCTGTGTATAGAAGATACCTGCTCAATATTTGACCTTGGAATTGGTTCGCCTCGGTGGCGATTAGCTGATCATAGGCTACTTGAGACCCCATCTTCCTTAGGTATGTTTTTAGATTTCATTAATGCAGATAGTCTCCTATTGATCCTGACTTTGTCTAGTCCAAAAGTACCAGACGATGCAGCAAGCTTCGTACAACACCTCCTCCGAGGCTGCTTCTCGGGTTGCTGTTAATACGATCCTCATTGAAACCCGCGCCTACTTATATCGAAAGTACTACGCTAAACCTGATGCTGAGGCTGGTTGCACGACAGGATCGTCTAAAAGTGCCATATCCCCCATGGCTCAAAATCCACTCACTCCCAATACACGGGTCAAGACAAAACGCACCACTGTATTCCCGGAACACCTCATGTCAATTACGATGGAGGACACAGCAGTGCGTAACCGGGCAATCCGCGTAACTGGTCGTGCTGACTGGGCAGTGGGGTACGGCAAGGCCAAGGAGGAAAGTACTTTTCTTGTCGCGATAGTGGCAAAGTCGAGAGCCGAATTTTCAAGTGGGGAAAGCCAGCTAATTGCCTATCTCGCCATACTCCGCGAGCATCGCCGAAGGGATGGGAAGACTAACGTTATCACCCAGGGCTTCTATAGCGATGGGGAACGCTTCGTTTTCATCTGCATCACAGCAGACGGGCTCATCGAAAGGTCAGTTACTTATGAAATTGCAAGGGGGGATTTGGACAATATTTTCAGTTTCATCGTTGCTATTATGGAGACATCCATGAAAAGCACTCCGAACACCTCACCCACGAAAAAAGAGTACAAGCGGGAAAAGGAAATTAACCAGTTCATGGATGAAGTCTGGTTGGAGTCGTTTATGTTATCATAGAATTGATATCGTCGGCTTCAGAACTGTACATGCTCAGGAGGTACGATGCAGTGTCTTGCAGTATATTTAAGGAGAGCTTGAAACCAGGTGAAATCCTAGTGAGAAAGGAAGACATGGTTGAGAAGCAGGGGGTTAGATTGCTTAACATCTGGACTGTGTCTTGGCGAGGGCAGATGTACTGAACCCATGCCATCACCCAGCGAAGAAGGCATATTATTATAACCAAGTAAAACAATAAGAAATACTCTTTTAAAAATGAAAACCTTTATATTCTTGAATGATTGAACAAAAATACTTCTATCTCCTCCTCTATATCCAGGCCCAGAACAGGAACTGGTATAGCAATCTTCTCCTTTAACCCAAAGCCCTCTTCCTTCATGAGGTCGAAGAAGACCATCTCGCTTTCATGTCTCACCTTCATAGCCAATAGCACCAGGACTTCGGGATTGCAGCCCGCAATCGCACCCAAAGTGCGAACAAGATCAGGAACCACATCGGGATTGTAGGTACAATCCGCTACTATGACCAGATCCCAGTCTTGGCTCCGTATATTCTCAGGAAGCGGGGAAGACCAATCCAGATCCTGGGTTTTGAGCTTTGAGCTCAGATCCGGCAGCTGGGAAATGGAGACGGAAAGATTATGCTCGAGGATCTCGGACGCTTCGGGAAGATCCGTGAGTACTACACTTGCAGCATTGGGGAAGTAGGTGGCCAAGGAGATGCCAACGATCCCACATCCAGATCCGAGTTCCAAGACGCGGAGTTCGTCTTTTCCGAGGGTCTCTTCCAGTGTCTTCATCCTCGGCACAGCTGGGGACAACATGCGGGTATTGGATTTCCCTCGCTTTCGCTTTCTTTTCAAAGGAGACATAGATGCAAGGTACCCGGAGAGGACCAATCCAGCATCCCTAACTACGGCGTCAGTAAATTTGGCGGGAAGAAGTGACGTACCTGTACGGGTACCGGAAAATCAAAGGCATACCAGATATGTCTGGCTATAGATTCTCCCAGCTCCTCCCAGATGCGCAATTCTCGTCCCTCAGCTATCAATAGTCTCTCGGAGATTCTAGCTCCCGAGGATTTTGATGCGCTTTCACGATGCTTGAGATCCAGGTCCAGGTCCATGCTCCTGACTGCAACAATCTTACCTTGTCCTTCAAGCTTCTTTCCTGAGGTTGGACTGGATAGATGTAATATCAGATCCTCGGCATCAGTGGCAGTATCCCTGGCACGTACACACAGGCGTACCTTTCTCCCTGCGTAATAGGCCTTCTCCTCATTGGACAAGTCAATTTGGATCTCTGTGGCCCGTACACCGACACTGCCTTTCCATAGAGCTTCTCTCTGGCAGGAGAGAACCCTGCCATGCTTCTTCGCTGCCAGATCGGCAGGGGACGAGGCTGACGAAGAAAATTCAAGCTCGGCCAGCAAGGGTAGGTCGGCACTAAGGAAGGCTTCTCCCAGATCCGTTGTAATCGCGATCTTAGCGGTCACACATAATCGATCCTTGGACGACAATGCAGGATCAACGCGCGGAGCCTTGAGGAACCGAATGTAATGCATGTTTTGGGCACACAAAGAAAATGGAAATTCTCCTCAAAAACAGCCCGATTGGGCAACGGTAGCTGAACGACAGATGCCCGAGCCTCGTCTTAGATGCAGATAGGCTACGGAGGATTTCCGTATGGTAGTATCACATCTGCAGTAAGGGACAACGGTTCGATATCCAGGAATAGAACCCCAATTGCTTCCTTCCACAACAGAATTCGTCGTCAATGGAGCCCGCAGCCTTACTCCAACGTCTCGTTGCAATAAGCCTGGCCGGCTTGCCTCTCACCACCCTCCCCTTCGATGCCGCTACTGCAGGAAGACCGCTTGCTGCCTGTTGATCACGTAGCGCGCGGCTAGACGGTCACGAAAAATCCGGCCAGCTGCTGCCTCTGCAGAACGGGCACGAGCGAGCCGCGTGGGAAGGCGGGACGGCGAGGCTGAGGCTTGTGTGAGCTCTAGCTAGAGAAGTCAATTGATCGTCGGGCTTCCGAGGCTGAGAGATGCAGTGTCAGCGGGGGGAAGGAGCGATTGGGAGCACGGAAAGGGGATTCTCAAAGCCTGATGCTTGCTGTGTGCAGTGACGAGGGGGCTAACTTTGCTGTTCCTTCGCGGTGCGATGTGATTGCGGATGAGATGAGATCGCATGCAAGTTAGACGAGATCACATGTGGGTGGCTTGCAGCTCACGGATTGCGACTGCATACAGTTACCCAGCTGAGGAGGGGCTTCGGTGGTGCTGAGCTGCTGTGCTGCTGCTGTTGTGCTGCTGCAGCTGCCGCGATCTTAAAATAGATGAGGGGTACAGAGAGGCACAGAAGGAAGCGTCAGGTTTGCTCTGCTACCGTAGATGGATGCGCGTACAGTAAGCTTCTTTTCTTCCGGTGCCTCAGTCCCGCATATGTTGACCTGATCCAGCATGGCTCCAGTCAGATCGCATCCGCTTAGTCAGATCTTTCTTCATCCAGGCAATCTGCTATTTCCAAGAGCGAATTTATTGCGCAGACGTGTTATTTTGGACGGAGTCCTCCGAACTCAGCTCGCACAAGCCCTCGTATCGCCATTGGAATCAAGGAGGAATAGAAGCAATAGAGTGGTTAGTACCATAGCTGAGTATGCATCCAACCCGGGCACGACATACTGGGAAAATATTGCGGCCGTACTTGGAATCAAGCAGGGCTCCTAGCGCATGTCGTTCCAACATATCGAGTACGTACGTACAAGCCACGGACTGACTCCAGGATCACTTGCATGGCTCGCTTGCTGGAGTTGGACCGTGACGAGAGAATGTATCCTTGAAAACTGATAATGCAAGGCTCAAAAAGCCATTCTTTGTAATATTCGCGCTGCAATATATTAATTCTGGACCTACATGAGCACGGTTACCATATGATTTGGGGATCTGTAGCTCAGAGGATTTGTGCTGGGCCGGTTCATTGGCTGTCTAGACGCCAAGGAGAGACAAACGGCACCCTGGGTGTCCGTGACGGGCGGTTCCACAGCGGAACGAAGCATGCAAGTCATCCTGCGCACACCTCTGGGCGGAGGCCGACCTGCTAGGGAATCACCTGCGCATCTAGATTAATTCGAAATCGACGACAGTTTACAGACGGCCTGGATAAATCCATCCTCGTCGTATCACAAGTCAAGGATATCCGGGATCAGTACCCTTGCTGTGTGTCCAATCAGTGCTTCCATTTGTGTGGTGCACAAGCAGGCAACTTCATTGCGCAAGGGGCGCCTGGGATTACAGAACAAGGGAAGAAGAGAGAACAAGGGCAATGGAGAAGTGAATGGGGATTTTGAATCTGCCAAATGATCTGATCTGAATGAGATGCACGGCGTCTAATGAACTGGGGCAGGTCGAGAACGTGCATGAACATGTGTTGGCACACCCTCTTCTCACTCTTCCTCGGGGATTGCGGGAGCGAGAAAGAGGTCACGCTCGCTCTCCTCCAACTCTGCCCCCGTCCCTCTCACCCGAGGATAGATTAAACCTGATGAAAATGAGGGTGTGCACACGCATACACAGTACAACTCTTTCCTCTTCCTCCAAGCTCTGAGCATGCAACTGAACAGGAGCTTCAACCCCGCGCGCGCGCGAAGGTGTGATGTAATAGTAATCCCCCTCATCCTCCATCCATCCATCCACACACACATGAAACGCATATCCTCGGTCTCTACGCGCTCGATGCCCCAGAACCCTCCCTCACCTCGTCTCACTCTACCACACCCTGGAATACCCGCCGAAAAACCACGTCATGCTGGACCCTTGATGTACTGTAGTCCGGGACCCCATTGCTGACCACCGCTCAACAGTACTGACCTTTTCAATACGGTATGTGGGACAATAATACGGCCGAGAATAATTCACTTAGTTACTGGTTGTACAGGGTCTTGTCTCCACCATCAGCAGAAGGAAAATGTACTCTCATCTGACCATACATGAAACTCGCAGCCCATAGCCGCTGACGTCTTCAGCGAAGAGTCTCCATGCCCATGAGATCGATCTCTCAGGGTGTGGAAAGAGAGCACGGAGTAAGCCCAAGGATGATGGAAGAGAGGAACTAACCCTCCCAATCAGAAAGTAGACCCTTGGAGACAATCACACACATGTCACAAGGTAGGCCACAAAATCACAAAACGGCCCATTCACGGTAAGAAATCGGGGGCCCGGTGTTCTAGAAGCGGCTCACGCAACCTGGAACCCAAAAGGTAGAAGGAAGGTATGACGGAATCCAAAGTATACCCACACCCATGGAAATCGCGAGGAAAAACCCAAGAAGCCTGAGTACTACACCCAAAAGACTAGGCTGGACGAATGAGAAAAAAGTAATAACCTGGATGGTTCGCAAGCACCCAAAAGTGTGAGTGCTTTGTGCGATGGGCATGAGTACAGGATGTATGATGTTATTCGCTATGTAAAGTCATCAGGTGGGTATGTCCAGCCCAAGAATGCATCTAGAACCCCGCTGTGATTGGGTCTGGCGCGGGGTTATCGAAGGCTGAGAAGATGTGGTGGGTTGGGTTGTTGTATGTGTGTGTGTGTGATTTGTGATGTGTGTGCTGGCCCAACTATGACCCGACGGGTACCACACGATATGCGAGAGGGAGGGAGGGACGGGGCGCCCGATGGAATGGGCGGTTGGTTGCTGGATTTTTGACGGCCGAGTTTAGTTCGAGATCTTGTTTGTTGGTTGGTGGATTTGGCTGGTAATTGGGGTGGTGTGTACCGTATATGTGGGTGTGTGGATGTGCGTGAATAATTTGTGAATTTGAAGGGCTTTTGGGTGTGACTGTGAAGGAGTGTAAATGGAGTTATTGAGTATGTTGCGTGTGCTGTAATCCGACCAGCGCATGCACATGGCCAGCATCGCCGGCTTCGCGCTGGCACCATCGGCACTTTCTCCGCTACACTTGCTCCGGTACTGTCAATGGATCCCATAATCAATGGTGGGGTGAGGGAGCAGGAGGGGTGAGGGGAAGGAAGAGTTGACAAGGCGTGCAGAGGAAGGGCTGGCAGCGGGAAGAGGAAAAGTGAGGCGGGACTACATCCACTTCACTTTGCATATTGGGGAAGCCAAATGCACAAGCATATCATCTGTCTAGGACAAAGATGCATTCTAAGCAGCATCAGGCGAGAGACATGGCCGTGCAAAAGTCGATCCCCCCCTTTGTGAAAATCGGATCTCAGTGTCGCACAGCTTTTGTCTTAACGGTCATGGTTGCACGGCATGGTGAAAGCGTGACAGGATAACGGTAACAAAGGAGGCGTGCTTCTGCGTGCAGCGTTATTTTTAAAACATCCAGGCCTGAAGGTTTTATTCTTCAGCGCTTTGTCTGCGAGCCAAGCCACCCGCAGCGTGGTGACCACGCAGGATTTGGGCGACGGATACGGGATCGCTGATGCATGCGCTGCAACCCAAGAACTGTTTATCGATTAGATACAGGACGGATACTGTACATACGAGCTGACTCGCATCGTCTACACTACTGCATCAAGCACGACCGCGGGGTGGCTGAGACTCCACGCCAAAGAAAATTTGAGTGGGAGAATGGAAGAGACCAAGACAAACCGTACCTGAATAAGGACACCACAAGCTCTCAGTAAGTGAAGTAGAGAGACAGCGGAATGTAGATCACTGTAAATGTGTGCACAAAGCATCAAACTGGAACATATGACGATAGATATATCTGTAATTTGAATACTAGTAATATGAAGGGTATATTCTGATCGACAACATGCGGCCAAAACGCGCAGTGTAAAACCTGGTTGAAGAATGAATGTGAACGCCAGCGCCAGTTCAGCCCTCCCAGAAAGTGTGTCCGACGACGCAGAATGAGACTGGTATTACAAGAGTGCACTGAGTACACCGCAAGAACAAACTCCACCGAAACGAAAAGAAAAAAAGACAAAAACACAAAAACCACATGGAACCCGTGCTGGCGATATCCCAAGTAAGAGCCGCGCCAACCCAAAAAAGACCAACCAACAGAGCAAAGCAATCTCAAAACTTTTCCATTTGCCTGCCAACTTACCAAAAAAGCGACCGAATGCATCGAAAGACCGCCCTATGCCATGTCCCGAGCTGACCCAACCCGACCTGACTGGAGAAAAGAGATTGGCTTGCGCCGACCCATTATAATCCACCTCTATACTACAATGTCATCAAATTGCCATTGCGCCGTCATGCAAGCCAAACGCTGGGGGAAAAGCGTTGAACCCGGAAAGAAAATAACCCGACGGAGAAATATGTAATCTGGTATCCGTATATCTGTAATCTCTAAAGCTGCTTGCCTAGAAGGTCGCCCTTCCCTTTCAATCTTTGTGTTGTTTTCTGGTGTTTTTGTTGTGTTTGGAATATATATATACTACCCGGGCCAGCTCGATTCTAGGCACTCGGGTGTCGGAGGATATCCTCACAATTGGCATCGAAGCGCATGTTCCAGAGTCGGATGGAAGACATGAACTTCTCCGTATTCTCCAGTTGGCGATCGCGTCCAAAGATGGAATCCACAAATTCGATACCAGCGTTCTTGCCTAGCTGTACGCCCTCTTTGCCGGCCCTCTTGCCCGCCTTCAACATAGGCATCTCACACGCCTTCAACAACTTCTTCAACTTATCCATCAGTCGATCGCCCGATTCGATGAAGTCCTCGACCATCTCCTTGTTCTCCTCCCGTCGGATCCGCGACATACATTCCTCTGCGCGCTTCACCTTCCCGGCGAGCTGGATCAGCAGCAGCCAGAGCTCACCAGCCACATCGGCGATCGGGGTGGCCGGTCCATGGTGATAGACCGTCCAGTCGTAAATCCACTTGCCCAAGCTGTTGGCGTCAAAGACGCTGCCGAGTAACATGATGGGTTCTTCCGAAGGGTCCCAGTTCTTGAGGGAGTAGCCCGGCGGAATGCGGTGCTTGCGCGCATCGGCCTCGGTGGCGACTGGGGTTGGAGGTGGTTTCCTCGGTGATGCTGTCGGTCGTACATTTTGCGGTCGTTGCGGTGTGGACGAGGAGGATCGACGGGATCGCTCCCGATACTCTCGCGATTCGTATTGTGGTGAATCGAAGACTTCGTCCCTGTCATAGTAACTCTGGCCCTGAGAATAGTAATAACGATCAGTGCCACGCCCACGATAATTAAAAGTTTGCTTCAACGGTCTTCTTGTATACATCCTGTAGATCACACCATCCACCAGGTAGTCTACGTATTCGTCGTCCTCGTCGGAATCCTCATAAGAGGTTCGATAGGAGTCTCGATAGGAGTATGAATTTCGCCTCCGCCGTGGCATCTCATAATGCGTCCCCGACCATGAACGATAATGTTTTCGACTCACATTAGCAGCAGTCGCATAGTACCCGCTGGAGTTATATCTCGGCGAGAATGATGCCTTGGGCAGGTAGCTGTACGCATCGCCCGTGCTGGTGTGGCGCGAATGGTGTCGCGGTGATGGTGCGGGGGCCGTTCGCTGATTGTAGAAGCCATGATGTCCTGATGGTGATGCAGCAGGCGACGGGGAGGGACTGAACGGATAGTACGCGCCCGCGTGCGGACTCGCGTAGGGTGTATAACTCATATTATTCCTGCTCTTGCGATGCCTGCGAAGGCACCCTTCTAATGTCTAAAGAGGAAAAGAAAAAAGAAAGAAAGAAAAAACGGACGAAAGCACGAGGATAGATCAGCTAGGCGGAAGCGTCGTGTCCACCAGATGACGCAGGAGGGGCGTGACAATCAAGTCACCGTGGTATGGAGTCGGGTCCAGAGGGAGATGAGGAAACCGCCGTCCGTGTGCTGTACATAGTCCAGTAGAAACAGATCCAAAAAATCCTACGTCGAGGATAGGTTGGGTCTGGTCAGGAGAGCCGAGGTTTCTCGACGCTTCGCGATGGTTCTCGAAGGTGCTGGATCGATGGAAGATCCAGATGGGAACACTGCAGTATCCTCGACCGACGACGGGAGGATGCGTGGAATTGGACGAGTTGCTGGATTGGATATAGAGCGTGAGGAGTAGCTTTGCTGCACCGCAAAAGAGGTAGAAAAGGTCGTGGCTGGGAGCAGGAGGAGGTCAAATAATATAGAATGTTTTAGTGCGCGGTAGAGTGTGTGTGTTGTTCCCGCTTAGGTAGCCGGGCAGGGAGGCCCAGGGAAGGCTAGGGGGCGCCCAGGCAAGGAGGCCCAGCAGCCGGATGACAGGGGGCGCGATGCAGAGTGAGTCCTGCGCCCGCTGGCTGCGATGACTGTCCGTATCCGCGGCGCAGACCCAGGGATGATGAGTCGACGGCCGGAGTCCAACGTTGGGTAGGAGCGCACCAGGGTTCTGCCTGCGATCCGATACTGGCACGAATGGCCCGGCGGAGATTATGGCCAGCCCTTCCTTTGATGAGTCGGCGAGAAAAGTTCTGCGCAGCCCCAGCGAGCGTCTTAGAATGCCTACGATCGGGGCTCTGTGCTTGGGTAAGCGAAATGAACCGCAATCCACTCCGCCGCAGTATCCAGCCGGGGAATGTCGCTGGTGCGGCCGAACCACATGGAAAAGCAGAAACTAATCGACGACCAGACGGTTACGTTCCCAACGAGAACGCAGAGGGGATGATAATCGTGCAGACCGGGGATCCGTCCTGGCTTCCTGGAAATGCCAGGCCAAGAAACACCGACACACAGACGCAGCGCCGTGTACACGAGCGGAGAGCCTCGCAAGAGGAAGCCTGTCTGGTCGTGACTGGGCTCAATGGGACCAAGCAGCGACCACCGTTCTCTCTCTCTCTCTCTTTTCTGCAAATGCTCAGCAGAGGAGCTGGAAGATGATCCAACCAGTCGAGCGGAGCCAATGGATCTCTCGAGGTCGTACGTCAGGCCGCACGTCGCGTTGGGATCGCTGCAATGCCTTTGGCAGCGCTGAATGGGCCGTCCCAGCAGCAGCAGCAGCTTGGTGGAGAGATTGAGGCCCAGTGGCAGCCGTTAGGTTGGCAGAAGGGGAGAGGGGTCGGGCTGCTCGGACGGTGGATAAAGCACGGTTTATGAATCCCCTTCGTCCCCCGACGCCCGTGACTGGCAGCTNGCTCNGCCTTCCCAGTTTTACCAGCCCCCAGGCACTGGAAATCCTGGCTGGGGGGAAGTGACGAGTGGTGCCGGTGCCAAAATGGGGGGGTGGAACAGAGCGAACGTTAGCCTGAGTGACTCGAGTGAGGGTAAGCAACCAACTTGAAGCAGTTAAAGCTGATCAATCACGGTGCACAACGGCAGCTACACATCGCATCGGCGTCGGAGAAAGAAAGACATGTCTTGGGACCATGTGCAGCATGGAGCGCTTCCCAACTCTGCACGGCGCGTCCGTCTCTGCTTTTTACGTCTATAGAGTAAAACCATCCTATCCGGGAAGACAAAGGCATCTGCATCTACCCGTCCGCGAGGAGCTTGGTGCGATATGGCTCAAATCTGCCATATATTACATGGCGTCCTGGGTAGGCCAGCAAAACTATTAGGGTGGTGTCGTTTTGGGTCACCTACCCGTATCGCCCTCGTTAATTCAATATTCTCTCTCCATCACTCTCGGCCATTCAGTCCCCTCTTCTGTGAACAAACGTGCACAGTGCACATTGCTGACTTGCTCTACTCCCTGCAAACATTGATGGTAAAAACCCACGCATAACAAACACTGGTCATCTCAACCCCTCCGGTTGTGGTCCTGTGGCCCATGCCCAGCGTGGCCGACCCTCCTAGCGACCGAAGGAAGTTCTGGCCTGGATGAATGCTGTGCACAGAGGACAGTACTGACCCCTCTCTGTCGCACACACCTTCAAGACCCAGCAGGCGCAACACTACGGCCAAGGACGACGGCCAACCCCATTTTTCCTGCGCTATATGCTCAGCTAGAGGAAAGGGGCAAAGGTCCTTTGACCGTCTTGGATGCCCTGATGTTTTCAGCACGTATTCTCTCAAATCGAAGAGCTTCCTTCGGTGCTTCCTTCGCTCGCTCAGCAGCTCTCGATCGTGAATGCGGACCCCGCTGAATGGCTGCAGTCGCCACACACTCGAGAGCACTGAAAGAGACGCAGCACGCCGGGGGATAGGCTTCTAAAGCCAACGCCACGGCCCGCCCAGATACAGATACAAGGGGCTCGGCGCTGGGAGCAGCTGCAATACGATAGCGTACGAGATCGGTCCCATAGAACCTCTCGAACACTGCACATCCGAACCATCCAGTGTCCCCCGTCCCTGGTCAGCCGTGGTGCCCCTGCTTTGTGAAATGCCAACGATGCAACGCCCATCATAGACATCACCGTGACACCGGCACAATGACACACGCTACGCACTGGCAGCAACCATGGTCATGGCAGCCATGGGTACGACCGCGGCCGTTAATTTAGCCCTGGGTAGCACTTGCGACGCCATTTTGCTCCTGCTCTGCCAGCCGCGGTCCCGGCAAAGCACCGCTTTGGCTGGCAAGGTTCGGGATAAGGGGCCTCTCGAAGTCAGACAATTTTACTTTCCTCGAACCCCGGCCGTCGCAAAAGATTTTTTCACGCACACACACGCACACACACGAAAAATTTTTTAGGATTTGCTTGTTTGATGCTACACCGTCCTTTGGAGGAGAGCAAGGCATCATTTCTTTTTTTTCTGGGTCGGGGATCACCTTTCAGTCGCATCCTATCGTCACCGTCACATCACCTCGAGTAATAATCCACACAGAGGCCTCTCCGGTCACGGTGCTGGCTTACCCAGTGGCCTGCAGTGCGGCCCTGGCGATGCGATTGGGGGGAGGGCGATTGGTCTCCGCGGGCTGCGGGCGCCCATCACCCCCTGGCAGATGCCACGCAGCATTCCGGCCCTGCAAATCCAAGCGCTCTCGCTCCCGCTGCACGATCGCGCATTGGCTGGAGCACACCGGAGGCGTCTGCACCCGGATAACGAACTACTGGCTCTTCCACTGCACGGTGCCCTGGCCCGTCTGGCAGCAAAGCATATGGGCTCTGCGGTGCAAAGGCCATTCATGCCCTACCACAGCTAAACATAGCAGAGGAAGAGAGCGGTGTAAGGGACTCGAGACACCAGTGCCGGTGAGGGGCACTGCGAAAGCCCTCCGACAGGACTGCGCCGAGGCTGCGTACGTCAAATGCAGCTGTGGCAGGCTGCTGGGTGACGTAGGTACAGTACCTTGGTACAGTGCGCGGATCAAGACCTCCTCCTTTCCGAACACAGTTACGGTATCTTCAGTCTTCGGGGGGAACGATGGGGAGGGGGGAAGTTTCGGGTGGCCAGGGTTCGCAGAAGTTCGCCCGCACCCCTCTTTCGCTTAGCCCCTCGGGGGGAAGTGACGGGAGAGGAAAAGACGCAGCATCGGCCGCGTGCAAAGTGGGCAGTCAGTAACGAGAGTAGGAGAGGATTAACTTGACTTGGAGCAAGGCGGGTCCGCCGGAAACGCAGAGTCAAAAGCGCCGCCGAAGGGGCTTTTTTGTGTCACCCGATGCGGGAAAGCCTGCGTCGCGCTTAACTCTCTTCCGCGGAGGGCCAATTGGAGCCAGCCGAGGCCGTGCCGCACAAAAGCCACGAGTGAGGAGGGGTGGCGACTCAGCACCAGAGATTCTGAGGAGGATTGAGGGGAGCGGTGCAGAGCGGGCTGGGCGACAGCCTCGTGCGGCCCTTCACAACACCGTGATTCGACGTGCGCGCCTCGCACAACTGAGCAGGCAACGAGTATTTTGCGTAAACAGAGTCGCCTCCATCGGCCCTCGTTCGTGATTTCAACTTCTATTGGCAACTCTGAAGCATAACGTGAGTAATCCTTATCACCCACCCTTGCGCTCAAGGGGCGCCTTGAGTCATCGTACAGCAACTGTACCTGCCGCGATGTCACGTGGATCCCGAGTCCGCGTGGCTGGTGGCTGGGGGTGGCGACCGGATTCTCGAACGCTGATTGGTCAGTAGAGAATCGCCTCCGGCCTTCCATCGCTGTCGACGGAAAGAAGGGATATCAAATTCACATTCAAACACCACCATCCAAGCGAATGCGAATATCGATCCCCGTGCACTGGGCAGATGGAGACTGGGGATCATCCTGGAACGCGTCATGATTTGAGGCAACCATTATTTGGAATTTGATGAGCCTCAAATCGTTCGTCATCGTTCGTCAACAGCCTACAAAGAGTCCAGACCCAGAACCAAATTGCCTCTTCGGATGGTGCTTTCCCCGTAACGGAGTTTCACGAATGTCCTGTTCCGCCAAAGCGAGAGACTGGAATCACCGGTTATCATTCTCCTTACTACCTTAGCCCCCCCTGATGGATTCGGTCGTCAGCCCGAGGATGAGTCACTTTTTCTCAGCCCTTGATACTCAAGCAACGGACGGTTATAGGAGTTTGGTTTAAAGTCCGAGAACTGCGCCCATTCTGCAACGACCACTACAAACTATCCCCTCGTTATGATTTGTGCACTGCAACATACTACGGAGCGGCTGGAAAGCTTGGTTCAATGACATTTCACTATCCTGACAGCGTTTCACTGGGAATTATTGCTTTTGGAAGCTCGGTGACTGTTCCAACCGCCGCAGCCACACGGACCCCATGATGCCTCGAGCATAGGCTGATCCCAAACGTTCCCTACTCGAATCGAGCAGATCCTTTGCGATCTTGTGTCATTCGGCTCTGCTGTGCGTTTCTTTTTCGCTTTGGCTTTGCTTTTCTTCGTCAGTTTCAAACACAATGTTGCGGTGACTCTTCCTCGAATATCTGAGTCACGAT
Source organism: Scytalidium sp. 3C (assembly GCA_000743665.3). Classification (NCBI taxonomy): domain Eukaryota; kingdom Fungi; phylum Ascomycota; class Leotiomycetes; genus Scytalidium; species Scytalidium sp. 3C. The sequence continues at coordinate 92,543 of JMRO03000134.1, read as the reverse complement.
TGCTCCCGTGCCTGCCCTGTTCGGGGGGCAGGCATCTGAGAAAGAGAGTCTTTTATTTGATATCAATGATCTTTGTGTGGTTTCCTTTTTGGGCAGCTGCTATCTTGATGTTTCGAGGCGGCGACCACGCACATGAAACACCAGCTTTCAACCTAGTGGCGATAGCCTCGATTGCCACCATCACACACCCATCTTTCTGGAGATGGTGAAGCAGCCAGTCGCAGCGTGGGGTAGTGCCATCCGTTCGCTCCGGAACCCTCTGCCAACGACACCGGATCATCCCAGGCAGCAGAGGAGAGGAGTAACGGCGGCGGCGGCGGAATCACCTTCACAGTCTCAGTGGTTGGATGTACGGAGTATCTAGGCAACTGGGCGCCGTGGGTGAGGCTGAGGCGGAGTCATACCAATCATGGTCTTTTCCCAGGGCTTGAGAGCAAACGCAGAATCCCTCGTGATGGGTTACTGTCAGTCAGGCAGATGGGCAGCCCTTGGTAACGCGTTTTCGATAGATCTTTCTGAGTTTCCTGAGCGATCAGCAGGGTCTTTACTTTTCGTCGCCGTGTGTTTCTGGTTTGGCATGCAACTGCTCATGTGGCCTCAAAAAAAAGCTGGGGTGCAGGAAGATCCGTTCTCTGCAGTGTGTAGACAGGTCAAAAGCGGGAAAAGAGAGGAGGCCTAGGCCTCTCTCCGAAATGCCTGATGCTCTGGATACTGTAGCGGAGCGGCTGTACCATGGTAAGTCAGTGCATATCATACGATAGCTCGCTGCATCGCCAGAACGAAATAGTGCCGGATTCGGCTAGGATCTGCTGCACAGTGCGTATTAACTTGGTTTGTCAACCCTTTCATAAAGAGGAAAATTGTTTCCTACCTCGGCTGGACGACAGACATATCTATCAAGTGAGCTAGCTGAAGGGTCCAAGATTTGCACATTAGCGTTGCACCTCCTGTTACCGATTTTTGTGGTAGAACGAGGTATTTACTGTAACATGTTGATGGGAAAACGCATCGACGGTCTGATCTTGTCTCACTCTCTTTGCTGACTCGTCTCCCCCGTTTAACGGGATTTCCGAGACATGAGTCCCAAACAGAGGTGATCTGCTGGTATAGTATACGGTAAGTCGTGTAAGGTGGACAACTCCACGTGGGTCACCATTATTGGATTTGCAGTTGGGATATCCCATGTCTTCCACAGTACAGCAGTTTGGTGGTAAGTGGCCTGCTTGCTCGTTCTGCTTATTTCCATTTCAACTCATTTGAATTCGCCATAAGAGGAGCTGGAGAAATATTGTTGGACTGTCTAAAAGCCAAAGGACAAAAATAATTCCATAAAATATCCCCGTAGGCATTCTAATATGTAATCTTCCTACTACCCCCGTACCGTAAATCCTATACACAAGTGAAAATAATGCATGGTTCATCTTCCATCCATAAAAATATTGACTCTCTCGTTTTAATATCCTCTCTTTCGATCCACGACGTTGATCAACGGCTCCCCCCTTTCCAAATGCGTAATATTCCTCTCCAGAATCTGCAAACTCCTGGAGACGTATTCAGTGCTGAGTCCACTGACATGTGGCGAGATGGCTACATTCTCCAGGTCCCAGAGCTCGCTCTCCTTCGGCAGGGGCTCGGGATCCGTAACGTCGAGTGAAGCAGCTCGTAACCCTCCTTCTGAAAGCGGCTTCTTCAGCGCCTTGATCAGCTCGTCCGTCACGATCACCTTGCCACGTGCGATATTGATAACGTGAGCGTTTTGTTTCCCTAAGATGGCTAACTCTTCCGCACCCAGGAGGTACGTCGTGGCAGCCGTGAGCGGGACCGAGACGAGCAAGACGTCGATATCTTGGGCGAGGAAGTTGTGGAGGGAAGCCTTATCTGTCCCAGAGTACCACGCGCTGGGAATGGTGCCGTCTGGGTCTCCGGTACGAGGGACGATATACCCAGTGTCTTTTCGACTCTCAGGTGTCGGTCGTGGAGATGCGGTGTATGCTATTACGTCCATGCCTAAGGCTTTGGCAACTCTGGCAGCTATAATGGTAGGTATTAGCCAAAAAAAATTCTCTTAATTTAGTCTTTAGCAAGTAATTTTGTCTTTCTCTCTATTTTCAGACGGATGTTTCGTATCTTCGAGAGAGCTTCTTATGCTTGGATATTGAATAGTATACTATACCTTGTCGTCCTATACTTCCGTACCCAAGAACCGCAAACCTCTGATCCACGAGGTCCTTGAGATCACCAATTGCTCCATGTTTGCCCCATACATGCTCACTCTGCCATTTCAGCAGTAGCTTCTCCTTGTGAGGGCTGGCCAGCGTTTGCAGGATGACCCATTCTGCGATCTGTGGCCCGTGAATGCCGGATGAAGTCGTCAACGTGATATCTGTGTCCTTGTAGATGGGCGTGTTTTGGAGCGCATCGCTGCCAGCACTGAAGAGATGAATGAACTTCAATTTTTTCAATTTCTCAACGTTTGTTGGTAGCCTGCCTGTGCTAGCCAGGATGGTGACATTCTCATAGTCTTCTGTATATTGCAAAACGAGTCAGTTCATATGGCTCTCCGCTGATCGGAACAGAACGAGGTAAACTCTAAGGATAAGAGCCTGCAATTTCAACAACTTGCCTTCCGTTATCACGTAGTCATTTATTCCCCAGCTTGGGACTTGGTGGAATATAATCTTTAGGCGTGGATGCTTCTTCCGGATATCTGCGAGGATCTTCTCGGGCTCTGGCCAGTAAGTTGTAATTAGCAGGACCTCGTCGTCCTGAGTTCGAATAGCGTCACCCATTACTGTAGTAAAGAAATGCAATTGTAGCACTGATAAGTTATTTACAGTAAAGCTGGAAGCTTCCACGGTCTAGTGAGGATGTACTTCTTGCAAAAGTTGAGATGGGTTTGAAATGAGGCCAAGCTTCACACGAACAGGCTGGAGCTTGAACTGAAGAGACAGGGAGGAGCGGCTCTCAGCTTTATCACGAATTTGTCAGTTATATTGTCGTAATTTGATAAATCAATTGAGCAAGTGGCTACTGGTTTACGACAGCACCTAGACCTGTCGTTGGACGCCTCTAGCAGCATTCTGCCGCTGCGATAACCCCTCAACCCCACTTTCCCAGGTGCCAGACGCTAAGATAAGCCAATCGTGGGTTTCTAGCTGCTTGTTTCGTGCTAAAGCTTTGGGATGATGCCATGATCCTTCACTTTCGATATCTATTTTATCCACGTTCTTGACAGTTTCATACATGACAACTCCGAGCCGGAACACATATGATACCCCCGGCCAACTGGAGGCATCTCCTATTTGAACCTTTTTGAGGCCACAAACACCTTTCAGATCTGCAGATTTATTTTACTGATATTGAGTGAATTATTCTCATGATAATATTCGACTAGCTCGACTTAGGTATTTATTTATTTATGAGTCTACGTTATCTAAGATAAAAAAGGCACATCCGCAGCAAGCGGTAAACATTACTCAACGAGAGAGAAGCCAGCCCAAAATAGTATCATAACACATTGCTCGTATTTCATGAGCCTTGTATCTCTCGTTCTGGTGCGCATTATCCCCAAAATGCCCAGCCTTATCTAGACCCTCATGCAAATCTCCTGATCATTGGTATCGTGTATGGAACTCCACACTACTCCGCCAGTCGTGCGCAGTAGGCAATAAAAGATGCGACATCAAGTAGAACTGGCCAACCATACCGGGCGTCTAATTTATGCCTTTGCCTGCTCTGCCTCCTTTGCAAGCCTATCATGCTCATCGATGTCAACGGCCTCCCATGGATAGTTGATCCAGACGTCCTTTACAGTCCTAGCAGCAATATATCGATCTTCTTTGAGCATCTCCTCGGGCAAGGTTCCCTTCTTCTCCTTATCCTTGTTCTGAAATGACTAGTCAGCATTGTGGAGCTCTGTGGAGCATTAAGAAAGACTCACGTGCAAGACGAATATCGAGAAGACTGTCTTCTCATGCTTATTTAGCTTTGCTCTAGCAGCCTCCACATCCTTCTCCAACTCCTTGACAGCATACTCTAAGGTGGTCCTCGTATCATCTACCTCATCCACGATCAAGATACGCTTTCCAACCAAGCCCTCCATGTCTCCCAAACTGTTCAAATCAAGCCATTGTGTCCTGGTCACCTTAGTTCCTGGTTGCTCGACTTCACCAGGCGCGCCAGTACCAGAAAGGTTGGTCGAAGGGAGACTCTCATAGAGAGAAAGGCCGATGGCCTGGATGGGAATATTTGGGGATCCAGGCTTTCTCAGGAAAGATCGCAGGATTCGGGCAGGCACGTAACCACCTCCACCGATAGCAATCATGAGTTGAGGCTGGAAATGCTCAAGGATCTTTGGCGCAGATTCCTGGCAGAGTTTGTGGACCTATACCGCCACAAGGTGTTAGGCAAGAGTCAAAAGACACGGCTCACGCGCACAATCATGATTTACCTCATTATAGGTCACGTAGAGTTTCTCAACCATTGTGAAAGTGCTGGCGAACGGCTTGTAGAAACTTCTAAAGCTTGCAAAGAAGATTATCTGAGTTTTACTGGTGCGGATGGGAAAGTTTTCTACAAGGCTCAAAAAAAAGTTAGGTGCCCCTCGTTCGAGCTCTGCGCTAAGGGTCAGATTAGGCAGTAGCGCGGGGTCTAGATATCGGGTCTCCCCGACGCTGCGAGTAATGTATTGCTCAATCCTCCCGAATCTGGCAAAATCCAACCTCTTTCTAGAATTTTTAACGGTTTCATGGCGTTCTGAGGTGAAGTTCCTACCGAATATACAACTCTCGTTCAACGGCAAAGTTGTCAAATGTAATCTCACGCACTGGACACCCACTGCGGTGTCCTCCGTCGTACTTGTGACGTAAGTCGAAAGCGTCCCGCATTGAGGTTAAGTTAGAGAAAGAACATCTTTCCCCTCCTCAATCATCATTTATGCAATTGCATAATTCTACGAAATGACGACTTTAATTGGACGACTACTCAAGAATTAAATAAACGAGCCAGTTATATCTACCTATTCTGTGAATTATAAGTGGGTGTTTGCATAAGTGACCATGTCCACCAATTGAGGGGAACACAGAATACATAGAATCCAGAAGAACGGCTGAGATATAAAAGAAATCGTATGAATTGTTAGCAAAAGGAGTGTATTCTCTCCTCACACTTAAATCAAGTGTTTCAACAAGTTACAAGCATACGAGAGTCAAAATGGCGCAACCACCGGATCTCAAAATCCCCGCTTCATCACAAACGGTCCAGGTCCGCATAATAAATACGACGTCCCGTATACAAGGCATTCCAACAGACAGATTCTTTATCCCAGAAGTCAAAGGATTCCCGTCTCTCGACTGCCCTGCTTATTCTTTCCTTATTGAACATTCCTCCGGCCGCAGGCTTCTCTTCGATCTTGGGATTAGCAAGGATTGGCAGAACTATGCGCCGAAGATCAGTAACATGATCAAGAACCTAGGATGGAAGGTCACGGTCGAAAAAGACGTGAGAGAGATATTGGAAGAAAACGGCGTCTCGACCAAGGGTATTGAAGCCATCATTTGGAGCCATTGGCATTGGGATCACACCGGTGATCCAAGCACCCTTGACAAGGAAACCGCCTTGCTTGTTGGTCCTGGTTTTAAGAACGCCCTGGTTCCTGGATATCCTGCCAATCCAGACTCACCAATTCTGGAGAGTGCCTATGAAGGTAGAGAGTTGAGGCAGATCTCCTTTTCCGGGAGCGGCTTGAAAATCGGACGGTTTCCCGCTTTTGACTACTTCGGTGACGGGTCTTTCTACCTCCTGGATAGCCCTGGCCACGCAATCGGCCATATGTGTGGACTTGCAAGGGTAACATCTTCCCCGGATAGTTTCATCCTCATGGGTGGTGACGCAGGTCATCATGGGGGTGAATTCCGTCCCTCACAATACCTCCCTCTTCCCAACTCCATCCTTCCTCATCCATTCGACTTGCGAGCTAGTCATCCTTGCCCAGGTGAGATTTTCGACCACCTTCTCTCTAATGGAGATCGGACCAAACCATTCTTCAAGATCCAAACCGCTAAAGATGGGAGAGCCTCACATGTGGACTCAGAAGAAGCGCAGGAAACCGTTAAAAAGGTCATTGAGGCCGATGCCAGTGACAATATCTTGCTTGCTATTGCACACGATGCCAGCCTTCTGGATGTGGTAGATTTCTTTCCAAATTATGCGAACAATTTCATGGAGAAGGGCTGGGTTGAGAAGAGTAGATGGCTGTTCTTGAAGGATTTCAAAGAGGCAGTCCAGCATTGAGCACGCCCAAGTTTTCTGTTGTTTGAAATGCTCAGGATAGTTTTGAAGTCGGATTTCTTTTGTACAAAACCAGCCACACTTCGGTCTGTCAAGTTTAACCTAATCAGATTAGGCATATCTCGCATATATAGTCTTTCTAATGTTCCTTGAAATAACTATTTTGAGCGCTCGAGGCACTGTAAACTGCGAATTTAAGCTCACTAGGAAAGCTGAACATCTACATCCAGATATGTCGATCTAAGAAAAAAAAATCACCGGCATAGAATAATGTGAAGGGCAAGGAGTTTTAATTGAAAAGAGCTACCGAACCCTCCCGAGCATCATACGAGATGCAGGTAAGAGCAGGGCAAAAAAAAATAGTAGCTGGGTCCAAAAAAGGAAAAAATTCAAAAAATATATACATTGTTGAACAGAGTGGGATTCGAACCCACGCCTCTCACGAGACCAGGAATTTGTGTTAAGTTTGACCTTAACCTGGCGCCATAGACCAACTCGGCCATCTGTCCAAGTGCTTGCTTGTTGAAGAGAGTTCCCTTATTTCAAATTATAAAATAAATTTTTTCCCCACTTAGTGGAGCATTCTTATCCAAGTGTGCCCCTACCGGTTAGAGTGGGTGATTAGGGATTAGAGGGGGCGCGAGACCGCCTGCGCTAGACCGAATATAGCAGTAGTGCATGTGGTCTTCGGTGACAGGGGTCTCTTTCTTTTCAACAGTTCCATTGCACGCCTTCATAGGGAAAAAGGAACGATTCAATCTTTGTTATATATATTACATATATGGTTAAATGAAATAAGCTAGTATTCGAAACCGTTTCCGTATGCTCCTAATCCATTGGCACAGATATAACATGAAAAAATTGTGAAAAAAATATTCGACCGTTGGTATCATCAAAAGCAGACCCAGAAACGATAAATCACCGCCCAAAATCCGGTCCGTTCCTTTCGCTTCTTCATTCCTTCATGGAAAGGAAGCGGAAGTCATTTAAAGATATACACTAGAGCTTATAACACCCTCTTCCTTGTCTCAGAAGGAGAGAGCGGTTCATTCTTGCTCATATCCGCTGTCCTGTTTCTTTATTATAATGTATTATTCTCTTCTTTGTTTTCATTTACCCGTGGCACATCTCGGTCACGAAGCAACACCGACACTCCAGCTATATGTTCCCATCTCATGGCTTTGTCCCACATGCGTGATCTCATATGCAACATTTTTCTTATCATCTTCTCGGATAGTTGGGTGCGGCGCAATAACCGTGACGACTCCAGTCTCGATCTCTTTCTGGAGGACATCCAGTCGGGATCCCTTAACTGGACTTCTCCAGGCCGGTCTACCGCTGTCAAACACTTCATCCATCTCCTCGAGTGTCTTCCCCTTGGTCTCGGGGGCAGTGAAGAACATGTGAAAGAAAGCGATGGCGTTGAAGGCGGCAAAGAGCATGTACATCTTCCAGTTGATGTTCCATAATAGAGGAGGCACAGCGAAGGCGAGAATGCAGTTCCAGAACCAGTTGCTGGCTGTCGCCAATGAGACAGCCTTCGCACGGATTTTCGTAGGGAAGATCTCTGCTGGGTAGGTCCAGCTGGTTGGGCCCCATGTAGTCGCAAATACACAGACAAAGATGTAAGTCACTGCAACAATGGCGTAAGATACACTTTTGTTGTCGGGAACAACCCAGGAGATGTCGCTGTTCTGAGCGTTGCGAACGGAGCCGACGTTTGGTTGACCATAGACTGCTTGTAATGCACCGGCGATGAAGAGCATAAGCATCATCATGAAAGAGCCGAAGAGCATACTGAAGCGTCGACCGATGCGGTCAAGGAAGAGAATTGCTGGTAGAGTCAAGACGACGTTGAGCACGTACTGAATGGAGGCTGCGGTTAGAGGATTGCCGATGTTGGCACCTTCCATGATGTCTGATTGTAGCATTAGCCAAGATGTTCTTATTTTAGAGGTAGGGGGCTTGGGGCATCACGTACAAACAACATAGTACATCATGACATTGACACCGCAAAGCTGGCTCCACATTTGAATTGACATACCCAATAGCACTCTTCTTAAGACTCTGGGGACAGCCAGCTGGCGGTAACTGCTAACAGCCTCTTCTCTTTCGAATCGTAGGGCTTCCTCGATCTCCTGATACTCAGCGAGCACCTTTGGATGGTTCAGATCACCACCTCCGTGCAGGTTAGCCATGACCTGAATAGCCTCATCCCAGCGGTCCTTGGACGCCAACCATCTAGGGCTTCTGGGCAAGAAGAACATGCCAATGAGAAGCAGGACTGCAGGAACAACCTGGACGGCCCATGGGATTCGGAAAGCGGAGTTAGGTTGGTTTGGGTCATCGGGACCTTTGCCAACGTGCGATGCGCCGTACTGGATAAAGTACTGAATCAGGATACCCCACGTGATGGCCCACTGCTGTAGAGAAACCACACGGCCACGGATTTCTTTAGGAGCGATTTCAGCTTGGTAGATTGGCACAATGGAAGAGGCAGCGCCGACACAGAGACCAGCGACGACACGTCCTATGACAAGCATAGCGATATTGACTGAGCAAGCTTGGATTCTGGAATTCATGGGTTAGCATATATGCCAGTTGAGTCTGAATATGTTGCCTGATGTAGACCCAGAGTTGCGGGTAAAATCACTCACATAGACCCAGCTATCCAGAACAGCGATGCGACCTGAATGCTCGTTTTTCTTGAGTACTTGTCTGCAAAGTAAGAAGAAGAGAGCGCTCCGACGAGCGAACCGAAGGGCATTGCGCAGGTGATAGCGCCCTGACGGTATGAGGTCGGGTTGCCAAAGTAGTTCTTGTACGCTTGGGTCCCTAAGACACCAGACATGGAAGAGATATCGAAGCCGAAGAGGCCACCGCCTATTTGAAAGAAAGTTAGATCAATGAACAAATCGAGAGACCTTTCTTATTTTTGCTTTTTCCTGGTCTCCGTAACATTTTTCCAAATTCTGATCTTGGATCCTCGAGTCCGCCATTTCGTGGTCCATTGTTCAGTACACTCGAAACTGAGCGAGCAACGAGGCTATTTTCGAGAAAGATAAAAGGACGAGAGGTACGTACCAATGGCTGCAAAACCGCAGATGAAGTAGACATTGCTGGCCTGCCAGCGAGCGTCCCAGATCGACATTTTGATTCCACCAGACGAGGACGTAGCTACCTCAAAAGTTCGTGCCTTATTCTATCGACAGACGCTTGGTCCTCCAGTCGATAAAAATGGAAGTAGATATGAATATATAATGCTCGAGGATTATGCCTGGTTTGCAATCCGGATTTCTTCCTTAACACTTGACTGACAGATCCGACTTTTGCAAGGATCAATGATGCATAAAGACGGGTGGGTTTAGTTGGGGGATAAGAGCAGCGGAAGAGCGGTATTGATATCGGGACGGTGCGTTGCCGGTAAGGTCGAGTACCGGGTACGTCGAAGGGAACTGATTTCCTGGTATAGAGAGATAAGGTATTAGGTAGATAGGTAGGTAGATAGATGGCTGATCGATCACTGAACCTCGGCCCAGAACGAGAAAGAGATGGCACCCGAAATGAGATAGAAAGGTAGTAAGAGAGTGTGAAAGAAGAGAACAAATACGAGCAAGAAGGGCAATTGATATGTCAATCAGTAATGGCCAGGGAGGAGGAGCAAGCAGCCCAGCAACCAGAAACCAACGAGACGGGGGAATGGGCGGGCCAGGGTCGAAAGGGCCTGGGGGGGATGGGCTGGGCAATATAGGCACGGTATTAAGGCGGGACACCGCACGGCGGGGGAAGAGGCAAGAGGCCCGAGGCATAGGTCGAGAATGGAGCGCAACGACCAGGGCTGGAGCGAAGAGAAGGGCCACGCTCAGGGGAGAGGCAAAAAGGCACGAAGGAGGCTGATGCCATGCGATGCTCATGCGGCGCCGTGCTGCACGGTGTGTACGAGGCCATTGCCTCCCTTGCGCTGCGTGTACCGGGGGTGCACAGAGCCCCTGGTGAGGGCAGAGAGAGCAGCGTACAGTACCAGCTAGTGGGAATTACGTTAGGACGCCAGGACGCTTGGCCCTCCCGGGGAAGACAAAGAGACGTGAGGGCGAGGGCGCACGAGAAGGGGCCAGGCTCCAGAGGTTTGCGAAAGAAAACCCCGGTAGCAGGTACGCTAATGTGTGTACTCACCTCGACTTACGGCACGGGAGTGACAGGATGGCCCATCCAGACAGGAAGGGTCCTTGGGATCCACGTCAAGACGGTCTCTTGGGGCGATGCTCTTCTGTCCAGGTGCTTGCTGCATGTCTCGTGGTCGGTCGCGGCTATCTGTTCGCGTTTGCTCGTTCTTTGTTTTTCTTTGTCTGCTGTGCTCCTCTTTCCTTCTCTGGGGGTTGCGCGTTCGAGTGTCTTGCATTCGTGTGTGGGTTGTACAGGAAAAATCACCCAGCTCTGAGGGTTTGGCCTGAGCTGCCGCGGCAGAGAGGTCCGGTACACCACACGATGGTACCCTCCACCAACCCCATCGCGGGGGCCCAGGACACCGAGGGCCAATTTTGACAAGCGCGGGCAACTCCGTCCGTCGCCAGAGGACAGGCTCAACTGCTGCGATGGCATGAATCTCGGCCGCGAGCTCAGAGACGGTCCGAGTCCTGGAAGCCTTGCATGCGGCCACAACCAGGTGGCACGAGTGGCTGACATGGACATGGCACCCAACGCTCCAGTCGACGCTCCGGATGCCCAGGTTGGACTCGGGCTCTATCGTTGGGGCTTAGCCGCATTGGGCCATGGGCGCGTGGCTTGTTCCTGGATTTTGCCTACCGTTGGCGGGCGTTGGGCGCCCAGGAGACGCACTGCTCTGACTTGCTGGTGGCGATCGGCACCACGCTCGCTCGATCTGGGGAAAGCGCGGTACGTACCCGGCTCCTGGGGCAAAGTAAGGACCTACAGTAATCTGTCGTCGTCCTTCGGTCAAAGACCAGTTTGAGGCAGCCACATACTCCTTCGTGCAAAAAAGAGGGTTCCACAGTCACGTCAGTCTGGGGAAGTTATGACTACCGTATTACGAGATGGAAAGAGGAAAAGTCCAGGTAACGGCACGATGGTGCGGCGCGGCGCAACCCCCTCGAGTGCTGTCGTTGAGATCGTATCGAGTCCTATCCTGGCCTGACTGATCGAAATGTATGTGCGCTCTGGCGGGTGCGCCGCCGCCGTTCGATCAACAGATCAACGGATCTCCCGCATGCAAATCTCGACAAATGCCATGTCTGCATGGTTCAATAGGTAAGAGATGAGATACAAGCTCTCGGGTCATGGCAATTCAGGGTCCTGGTAAATGCGAGAAGTTGAGTCTCTCTTTCGACTCGACGGACTGGCATGCTGGGAGATGAGGCAAGCAAGCCACCTCGGCGGGCATTGGGTTTTCGTTTTCGTGCGGGACTGGCCTTCCCGTCAGGCGTGAACGACGTTTGGCGGCCGGAGAAAAAAGAGCTGAGCGTGGCTTCGGAGGGATCAAGGGAAACAGGAACACCATTCCGCCCAGCCGCGTTCCCGTTACGAATTGCTCTCGTGCCTCCTCGAGCTGATGACTGTTAATGGCTCTGTTGATTTGCCTTCTTTTTGCTCTGTCCGTGACACGAACCCCTACAGCACGGGTACAAATTAAAGAATTAAAGTCAATGGAGACCAACCCAAATGCGCGTCACATCGCTCCACCACCACAGGGCAATTCTGCTCGTGACCCGCTCACGGCCTCTCTCTTCCCCCTCCTCCAGCTGGGAGATCCCCCTCCGTCGTAGTGGGAGTCAACTCGCGTTTGGTGTCCCTGACGGAAGGGGATCTACGCTAGCCCCAAATGAAAAGTAGCGTCGCACTGACAGCGGGCCCGCGAGAGTTTGCACCCCTCTGGCTGGATCGAGGGCTCAAGGCCCACACCAAGCCAGGGGCTGCACCGCACCGCCGAAGGAACACCGGGACGCTAGCCAGCACTAGGCTACGCCTCAAGCCCTAGCCCAAGTCTAACCCCGGCTTTCAGTCTGTAACCGTCCTAGAGACAGCCACAACTCACCGTCTCCACAGCCTTTTTCCTACCTTTACGCATCCTCACGGTATTAAAGAAAATTGCAAGTCTCTTGGGCCTCCGATGCGGTGAAGGAGCCAAACCTCGGGGGCAGAGACAGAAAGAGAGGACATCGAAACCGCCGTCAAAGCTGCCAAGAGTTGGAAGCTGAAAATGAAAATCCCGCATTGCTCGGCGACCCCAAGAATTTTCTTTCCGCCTGCTGCCAGAACAAAATTTGATCACTTCCCGTTGTGTCCGTGCAGTGCAGGAATTCAATAATGCTGCAATGGCGCGACATTAATTGTTGACGAGTTATGCACGCTTGTGTGTATGAGCCTTGTACAACGAAGTGATGTCATGACTGTCTTCATGATTGGACGTCCCAATCGGAGTGCTCTCCTTGCTTCTGTGGCCTGTCCACCACGTGTGATGCAGAGACACAGGAGATGTCTGTATTCCCAATGAGGAATCTCCTTTTCATTTTTTTTCGTTTGCTCCTGTCTCTGATTCTTTTCTTTTTCGTCTTCCGATCGCCTGCAGCAACCTGGAAAGAGATAAGCACCAGGGCAGGGATAGAAAAGATATGCAAAGCAACGGACGTATGTCGTGGAAACTCCCGAAGATAATCGAGCTGTGTACACTAGGCGCAGGTAAAGTTATCGATAACAGACGCGCACTACAGCATGTCTCGCGGAGATAAATTCGCCAATTGACGATAAGTCTCAACACAACAGGCTTCTTTTCAGCGGCGTGGCATTTCAGAACAGAATTGATCCAAGATTCCCAGTATCTTCATCGCGAAAAGCAACGTGTCTGTCTCGGGACGACCCAGCCTGGCAGATCGGATACCGAATGGTGCCTCAAGTCCCGCATGTTTTTCGCGGCTTCTTTGCTTCTCAACACTCTTCTGGCTTATCATCAACTCCCCGTCATTCTTCTCATGCTTCTTCCCAACTGCCAGCAAGTCGTACTTTACTCTGTACCACCACACCGTAAGATTGTTCATGATTACTGCAACTCGTCGTGGCAATGCAAAAGGCTGGAACATCCATGCGTGGATCCGTGCCGATCCTTGAGATTAGTTGCTTGTCTCTGATTTCCGATTCGGGTCGAGGCAAGACAGTGCGCAAAAGTGATCAGAGGCCCCGCTTGCCATTTTCACGCCTATTATTTGCTTTTCACATGAGATACTGCGTTGACTATACCATTGGGCGCTCTGGTTCCCGTTCCTTACCGTGGGTAGAAACGGCAGTGACTAACAAGACACATCGCAAGCGGCTGTACGTGCCGTCGAGGCACTGGCCAATCAGCCCCTGAAGGGACCGATCCCTATAGCCCGGATCGATTCTTATATTTGGCGCGATAACGCAATCGTTTATCTGTCATCCGCTTCTGCCCTTGGTTGAATCTCGTGCACAGGCTCCTTTCTTCTCTGTCGTTAAGGGAGCCGTGGGGAGGTTTATCGAAGCACGGATCACCGTAGATCCTAGGCGACCTAGACCCTTCCCAACTGCTACCTCGTTTCCTTCAAATTGGGATGTGCTAATTAGTTAATTAGGCCTTTGTCTATTTCCGGATAGACCTGAGTGTCAATCTCAAATATTATTCGCGGGACAATAATTACTAGATTGATTGTCAGCACTAGAACCATTGTTCCCATCAGCGGTTTTGATCAGATGACATGACAGATAGTCAACGTATTCGTAGAGTGAACATATGATTTTTGGAGGAACCGAGGCTGTGTATTCGAAATGGATTCCCTTCTCTCGTGATGTGAGTTCGGGAAATTGGATGACACTGGGTGTCTCGGATGACGGAGGTTGGAGGGTTTGATGGCCTGAAGTTGACGCTGGGATATCGTAACCAAGGCCACGTACGCTCTCGTCAGTGTAACATCTTGAGGGCCCGCTATCACAGCTGGCATGTGTCGCACTGCTCTTCAGCCTTATTTGCGTACGAGCTTCGTCGTAGCACGAATGGCGAAGGAGCAAGCGAAAGGCCGATTATCCGAAAAATTTCTATAGAGGAAATTGAATTTGACATTGTCTCTGACATAGTGACTTAATAAGATTAGCATTATTATTAAGTATTATCATATCTATATCCCATCCTCAAAGAGCGCAGAGTTTATACAGTGGCACTGGACTGCAATTATAAAGCTCGCACCCACTGAGTTAACCGGGCAGATGGACTTCCATCCGCTGAATCGGAGAAGCATTTCCTACTGAAACAAGTAATATATCCCTCCTTCGTCTTGTTATACTCTCCTGTCTCGTTTCATACAAAGCTGAGTGTACCCACCCCCTGTGGTTCTTCTATCAACGTTGTCAGATGCCTAGCAGCGGTCGTATCGAATCCTTCTTTGCCTCAGTATAACGGCCCAATAAATACGAAGCCTGTTTCAATCTTTATGCAGCTCAAATTCTTATCTGACAAGATATATATTTAGATTCACCATTCGCAGATACATATGCACAGGATTCGACGAAGATCTGGCTCCCCGAAATCCTGAAGCACAGCTACTTGAAGATATCACATCATTCCAGGACTCGTTTTCTCGAGAACTAAGTCCAGGTAACACATTCAACGGTTATGGTTAAGAGTCGCGGATGAATTAACAGGCTCATAAATCTGAAGTCTTAGAAACGCTTTTCTTCTTTCGCGGTTGCTGTCTGCAAGGGTCGAGAGCATTTTCGAAGATAGAACTTGCACAGACCCAGTATTACTCTTCATTTATATTTCGTGTAAATAACAGGTCTTGGTCAGTTAGACTGCCAATATTCCCCCTTAATGCCCGTCATGTCTAGCCCCCCGGCTCTTTTGGCCCTGGATGACATTTAGCAACTGAACGAGTATTTTTAATGTCCTGCTGATTGAACGATGCAATTCTGATATTTAATTATCAAGCTTTACCGATATTGGGTTACTCACGCAGGATTCCAAGCGCTTGCGATGATGAATTGTATACGTGATTCTGATGGATAACAGCGGAATTGCAACCCCTGTTTTCCTTAACACGGGAAGGGACTCACATGAAAAATCTGGTAAATCACAATGCATGCCATAGTATGTGTCAACGGTGGACTGGAATTTTGAGAATGTTCCGTGCCCCTCATCTCATCACGTCAATTGCAGTGAGGTGTTACACAATCCTGCATGCGTAACTTTCACGCTGCTGACAATCCCACTGTCCATAAACAGGTTCGTTATTCCACCACTAATATCCCCAATAATGGGTATTCTCAAAATACATTCACAGGGGACTGAGCGCATAACTTATTTGTGCTATGGCAGAAAGATGCTTGGTTGAGGGAACCTTGACGTTGGGGAGAGCCAATTGAATACTTGATCAACAATCTCGCCAATCACCCGCATGCAGAAGTTGTTGAAGGGCTGCGGGGATCTAGATCCAATAAGAAGCCCATATCACCAATGACCAATTCAATCCAATGAAATTACCATAACAAGATGGCCCATCGGTGTCTTCAGTTTCTCATCACACGACACACAGCAACGACGGTTGTGATTAGTTAATGCCTTACTATGATCGACATAAAAGGAATGTAAGGCGCTTGAAAGCAACATATCAAGATACACCAGGCTTCGAAATATCTTGAACTCGTGCAGAGCGGATTTTGGAGGCTCTCTAATGGCAGTGGAGGAGCAACTCACGTAAAGTTGCGTACGACAGATCAGCAAGTCGGCTACACAAGTCTGACGCCTGGGTCTAATTTTGCTCCGTACAGTATATTCTGACTTTGCTATAGAATGCTAGTCTATGAATACTCTGTCTGACATGAAAACATAGGAGTTGATTGCAATGGTTTTCTAGTTACTCTTCTCGTTTGTCAAATTTTCAAAGTGCAGGATTGGAAACGATTTGTACATTTATTTGCATATCTAATTTTGTAAGCTTTAGACTCTAGAACCAACCTGACGTACAACAACTATTGGTATCATATTTGTAGCCAGCATCTCTATTTCTTTGTGGTCAGCTCATCTGGGATATTCCTCTCGTCCTTCCATGCAAGTGCTACATATCTGTAAAGAAAATGGGAGAGGTTAGCCAGCAACCAGATATCAACTGTAATTGGCCTTTTCGGCCACAACCAGCCCACGTGACTAGAGAACACTTACTTTGTGTGACTTCCTCTCGCAGCAATCTGTCCTTTAGCATTGATAAATTGAATAGAGGTGTACGCTAAGCTCTTCCCAACTATAGAATATATAAGTAGAAGGTCTCAAGAGCACGGCTCTTTTGTGCTCTTACATTTGTCACATGTCACAACCGCCTTTAGAGTGTCTCCAACCTTGCCGCCGGGATTGAGGTATGTAACTGGCAAAAGATGAGTCGTGGTAACCAAGAAACCTTCTTAAATGTCGAATCTTACCATTAATATCAGTGGACACTCCAGTGGCATATAGCCCTCTTGACGCGACAGCGAGCGATCCTCCCAAGTCAACTGCATCACACGTTAAATACCATTCAAGGATAACTTTATAGAGAAGAGAAGACAGTACCCATGCTTGCAATTGTGCCGCCATGGATCATATCAAGACGGTTCTATAATGAATAACTATAATTAATTTTGCATCACGATAGGTGCATGGATTCTAGACTCACTGTGTGCTCCTTTTTTATATCCAGTTCGAATTCAACTCGGCCTGGTTCAGCGCCTGTAACCCGGATCTTATGAATCATATATCGTAAGCATATATACCAGTGCAATGAATATTATTGAAAGGATGTATGTTAGTTATAAAATAGAATATAGAATATCTTTACATTTTCTCCAAATAACCTATTGCATCATAGATATCAGCGATGAGTTTCGAAGATCAGAACCGTGGTGTTGTTATAGGAGCAGCCTTTGCACTATTAAATCCAAAAAGGAAAGCTAGCATGAGACTCATATTCACCAATTGGGATATGGGGAGCAATTTCTATGCCTCTTGTGATGGTTCATATTCATCAAAACAAACGGGGAATACCCTTACTTACCTCGGCTCTAAGCCGGATTCCGCCTGGAAGGACTTGAGGACCTTTTGAGAATATCAGTCTCACTTAATTCCAAATGCAATAATCAATTGACATTCACTTACAGATCTCACAAACCGCAAAGCAGCCATTGTAACCAATGTTGGGTGGTAAATTCGAGGTGGGCATAAACCGCTTCCAGCGATATCAATGCCGACAAATGACGATAGCGGCAGTGTTTGCTTTGTTTGCACCGTGACGATATTGGACCACAACCTCAGGACAAGGCTGCAGAGAAGAAGTTTGAGACGTCACTTTGAACGTCACAACACGATAATGATAATGATAGATCGATAAAGGGTATTTTCGGGAACAGAGATAGACTACTATAAGATGTCGACCTCATCTCTTGCTTCCTTCGACTACCTGGAGAGGCTCCCAGGAACGACCTTCCGACGCCTCTACCAGCAGCCTTCGACATCGCTAGCTATTTTTCGGCGGATGTTACCTCATCTAGGTGGGAGTCTCTATTATGGTTCTCCATGAATTAAATTGACCCATTATAAAAGCGAAAACGTTCGTTATGGCCTTATTATATATGCCCAAACCATTCCCTCTGACCGATCTTGACCTTTGGGTCCATCCCTCCAGTAAAAGGTCAGATCTTACTACTACTGGTGGGAAATCGCTCTAATGACTTGATGTAGGCAGAAAGATCAAGCACTCTCTTTATTGTCACGATTACATATTGTTACGATCACTGCTCCTAGTAGAGAAGAGCCCCAAGTGGTATCTTTAACGAAGAATTTTGGTGCTTCATTGCGCCTTGCTCTCACAGGCGGAGGAGATCACCAATCTTTCGGAGTCCCATCGGGTGACGGTGAATCTGAAGGTATCGATCTAGCATTCTTGGATGGTTTTGCTAGAACACAATGGGACGGAATTTTACATTACGTCGTCAATAGCGTAGGAGAAGGAATGCGCGGCGAGGATCATGGACCAGCCATGTCGGTCAAACAGTTACTAGAAGCTGGAAAGCTTGTTACTAGAGGACGGCATTCAGGTGCAGGAGTTACGCAGACTGGGTTTGCTTTCCTGCTGCAGGAAGTTAATGCTCAAGTTTGGACGCTTCTCCTTCTCTGGATTGAAAATGCTGATCAGGTATGGACCTCTTCCAAGCTCCACTATATGCAGGTAACTTACCATTTTAGATGGGAATGGACTCGGTAGACGTACTCTCATTCCTCTTCATGCTTGGCTCACTTGAGCTTGGCCGAGCATACAGTACAGCCACACTTACAAAATCCCAATCGCAAATGCTTCCGCACCTATATGACTTTGGACTTGTCTACCTCCGCTCCCCAGAAGCCGCCCAGTTCTTTCCCACTCGCCTTGCAACAACACTGACCTCAGATGCGAGTGCCTTACGTAGTGTATCAGCAGGATTCGATGCCGCATCTACTGCTGCGCCCGGCTCCAAGGGGTTCATAATTATAGAGACAAATTACCGTCTTTACGCGTATACGTCGTCTCCTTTACAGATAGCGGTCTTATCCCTATTTACGAAATTATCTACGCGTTATCCTAATATGGTTTCTGGCCGTATCACTCGCGATTCGATCCGGCAAGCAATCTCACATGGGATAACATCCGACCAAATAATTTCCTATTTGACTATCCATGCTCACCCACAACTCATCAAGACTGCCTCCGCGACAGGTGTAGGCACTGTATTGCCTCCCACAGTCGTTGATCAAATCCGTTTATGGCAGATCGAGAATGAGCGTATGAAAGCTACCCCAGGATTCTTGTTCAGAGACTTTGATGGAGTCAAGGAGTACGAGGGCTGTGTCAAATATGCTGATGAGATTGGTGTTCTGGTATGGAAGAGCGATGCAAAGAGGATGTTTTTCGTGACGAGACACGAACAACTACGGGATTATATCAAAAGTCGAAAGGTTAAGTAGGAAAAATATTACCAGGGAATGGATGGTTTGGCGACGAGGCGTTACTTGATTGCGGACGGATCAACATTATTCTCACTAATAGATTACTTGGCACTGGGAATCTATCCGGCCGTACAATGATTCGAAGAAAGAAATTAAAAAGTTAAAATCAACGATTCCGGTCCATGAGGTCAGCTGTGCCAAGTATGCATTCTCGGCCACGATCTGAACAGGAGTCAACGACATATAGGGAACAATGGAGATTGTAGCTGTGAAGACAAATCAGTTCATGTCGGTTCTCATCATTATAACTCGTAACTATAGCTAATGCAAAACATTATAGTCTAGGATATTGACCATGGCAACTACTGACTTCTCAAGATCAGACTCTGAAAGGAGTATTCGGGCCAGAATCCGTCCATCTTCTCAGCCATCTTCGCATCTTCTTTCTCTCCCTTCTCCTAAAATCGTACAACCCCGTACTGTACACAGCGCTCTTAACAAAAATCCTGCACTTAATTCTCTCCAACCCCCCAAATTAAAAGACGATAATACCACCCTCTTACCTGCTAACTCCCAGACCTTGCTGCCTCGTATAGTCTCCTCGCTGTAAAGTAAACGTGGTAGCGCTGACCTTAATTTACTGGGACTTTGCCTCCTCACCTTTCTCCTCCTCCTGGATTCTCTTATCCTCTTCTGCAACTCTATCTCTCAGTCCCTCACCTCTCAGCGAGCTCAAGCCTTTCCTCCAAGCACCACTCCTAAGTGCTCTAGGATCTCTTGAGAAGACAACATTAATTACCATTAGGCTGGCTACGAATAGCCAGACGTCACCACCTCTGATCCCTCGCCACCAGCCATGCTTACGACCAACCTTCCAGAGAGAGTCTATGCTAGCTCTTGCAGCAGTGAAGAATTGTGCTTTCGCATCATTGCGTATGACAAATCCCCATAAGCCACCTAAGAAACCACCAAAAAAGAATCTTTGAGTAGCCAGAGTATGCCTTGGGAGCAACTGCTGGAACAGACAGATGGCACCCCACGATGATCCTATTGCGCCACTCGTGAAAATGGTATATTTGAGGATCGATTTTGCCAAACGGTCTAGCTTTTGAATAGGAGCTTTATAGAACTCCTTAAAGCGAGGAAGAGACAGAGCAACGAAGAGGAGGGTGAAAGTACGAGCGAGTTTTGGGAACACACTGACCCAGTAGCTAAGGTATGTTCGAAGGCAGGAGGGATCGTTCGGATGAAGAGTGGCGCACGTCAGCGAAGTTATCAAAGGGTGAGCAGGAGAAGTAAGAGGCCCGATAGCGGAAAGGGTCGATGGCAGGGTAACGCTGTCTGGGAAAAGGATTGGAGATACGAATGGCCTAATAGAGTTAGCTTATATAGGGCATCTACTTCAGGAGTAACATACGGGTAGTGAAGGCGCGCAATTTTGCCTAAGCTATCAACCATGTCGTCATTCGTCGGCCACGGCACCTTTCCTGCATACTCCTCTGGACGAGGGTGCGTATACAATGGCGAGTTATTGAGAATGAATTGACCATATGCCTAAGTAAATGTTAGCCAAATATCTGCTGCGCTCCGGAGTTTCACATACTGTAGGAAAGCAGTCCCTATCAAAAACAAATGCATGGAGGAGCTGCCCACAGCTCAGAGGCATCACCATCCAACTGCCCCACCACCAAGGTCGTTCCCACTTGCTACCTTTCTTTCCCCATATCCATCCCTCATCTTCCGCCATATTATACGCAAACTCGGCAGCTTGGCTCAACGCATATATCGCAATAGTCATACGCAGCTGGTCACTAGGATACACAGCTAGCATAAACCCGGCAAGACTAGCACCAATAGCAGGTGCAAGGCTAGACGTCAACGTTCTGGTGGTACGTTTATTTCTTTGCCTGAAGGGTTGCGCCTCCGGAGTGAGGAGATGTGCCCTTAGACGCGTGAAGAATCGGAAGAGGATACGATGGAAGAGGAGAATTGTAGAGAGGGAGAGAGATAGGCGGAAGTTTGGGGACTTCCATAGGGGAAGTTTCTTTTCTCTGAAGACCAATTAATACAATCAATCATACACATTGATAAAAGGCTAATTACCTTGACTGGCCAACAAGTCTCTCCTTGATCATGGAGAAAACCTTAAGCCCAGCTGCTGTCGCGAAGAAGACTCGCAGGCTGGCGCGAATAGCCGCCGCATTGTAATCATCGCGCCCCGGCCTTTCTATCAACTTTTCTACCTGGGGTACTGTAGGCGCATTCCGGCGTAAGACTCTCGATCGAGATATTATATACTTGTGGAGGGTTTGGTATTCTTTTGCTGATATCGTGTACCGCAGTGTGTTTCTCAGGATCGGGTCTGCAGTGGATCGCGCAGAGACCTTGTCAGGCGTAGACTTTGGGCCATCATCTGAAACAGAAGCCATGTTTATCAATGAATGACGGACTTCGCATCAGCTTGGACCTGCCAGCTCCCGCTGAAAAGGCAATCTGGGATTTCAAACTCCTATCAGCTGGTGCGGACGGCAGGCATGTTTATTATTTCATCATGTGAAGCGAAGCCTCGGCATAAATTCGAATTACCTAATAGAGCCTTCGTGCTCCACTCCCCTGAATGAAAGGTAAATTAACAAAATAATGCGTCCTGGGATCGATTGCCGAATAACTCGCATTTCGCAGCGGGAATTGATTTTCTTCGATTATATTATATTATATTATTAAGTTATAACTGTACTAAGTATGTAGCAAAGGGTATATAGAATATAACGGTGGTAGAAGAAGTGTAATCATACAACGCCCATTACCATTATCGTGTGCTACAAGAACATCGTTGTTTCCCACAAGTCACATTCAACGTGTAACACGTCATTCCATAAATCCTTGATCGGCCTCTAGGCTGGCAAGTTCTGCAGCTGGTATCCTGTCCCTCAACCAAGCTAGTGTAGCTTCTGTTCCTTTTTCCAATACCGTGTATTTGGGCACTCTGAATCTGTTCCCGCTAACATCTAGTCTCTCTAGTCCTCCAGGGCCACCCAGAAGTCCTATACGAGGATTCAAGCTGTTTATTTCATTGCTACTGCAATCGAGAACCCGCAATCCCTTGACTGCTTCTGGGAAGAGTTCTCGTATCGTATTATTAGACGCTAATAACATGATCAGGCTGGGAAAGTTGTTCTTAAGGATAGGTAATGAGGTCAACCGATTGAAACTTATATCAAGCTTCTCTAGATTCGGTGCTTGGAAATGTTTTATTAATGGCTGGAGAGAATTGAAAGTGTTCGAGCTTAAGTTGAGCTCTTTCAGCACCGGTAATTCGATATCATCCTTTAAAAATGTGTCGCTGCTGAGTTCATTGTGAGATAAACTGAGTGTAGTCAATGTTGGCGCAAAGAAAGCTATAGATGTGGGTATTTCAGTGAAGGAATTCCGCTGTAATATGAACTCCTTGACGGCATTTGTCGATGCAATGTTTGCAATTGCTACGGGATTCAACGAATGTAAGCCAGTATTTGAACGATCGAGTTTGCCTCCTGGCATGACAGGCCAGTCCAGTGTGAGAGGATTAGGAGATAATGGCGCAGAGCCTGTTGTCTTTTCATCAAGTGCCTCGTCAACGTTGTTGACGTTTGGTTCTAGACGTGCTTTGAGAGCGCGCTTCAGTTCTTCTGTAGTCATGCTTGAAAATTTCTTTTCCTGCAGGGGGTTTGCGCTTATGCGGAAAATATCTAAGCTTTCCATAGTTCCGATTACCGGATCAAGTGTTCTGATATTATTACCATTGAAATCGACTATTTTGATCTTCGGGAGCAGAGTGAAGCCCTCGGGTATGGATGAAATGTTGTTGTCCTCGGCGGTGATGGTAAGAAGGGATGTCCAAGATGTCATATCCGGAAGGGTCGAAAGCCGGTTAGATGAACAGCTGAGTTGATGAAGTGCTGGACATCGCAGGTATGGGAACATTGATATCTCGGTTAAAGCGTTGTTGGTAACGTCGAGCACCTGCAATTGCGGTAGCTCTTCGACTTCCTCGGTGATTAGAATTCCAGTCAGAGCGTTTTTTGGTGCAAGGATTTCCACCAAAGGTAAGTAACGAAGCTTTTCAAAAGGTAAGCTAGCCAATCGATTTTCCCCAACGTTGAGTATCCGTAAGTGTACCAGATTTGCCAGATCCTCGGGTAATGCTGTCAGATTATTCCGCTGAATCTCCAATATTTCCAAATTTGCTAGCTTTGGTAGATCATTTGCAAGTGGCCCAGATAAAGAGTTTCCTGCTAACTTGAGGTCCCGTAAAGAGAGAATCTGGGATACTATTTCTAGACACTGGTTATCAAGATTGTTGTTGGACTATATAAAAGTAAGTCAGCGCTGAGAAAATTTTTAACTTTGAGACGTGGTGGGGGAAGACACTCACGAGATTGAGAGATGTTAATAACTCAAGTCTCCTAAAGCCCAGCGGTACTGACTTCAATAGATTACCATGGAGATCCAATGTCTCAAGTCCTCCAAATTGATTACCCTTGGCCTCATCGTCATCATCCAATGCTCTCTGGGAATCGATATCGGGGAATACATCATCGCCGATTGCCTGAATCTCATTATCTGCAGCTACGAATCGAGTGAGATCGACCGACTCAGCCCACGCACTACCCTCGCCCAAAATAGAATCCAGGTTGTACATATTTAAAACTTCTTCTGGTATTTCTTTGAATCCCATTGCTGCTATATTCAAACGACCAGTAGTTCTTCCAGCATCAACACGCTTGCGCAAAAGTCCCTTATTTCCAGTTGGATCCCTATTCTGGTTAAAAGGGTCATCACTAAGTCCGAAATCGAAAGAATTATCAGCTGGTATTATAGGCCTGTCTTCTGGATCGTTAGAAGTAGATTCAGAGGCTTTCCTCAAGGCTGCTCTTTTTGCGGCCTTGGCTTTCGCTATCTGGTCACGTAGTGCAAGCGATGACTTTCGGGGAGTCGTATTTTGATCATCGCTCGTTGGCGAGCTAACTGCAGTGCCTTTGGAAGATTTAGACGTCATGGATGTACCCTCTGATGAGGTACTAGAAAGCGTAGTCGATTTCTTCTTCACAGTAAGATCTATTCTGTCGATTTCGTTCGAGCTATCCAATGACGGCATAGAAGGTTTTCGAAAGAGCGAATTGACAGACGCGCGAGGTCTCAGGGTCTTAGCACCCACAGTCTTGCTACCAGACTTAATTGTCGGCAAATCTACACCTGTTTTAACAGGAGTATAGGACGAGGATGATGCACGTGCTATAGAACCTATCGAGCCAAGAGACTGACGTTTTGCAAGAGCAGGCGGCTTTGTAGCCACATTTCCTGTCGTCTTTACTGGAGTCTTGAGAAGATTCCCTAAGCTTTGACGTTTGACTGGAGTCCGAGCTGCAAGACTTGATGATGGGGGATGAAACGTGTTCGTTGAAGCACGGAAATCCGGCATTGTGCGTTTATCTACAGCCGAGCCTGGTCGTGATCCCGAGGACCTGCTTGGTGATCTTGTAGAGATATCAAATTGGTCCCTCGATCCAGGGCGTGAAGACACACTGCTTCTAGAAGGTGGACGCATGGGGCTTTCGGGATTGAAGAAATTAGACGTCCGTCTTTGTACCGCTGGAGACGAGGGAATTTGTTGGAGAGTCTCCATCGTCCGCTCTGAGAGAGAAGGTCGCGGTTTTCGGGAATAGCCATTTCCCACTGGATTGTCTTGCAGGAGCTCCTTGTCAGAGGAATACTGCTGCTGTTGCTCGTCTTTGTTTGATCCGAAAATCTTGTTTGACTGCTCAAGTAGAAACTGCTGCGATGTCTTCCTTCCAAAGCTACCCTCGATTGGTTTTCCAGCTCTCTGTTGGGTTGCTGAGGAAGCAGCGTAAGAGGCTCGGTGATTAACGCGGCTTGACGCGGCAGATAGATTCGGTTTTGCAGGTATTACTGTTGAAAGCCGATTGCGGGAGGTTGAATGTCGCAGAGGAGGTTGTTCGTCAACCGATACGGCAGTTCTTTGGAGGCTCTCTCGAGATTGTGAAGTTCGCAGACCTCCTCGGGGAACAGGGAGCCTTGATGGTCGCGGGAGCCCGCTTGGTCGATCCGTAGCCTTCTCCATTAGGACTGCAGGTTTACGCGCACATGCAGAAACTGTCAGGTGGCCAACATAGTCCTTGAACAAGTCTGCGTAAACAGAAGGCCAAACTATGCCGTACACTTATGACAGACACTTGAAGTGCAGCAAAAGAAATCTGCAATGGACGGTGCTGAAAACATGCCCCTGGAATAAGAATTAAGGGCAGCGGTGGAAGCTATGACCACACGGTTACCCCTGTCAAGCTTCCCGAACTAGCGGCAGTTGGCGCTATTCTAAGTTCGGAATAGCTCTGGCGTTTGTCTAGACAACCAGCCTCTTTCATTATCGACGCATATCTTATCCACCCAGAGGAACCCAAGCGCTGGGACAAACTCTGAATAATACACAAAGCCATTTACAAATTCATTTACGTCTTACACGCACTGCAGAGTGCATTGCGGTCGCACTGCGATTGCTGCCGACCGATAAAACTACCAGTGCACATTGACGCAATCCCCGCATCCTGGCAGGGCTGACGCACTGCAAGAGGTTCGATTTATCCTGCCACCGGATTGCGGAGGACCGTGACTGACCACAGTATCTAGTGATATATCCCATCTACGATAACCTACCAACTATGGCTTCAGCTAGCTCCCAAGAGCCTCTTACTCCAGATATGGGAGACCATTTATCAAGTCAGCAAACGGTCGATGAGCACCTGTCGATAACGCCTCCTCCATCATCGCAATATCCTGTCCGTTCAGCTACTCCTAAAGAATTGGATATTTCTACCATCCGAAGCGCAACTCCTCCCATGATATCATCACCACCGCCAACCCTCACAAATGGAATCAAGAAGGAATCTGTTAACGGCAGCGGCACTTTCTACACCCGGCCGACATCTCAACAAATATCAGATGCTGGTGAGGACGAATTGAGAGAGATGCTCAGCACTGCGCTTGCAGAAAATTCAAAGCTAGAGATCACAGTACGTGAGGCACGTATGTCGGCAGCGCATTACAAACTCCAGTACAATATGCTCAGTATTGAGACTGAAGAAGCTGCGAAGCGCATGGAAGTCGAGCACAACATGACTCGCCGTGAAGTTGCTATCCTACAGCAAGCAAGCCAGAATCGTGGGGAATCGAATGCTCCACGACAGGAATATCTCACAAAAATCTTGGCTCACTGCCACACTCTCGAAGAGGAGAATGCTGCGACGAAACATCGACTTTCACGGGCCAAGAAACTTATTGAAATCAAGGATGAAGAGATTGAAGCTATTAAAGAGGAGAAACGCCAATGTCTCCAGCGCATCAAGGAGAATCGTGAGCATCTCAATCTTTTACGTAGCCCGGGAGGGATCTTCCATGTCGCGACCCCAAAGACAGCTCCGAATAGCTACCCTGCCACACCGCAACAATTTCGTGCGACACCAAAACACACTCCTATGACCGGTCGATCTATACGCCACACTCGTGATCATAGCCAAGAGCCATTCGCTGCGCTATTACTTGCCGACCAAGTATTAAGTCAGGAGAACAACAGCGCACCATCAACACCCACGACTACTAGGCATCCTGACCATAGGACACCACTGAAACATAACAGAGCCGTCCAGTCCCTCTCTTCCCTCCCCACCACTCCATCTTCAAGGCCTCTAACCGCAAATTCAACACTCCTTCCACCAGTTCAGTTTACACCGCGGTCTGAGCATCGGTATAACAGTGCTAAAGTCGGAACTTCAGTTACAACCCCTCGTCATAAACGGCGTAAGAGCCGCGATAGCACTATCTCACTCGAGGATGAAGAAGCTTCTCGTACGGCAATCCCTCCCCAGCGAGAAGACAGTGATGAGATACAAGAGAGTCAGGCAAGTCAAAGCGCCACAGAGTTACTGCGTCTCGATCCGCGGCAATCATTTGAAATCGCTGAGGCTCGTGAAGAAGTTCCTGCGAGTGCTACGGAAAGGGGAAATCTTGTGCAGACAAAGCTTTTTGGTCCAGTCACAAAGGTGACTGCTGAGAAGCGGAAACGGGCCGAGGATGGCTACGCTGCGGATTATTCGGTCAAGAGATTGCGGATTCCTCAAGAGGGGGTGGGTCTCGGCATAGGGATCACATACTCTCAGTCTTGAAATGATTTGGCGTCGAGTCTCTTTGTCAGGGATGACTAGAGGTTCCTGAGAGCTAAAGTACTCAGTTTTTATGGTGGATATGACTGTATGATGTGTTTGCATGACTTTTATGAAAGGGTATTCTGTGTATCAATATGGGTTCGAATGGAAGGGTTATTGGGGCTGGTCTGTTGGTGCCTAATCATTTCTAAGGGTTGTGAGGCAGAGAGAGCAGAGGTGTATCGTCTTCTAGCTTAGTTGACCAATTTTATCTAAATCGTTACCTTGAGATACATAACTATTTAGATAAGATAATGATTTTGGACCCGGGTAATTCCTTTTGATCCTGCGACAACGTCTTCGTCTTTCACCAAATGATTTTCTGAGTTTCTTGCACCCAAAATTGAAGCTGTTGGCACTGGCTTATATAGTTAAGCTTCTTAAGGTAATCGTATTAGCTAAAGCTCTCCTGGCTAAAGCGAGGCTGAGAATATGGCAAACGGTTATGCAGTGTTCGGCTTTTTGTCTGTCCACCGCAAGGCTGTAAAAACACTTTATTAGTAATCAACCCTTTAGCAACGTATCAACCAATCAGAACCAAAGATCTGTAACCCACTTAAAAGTCGAGTTTAGAATATCCATGCCTCCTCCATCTGGAACTCGCGATTTCAGATGCATGTAATGCTGGCATTCTACGGATGGAACTCCTGATCGAAATTAATACAATTCTGAGGTTGGCTTGGCTGCATGCATCTATGTATGACTGCGTTATAGTCACTAACTGTCGTTGCTCCAGAGACATCCGTATTTCCTCGAGGCTGAGAAGCTTCATGCTATCTGACTCAGGCACAGCTTTCTCTGCAGCGGGGTTTTCGGAAAATTACGCTCTGAAGCGTGCTCACCCAATTTGGCCTCGACTTACTGAAAGTATTTTTATTGGTTAGGTAGGTAGTTTTCGTCTCAACGTCAACACTTGATAGTGTTGTTGACGGTTGATAAAAGTGAGGCTGGCGCATTTCCTGTGTTCCTCTAATAATATAAGCAGCGCTTCATGGTCCATAGCTTAAGCAAGTGGAGCTTCATTTTCGTTTATCAGGCCTAGAATCTCCTTCTCGGGTTCTCGTTGCTAACCTTTGTGCGACTTCAAAGAAAGATGGCAAACCCGGAAGGAGAGGCCAATCAGGTCTCTTCAGAGCAACTGGATGAAGCGCAGGGGAATAATGCTTTAAGTATTCTCGATAATACGGCTGCTATTCCGAACTTGTCGGGAGAAAAGCAAAATGAGCTGGTACAATCCATCGTCTCTCTTTTGGAGGCGGACGAGCCAGCTATTGAGACTGAGGAGCTTGGTGAGGACGAGACTCCCAGGATAGACTTGGAAGATCAATCCAGATGGACGGTTCGACTGAGAGCTATTCTTCCTAATCTGGTCCAGTTATGGTTGTCAGCATCTGAACACTTTCAATACGTGACTGAGAAGCTTGCAGACACTAGTAGGAATCGTGAGTTGAGCTATTTCTTTTCGCAAATATCACCCTTTCAGTTCAAAATGCATGTTTAGGTTCCCAGACAGTTAGAAGGAATGATATGCCTTCGCCGTAGTTCTAGATCAGTTGCTCAATATGGGCTGGTATTGGATAGCCTAGAGCTGTGCTGACGCCCTTAACAGCAAAACGACGAATTTCTCTAGGCGATTCTGGCATTTTAGATGTATACTTGAGAATAATGTGCACCCCAAGTCTTGATCAATCCCTCATGATCCATACTCTGCGTTTGATTGGTAATTCATGCGCCGACACTGGTATGTATACATACTTGAACAGAGGCTGTGTTCTCGGTCTTACGTGTGGCAGATGAAAATCGAGCGCGTATTGTAGCTTCCAACTGCATGCCGGTAATTATAAAACAGCTAGGAAACAGCTCAGTAGTACCATTTGCTGTTCCTGTTCTGTATAATATTTGTCTAGACTATGGTATGTAGCTCCTGAATCCGCCTGTGAATGATTAAGGGCTTAGATTAGTTAGAACCTGCCCAATTACAGGCATCGAAATTTGGCTTGAATAAGGAGTTGATAGCACTTATCTCTGGGCCAAGGTTCCATGAAACCGTGGCTTTCATCAATCATATTTGCAAGATTTTGGATCTCCTAATTTCCCAACGTACGTCCTGGATCCTCTTTATTGTTTCATGACTAATTTATTCTAGCTTCTGAACCGGAACTTGCTGCTGAAAACACTGCGGCAGTCCTCATAAAAATTGCAGCGGATAAAGAGTGGCCGAGTGACATGGAAGATTTCATCGCTCTGGTGAATACTGCCGTGGCTTACCTCCACCATCCACGGTTCCAGAAAGCACTTATTCAGTATGGAGGTTTAGATCCCACTCTTACAGTTCTAGTGGATTCCTATACCAGATTTGATGCTCCTTCAGTCGAGTCGCCAGCACTTGACCAAGATGAGGCAAAAATCTTATCAGAACTTCGCAGCGGCTTGAATCAAGTGCTCTCCGATGTATCAGCATTAGCAGAATTCAAGGAAGCTTGCCCTATTGTCTCGCCATTCTCAGCTTCTCTCCGTCGCTGGCTTTCCAGTCCACAGTTGCAGCTGCAGGTCTGCGCATGTATTATGCTGGGAAATCTCGCACGTTCCGATGAAGCATGCGAAGAATTCGTCTTTACATCTAGGGTGCATTATCCCTTAATTGAAGTTCTCAGGAACACGAATGATGCTCAACTTCTCCATGCTGCCCTCGGGTTCCTCAAAAATCTCGCTTTGCCGCCAAAGAATAAGGACGCTCTCGCAGAGGCTGGCTTGCTTCTGGAACTTCCACGGCTTTGGGCTTTAGACACACTGCAGCAAATCCAATATTCCTCCATATCTCTGGCAAGGCAGCTCATTATAGGGAACTTTAATAATGTTCGTCACGTATGTAAGCGGCTATCCGAGGATCAAAACTCACCAGCTCACATGCACTCTAATCTCTCCCTGCTCATATCTCTATTCGAGCGTACAGATGTCGAACCTATCAAAATGGAGATCTCACGTCTAATAACCGGTGTGTGCCGGGTCTTCAATTCCTACAAAGGTCTCACACCGGAGAAAATGGAACATATAAGAAAGAAGTTTTTCGAAATGCACCCGGACGTGGGCCGACCACTGTCTTTTATGGTTACTCAGACGAAATGGCCTGTCGTACGAAGCGAGGGCTGGTTCGTGTTTGCTCTTATGTCTCAGTTTCCTGAGGGTGCTCAATGCATTAGTGATATTCTGCTTGATGTTTCAGTCTTTCAGGCTCTGACGGAGGTGCTCACAGGGAAGGATCTTATTAGCCCGAAACCGAATTCGCCAGAAAGTTCTGCTGTTGGTGAGGAAACCTCAGATGCTCAAAACATTGTTGAAAGTCTTGCTCCTGAGAGTGTAACGCCAAATGCGCAGTCAGCGGAAATGGCGAGGATCGATAGAGAAAATGCACTGGTTCTTGTTAATCAGCTTTTGAAGATTTTCGGCAAAGATATGGCTGTTCTTAGGAGATCCATGTTTGAAGACCTTCTTAGAGGTGGAAGTGAATTGGCCGTAACTTATCAGGAGGCGGCGAAATTGAAAGCTCTAGGAGAGCTAGAGAGCTCCGGCTTGACAAAACGCGCACCCGGCATGACCGTCCAGGAGATGGTACAGGCAGCGAGCAGTGAGTATGCTTAGAAATCTGGCTTACTGGTATATCAACGCACATAGCGTCGAGATAGGCATATTGGCGTATAATGAAAACACGGGAATACTTGTATTTGGCGCATTTTAGACTTGCATCATATATATTATGAAATCAAAAAGCGAGAGGTTGGATATATAATTGCACATTCTTCTTCTGTGCCACGCTCTGCCTTTTAATTCAGTACCCTTCTCATTATGTGGTTGTTTATTAAACCTGGCAATCTATCTTGATCGTGATTTTGTTACATTTATCTATCTTACAGCTACTATATACAGCCCAACAACCCATGAGGATACCATCCAGATCCGCTGTACATATATAATATCCTTAAACGCCAAGCTATGCGATATGCATAATACAGAGGGAAGATTTTGAGCATTTACTTGAACCGTCCGACTATGAAGACGATTCCAAGCTGATTCTCTCCTTGTCCGCCATTCCAATATCACCAAGGCTTCCATGGTGTGTATAGAGGTAGGTGCGAGCTTATTCTGACGGTCACCTGTCCTTAAAAACTTTGGGCTTCCACCCTTCCTTCAGCTCTTCTTCCCTACTAGCCTGTTGTTCAGCTTGTCGGATTTCGCTTTCTAACCTCTCACGTGCGCGCAGAATCTTGCTCTGTAGATAGAAGCTGCCGCCCTTTTTGGGATCGTTGTTGTCGAAGAGTTTCTTGAACCGTTCGGTGACCTCCTCTATATTGCCCTCTCCACCCTTGGGTGGCTTCACATTGAGAATCTTGCATGCCTCCTCGAGGGTTATGCCAGAGCTAGAGAAGGCCTTTGATGAGCCACCATTTTTTGCTTGTGCCTTGGCATATTGAGATGATGCAGATGCCTGCTTGTATGCTTCTGCAAAGGCACGACCCAACACCCGCGATCCCGTCAGGACGACTTGGAATATAATTCTATGCGCCTGTGGCAATGATTAGTGCCTAGTTCGCGGTGCTTGAAACCATTGTGAATGGATATTGATGAAAAGTGGGACTGCATACCATCCTGAACTGTGTAGATTATGGGATATGATGGCTTCAGGGCCGTCAACTAGCTTGATTATGAGATAGAGATATCCTGTCGGAAGGCAGGAGACTTACAACAACTTTTCTGGCCTCGGAGATTTCCGGTCAGGGTCAAGCGCGAATCGTTTCTGTGCCTCATATACAAGGCTTCAACATTCTTGAGAACACACATTGAAGCTACCTGGCAACCTAATCCGACGTATACGATTCCTAGATATAATTAAAGCCACATTCGCCAACCGATCGCTTTAAATCTCTTAGAAGCATAGTTTTACTTATCTCCCTACTCGCCAACTGAGCTCTTTAACATCATTGTTATAGTTCTCAGCATGGCGCAATTCTTCCAGCAACAACAAAATCCTCAATACGGCGCATCAGCCCAAAACCTCCAATTCTACCCCTCTGGCCTTTCAACCCCCTCACAAGCATCCTACGGTTACAGCCCAGCGAGCGGGGCTGGATATGGCGGAGGTGGTGGTTTCAGTGCTGGGGGATTTGGTGGTCAACCTGGAGTTACTGGACGAATGGGTGAACAAGGAGGTTTAAGAACAGGGTGGCTGGCTGCCTTTGGGACGGAGGGCTACGAGGGAGAACCACCACTATTAGAAGAACTTGGGATCAACCTTAGCCATGTGCATACAAAGGTAGGCCCTGCTTTAGTTTTAAAAAATCCATGGAGAATCGGGAAATTAACCACCACCTCAAGACACTGGCAGTTCTAAATCCCCTTGCACGAATAGACCAGCATATCATGGATGATGCTGACTTATCGGGACCTGTGATTTTTCTGGTAAGATTAATATATTGATATTACACGTTCTATTATTGACATGATATATAGTTAGCATATGGCACATTTCTTCTATTGTCAGGAAAAGTGCATTTCGGATACATGTCAGTATTTCTCACGTTTCTACCTTTAATATCCAATATCCTAACAGTGATTCTGTAGATACGGCCTCGCCCTTTTAGGTAGCACTTCACTCCATTTCATTCTCTCTATGATGTCGCCGCCACTTGCTCCATCGGACTCCAGTGCCGTTCATGATCACACAGATCCCCGATCCATGGGAAATGATCCTACAAGCCTCTCAAGTAGCCTTACTTTCCCCCGAAGCGCATCTGTGCTGGGATATTGTCTCCTGCCTCTTGTATTGACGAGTCTTGTGGGAATTATTATGCCCATGGATAGCTTCTTCGGATACTTGTTGACGAGTCTGGCAATCGTGTGGTGCACGTATAGCTCTTCAGCTATGTTCTGTGCAGTGGGCAGAATGAGAAGTATGAGAGGATTAGTAGCATATCCGTTGGCGCTATTTTACTGTTGTTTTGGCATTATGGGAATCTTCAGTTCGAGAGGCTCGGGCAGCTTTGGAAAGAACTAGGTCGGGCTTGTAAACTTTTAGAGACATTGATGCGGTGAATAAATGGAATGGGTTGGGCGGGTCCATGCAAAATGGTTGCATGAATAAAATTCACGGTGTTCAGGGAGGGGGTTGTCTTGATTGCATGCATAGCGTCTTAGCCTTCGAGTTTAGTGAGATCTAGGTTTAACCTTTAGAAGATCTTATATGGATTACGATGAAGATATAGTTGTTTCTTCCCTGTACCGATAGCAAAAGTCTTGCAAATCACATCCTCCTGCACGCACTCATGGAGACTACAGCATCGTACATCGTACATCGTACTCCGTTCTCATTGTGCGCATAGTTACCGTATGACACTGCCACAGAGTTGGTCCATCGTCAGCTGAGCAGCTTCAAACTCAGTCTACATCGACGCCCTTGGCCCTCAAATCTGCCTTTGCCACCTCAATTTCCTTCATAAGCTCTGCATGGGCCTCGGGAACATCATTGAATGTGAAAACTCCGAGACCAAGTTTAAACAAGAGGTATGCACCGAACGAAACCAACGCCCAGAAGGGTAGCTACATGACACATTAGATCAGTATGGGATGTTATTACAACGAACGTATCTATCTCTGCCAGAAAATTTCGAGAAGAAGACGTACGACAGGTATTATCTGGGTAGAAATTATTTCTGGGAGAGGAATAAGTTGGAGGTAAAGGGCCAGGTAGAGCTGTCTATCGATTAGGACACGCAATTGAAAAGGCAGGGGGTAAATGCACATACGGAAGACACCAAAAGACCGACAGAGACAGTCTGTAGAGCTCTAGTCATTTTGAATAATTTAAAACTTGCGACTAAGATTGGTTTGGATCGGGTAGAGTCTCGGAATAAAGGAGTGTGGGCTCGTAAGGAGGTTTCGATGTTATCGCGGAGCTATTGAGCTGCAAAGGACAACTTCTGTTTCGCGTAAAGTC
Source organism: Scytalidium sp. 3C (assembly GCA_000743665.3). Classification (NCBI taxonomy): domain Eukaryota; kingdom Fungi; phylum Ascomycota; class Leotiomycetes; genus Scytalidium; species Scytalidium sp. 3C. The sequence goes on along the minus strand of JMRO03000134.1, from coordinate 58,042 downwards.
CAGAAGCAGAGCTGCGCGTATCATCACGTGAAAGGCGAGTTAACAGTTCCAGAATCACTCTCGAGTCAAGTTATGGTCTTTCACTACTATACACGCGATAAAATAGTTCATACTGGGGACAAAGTTTTAACCTAACACATTGAATGGAACGTTTTCGTCCAGCCAGCTTTCACACATTTACAAGGCATCTTCTTCAAGTCCAGGCACGAGGCTCTGGATCTCAATGAAAATAAGTGTGTGCAATCAAAAATTACGCAGACTGGGACCCCGAAGGATACCAGACACCACTCTTCTCCGCGCTGTGCAATGCAGGAATCGTAGCGTGAGGGAAGCAATTCTTGAGCTGCCCGCCTCTCCACAAGGTAAGTATGAAGAAGAAAAAGAGAAAAGAAATCGAAAGGGTCGTCGAGAGCTCAAGCTTTTATAGCTGGAGAAGTGGTCTGTGCGCCACCTTGCAGCCTTTCGAGCGAAACAAACGCTGCAAACACGGCAAACAAGGAGGGAAAATTACAGCTCGGCTCGCGTGTCCTTGTGCCACCCCGTCACCTGATTGTGTGGGCTTCTGCCCTAGGAATTCCTCGCTAATTATTTTCTGAATCTTGGGAGGGTAATTCGAGATCTCGACGAGAAGGACGACGACGACCAACGCATTCTTGATCGCAACTCGACAAAATGACGATCAAGCACAACAACCAGCTCCCAAACAACCGTATGTGCCCGGCCAGAATATCGAATCCCTGTTTTCCCTGCTGACAATGGTTAGATTTCCGAAAGGATTGGCAGCGAAGAGTCCGAGTTCACTTCGACCAGGTAAACAGGCTACGATTGGCAACCCGCAAGGGAGGACAGATGAACTGATGTATTGCAATAGCCCGGCCGAAAACTCAGACGCCGCAATGCTCGTCTCTCCAAGGCAGCTGCGGTCGCTCCCCGACCAGTTGACAAGCTGAGACCAATTGTCCGCTGCCCTACCATCAAGTACAACAGACGTGTACGAGCTGGCCGTGGCTTCTCTCTCGCAGAATTGAAGGTGAGGAAAGCTCCGGGACATGGCGATTCTAGTTTAGTGGAGGTTGTATATGAGCAGGATTTCTGACACAAGTCATCATTCTAGGAAGCTGGTATCCCTCGCAAGCTCGCTCCCACCATCGGCATCTCCGTCGACCCCCGCCGCCAGAACCTCTCCGTCGAATCCCTCAAGGCCAATGTTGACCGCCTCAAGGCCTACCAAGCCCGCCTCATCCTCTTCCCCCGCAAACTCGGCCAGCACAAGAAGGGCGATGCCACCAAGGAGGAGGTTTCCGCCGCCAAGAACTCCGTCACCAGCCTTAAGGCTGCTCTCCCTATTGCCCCAGTCTCTTACGAGTTCACTGAGATCAGCAAGAGCGATCTGCCTAAGGGTGTTGAGGGTGGTGCTTACAGAAAGTTGAGAGAGGTCAGAAGCGAGAAGAGACTGCAGGGCAAGCGTGAGAAGAGGGCGCGGGATGCTGCTGAGGAGGAGGCTGCTAAGAAATAGATGGGTTGATGGTGCATTTCATGGCATGGTTCTTTGGTTCGCATCTTGCTGCGACGGATGGAAGGACAATAGCGGCTTGATAGGATTGCTCAGGTGTACTTTCATGAATGCAAAAAAGGGTTTGCAATGATATTCTCATGGTTCTCGGGCTCTTTGCGTTTTAGAAATTCTCAAAATAATGGGCATGGCCAATATCACTCACTGCGTGATGATAATGAAGCACGTCCAATCCATCCTGCGTGGTTCTGCGTAATACCAGACTTCTCCAAGACAACGTCGCTTCATTCCCTCTCGTGTGACACGTCCATAAGAGGTAGGCAAAAGAAGAGTACAGCCCCATAGTGAAACCCATTTTAATATGCCATTTTACTGGGTCAGATTAAGCACAGTTACCTGTAAGCCATACCCCCGAGAACTACGCACTCTGCCTTCGATCCCCACAACCCCCATCTCCAGCCACACATTATTGGCAGAAAAATACCAAAAAAAATTGCAAAAATAGAAACATACAACAGAGGGTATTCGCCGATCGTCACCGACTCGACTACTAATCCTCCGATCTGAGGCTTATGTATGGCAGAGCGGACGGGATGCCCAGTATTCCTCAGTCTATGGTCGTATGTGGCAGGAACAGTTGTAAATATTACTATATAGTAGACAAGCTCTGGGTTAGTCTCACAAAACACAACCAAGTCCCTTATTCTCACCTTCTTGTAATAAGAACAGTTACAGTTATTTATGATAAATTCCCAGAAAAGACGTTTATATTAAAGTCGTGCTATGTATTCTCGTCTTGACGTTTATTGTAGCGTGGTTTAATTACGGTATTTTCTCTCGTCTCAACGAAGTGATAGACAAAATACAAGAAAAAGAAGGGATTCATTTATTGAATATATTATTGTATCTCAGTCAAAACTTAGTTATCATCAAATATAGGATTAAATGCAGCATTAGTACAAACTCCCTTGTTTTGCAGAGTCCTTAATTGCACACGTACTGGGGTTAAAGCTATTATATTCTCACGGGGCAGGGAAAGAGTTCACTAATTCACGACGCGCGGTTACAGTAAACATAAAGAATACTTCAATGCCACACTCTTTGCCGCCTAGTAGTCAAGTACAGAAAATATATGTACACAAATAGTTAGGTCTATAGACTTCCCAGTTCAACACGCTCATACCAAGAGAGATATGGTCAGAACCCAAGTCATTACCAGACGCCATCCAAATCCATCATAAAGGAATTAAAAAGGTTTACCTAAAAATGACCCAGCCACCTTACCAGAAACTACACCAGCCAATATAATGCTGGCAGAGATTCTCCAGTTTCGTAGCTTCAATCAGTAATTTGTCCACTTGAACAATGTATGTTAACTCTTCGTCTGGCTTGAAATCATGACCAGTCAACTTCTCCTTCACCCTGTTGAGCACCTGTACCGCTCTCTCATTCTGGATCTCCGCAGCGTCTTGGCCATTCTCGCCAGCAACAGTGGAGTTTGTCCTAGCACGAGGGCGAGAAGCAGGCGGTCCGCCCGGAGCAGCTGTTGGATCCTGAGCAATAAGCTCAGTCGGAGGCACCCCGGCATCCATGATGGATGGCCGTCGCTGTTGTGTTGCCATGATAGACTCACGACGTTCTGAACGGAAGTTGGGCCCTTCGGGAGAGTGAGTATTTGTCAATCTCCAATTTAGAAGTGGATCGTGGATGAACTATGCAATGTTAGCTATAATAAATAACAAGCTGGAGGCTGAACGTACGGCTTCAAGTACAGCCATCAAAGACTCTTTGTTGTCTCGAAGAACTCTCATGACATTTTCACAAGTAATCCTGAAGCTACCTTCAATGTTGCTCACTTCCATGGCGTATGTTAACATTCTTGTCAATCTGAATGGCACACGCTCTGGGTATTTTTCACGATGCATGGCAACCTCAAAGCAGTCGCCGAAGTCGATATGGATGATCTTTCCGGTTATCCGGTCAAGCATCAAATTGGATGGATGTCGATCGCCCAAGCCTAGGATGTATCCTACCATGGACATCACACCCAACGACCTAGTATAATTGGTACGGCGCTCGAGCCATGACTCAGAGCTCTTACTCTTAAGCCACAACACCCGGTAGAGATCTTGTCCGGTAGTATTATCTAGAGCGTATCCAAAGACCTCAACCTTCTGCATCAGCGTGAGGTTATCATAATCTGGCGCCATTTGCAACATGATACGATGTTCGATATTGAGCAAGATCTTTCGACTCTCTCTGTACTCCCGAATGAGGACGTGGAGTGTGTCACTGTTCGGTACCCAGCCAAGAAGACCAGAATTCTGTGATAATGGGATAGCTGGATATCTCTGAATGTTTAAGTGTCGTTTGTAGGATTCCGAATCGCTTGTAAGGAGAGTATTGCAGAGACCAAACAGTTGCATAACACGCTCATCCTGACGAATATCTTCATGTCCTTTCAGCAGGAATGCGTAAGCATTGCCGTCGCTTCCGGTAAGACTGAGTTTTCTAGGGCGTTGCTTTGATGAAATGACAGTGAAGGTGGTATCAAATTTGAGAATTCTAATAACCGGCTTGCCACTCTGGTAAGTACCAGGAACCGCCAAGTCGAGATCCCTGGCATGCAGCAATTTCGGAGATACGTATGCCAGTTCCAGATTGTTGAGTTGTGGTAGCTGACGGGCAATTCTCCTGAAGACTTGGTAGTAGAGGTCCCAGGCCTGATTAATGTCTCCAACATCTCCAGATTGCCTATAGGTGTAACACCATTCTCGAGCTTCTTGTAGATCTCGGCCGAACGTTTGAGCAAAGGAGATTTCTCTTAAAGTCTCTGGTCCTTGATCCAACATATCGTGTAGTGGCGCCAAGGTAGCAAACATGCCCTCTATGTTGTGGTCACCGAAATATAATCTTGATGCCTCTTCAAGGCCTTCATGCCATAGCTCATGCCATAGAACTGCAACACGGATAAGTTCGTGACTGACTATATCTGCTTGCTCAACAAGTCGGGCGCTGTGTTGACGCATGCTATCCATTATCTGAGCAGCCGATCTCGAGCGTCGAGTATTAGGACCGGATTTCATGGCAACAGTCAATGGGTAGACTAAAGCTTGAGGATGCGCTCTGCCAACATCCGCAAGCAAATTATGAATTGACTGACGCACACGAGGGTTTGGCTGATTGATTCGAGCTATGAGTTGTGGAATGACCTCCAACCATGTATCAACGCTCACGGATGCAAAACCCTCTGTGACTGCAGCATTTACTTCGGCACTGCCTCCATGAGCAAACCACAGAGTTAGAAGTCGTAATGTGTCCTGTAAAGAGCTTCCAGCGGATAGAGAGATCGACTTAAAGAATCCATGGATAGCAGGGACAACATGTTCAATGACGACATTCTGAGGGATGATAATATGATCACGTTCTACTCGTTGACCGATTGCTTGGACAATCTCGAAATTCGCAAGAGCCCAGGCGTGCCAAGCTTTGTACCATGTAGGATTGAAGTGCGTAGCAGCACGGTAAGACGAAAGAACATCATCGACGTGATCATGCTGCCAGTCACCATTCTTCAATGCAACTTGCCACTCTCCTTGCTTCAAATAGCATCTTGCAAGGAGAACGGTGTGGTCGGCCATGGCTTTTGGCGAGAGCAAATAGCCAGCATTGCCATTCAAGCCGTTTACTCCGTTGACATAGGCTCCGTTAACATTACCATTAACGTTATGGAACTCTCCATTGATCCCATTCATACCTTGAGCAGTCATCTGTGCAGCCTCCAGCTTTTCAGTCATCTCAGTTGTGAAAGCTTTGAGTCCGTCAAGTGCAGGGGCATGTTGCCCTGCAGCCCAGTGGTATTTGAGCACGGCATAGTTGACTTGAGGCGGAACAGTCCTAGCAAGCGCCGGATTCCAGCGGATAGGACCTTGTTCGGTGTATGGAAGTAATGCTTCAAGGCTTTCATCGGTTCCAATGAGCTGTTTCAGAGACTTTTCTGCAAGCCCCATACGGCCTGACTTTCGGCATAGATTAGAGAACTTTATCCACATCTGCATGCTTTCCTTTGGAGACATGACCAAAGCACGAAGTCTTAACATTCGTTGCCACACTTCAACGTTTCGCTGGCAGCCAAGGAGACGTTTCTCCCATGTATTCCGCATGGTCTCCTGCTTCGCCGGATTGTTGTTGCTTTGTTTGTAGATGATGAGTTCTTCAAGTTCAGCGAGCATTTGTACACGCACCACAACAGTATATGCGCGATTGTAGGATTCACTGACAAGAGCACTAAGCTCAGTATCAAGTCCTTCTCTCGCTTTTTGAATATACAGTGCAGCTTCTCGGAACTGGTTTCTATGCAAAGCAAGAATGGCACCGAAGAAAGATCGGTCCGGACTGTTACTTTTCATAACATTAAGATAATCATCCATCATGTCCCACTTGCCAAGGCCCCAAGCACCAGCTGTCGCAAGTGGAGCGATGGCTCTCTTAATTTCTAGAGTAGAAGTATTCCACTTGTTTTGGGCAATGGTAGAGAGAGAATCCCACTCTCCTAATGCGTGGAAACACCTCATTTTTCCCATGATAATATCAAACGTCTCTGCTTGGTCAGGATGCTCTTTCTCACGTTTCTTGTAAAAGTCGAGTGCTTCCTCCCATCGTTCCAACTTTTCAAACCAAGTCTCTCGTAATGTGATTCCGTCCTTGTACAGCTGAGCTCGTCGTAGGATACCGATTGCCGCATCATATTGCTGAAGTTGGTTATTAATTTGGATTAATGCTTCAACCGCACCGCTTGTTTGGTCTTCGCAGAACTCTAATTCTTTATAGTGGAGAGCTTTAGCCCATGCATGGCACCTGCCTGCTTCACGACCAAGGACTCGAATATCAATTGGAAGAGCTTTATCATCATNGCTCCATAAATTCCGCAAGATTTAATAGGATTCCGAGAAGATCTGGAGTTACGTGGGGTGAGCGAATTGCCGTTTCGATGTTTTGAATCAGGTCATCCTATCGCCGATAGTCAATATATTGTTAGATGAAATCAATATCATAAGCCTTACCTGATACGGTTCAAACAAGTCTCCCCAGCATGAGACAAACGCTGAGTTAAAGAGCTCCCGTGCTAAAGGTGGATAAGCGCTTGCCAAGCTTGCACAAGCTCTTAGAGCATGGTTAGGGGATTCCATGAGGACGGTGACACTAAATCGTCGCATCCACTCTTGCCAGTCTTCTTTGGTTGACTTGCCAGTTGTATCCCACGAAGCTTTAAGATGAACAGGGTTGGAGTCAAGCTTCTTGTTGCTTATATCAGTGAACGGCGCCTCATCGATCTGATCGTGATAACGGTCTTCTGCACTGAGATCTTGAGGCAAAACCTCGCCTTTCTGCAATTTGCTAACCAAAAGCTCATATTGCGTATGTTGTATCTGATGTGCGGAGAGCACCTTGTTGATTGTTCCCGCAAAATGCAGATAATCCTTTCCAAGCTGATATATCAGAGCACATAGTGTGTCCAGGGCCGCCAATCTTAACGAGGAATCGTTTCCAGCCAATATTCTGGCAAGAGGATGTATGATCTTGGAAGCATAATCGTTCAGATTCACCTGTCGTGAGATCTTGCCCACCGTTTCAATGGCAGCCCTTCTAATGAATGCAGGCTGCTGTGGCTTCTCAAATACGTTAACAATAACAGGGATGATGAGATGCATATACTCCTCGCTGCTAGAACCGAAGACTAAGAACGCGTGCAAAACTCGTTCAGAAGGTTGGCGCCGCGTTGTTGTGTCCTTTTCGAGCACACCTAACATTAGAGGCAGCAGACCAGCTAGATATATTTTGAATTCTCCTTCCAGGGAACGGGAGATTGCCTCGACCAACTGTAATATAGTAGCTTGCAGCGATGGTGAAACATTCCAGTATTCCTGTAGAACAGTCACGATATCAGGGAGATAGTTCCTGATATGTTGGCGGACAATTGTGACCAAAATTGCAAGTTGGTTGAAGTAAGATTCCAATCGGTTTGAAGGAGAACTTCGAATTACAGCTAAAAATGCTGGAATGATCTTTCCTAGGAAAGAGACACATTCTAATCCCAGAGTCCTGAATATATTCATAATAGCTTCAATGACAGCTGCATGGTGTTGAACGAGAGATTGATCTTTCAGAATTTGGAGAAGAGAATTAATCACCACAGTCGGAAAGTATTCCTTGCTAGAAGGAGTGAGGCCAGTCATCATCAGAGATATATCTGTCATCTGTGTCGACTCAAGACGTAATTGCATCTCTGGAGATCGTTCTTCTACCTGCTGGTGTTTATAGGGATCAAGAGCACCTAGAATTCCCAGAAGCTTGATTGTCTCCTGTCGTAAAGGACCACGCTGTGGCTCTCCCCGGATAATATTCTGGAGTATCTCTAACAACTCTGGGTAGTCCAAATATGGTTTGATCACATATCCGGAGTTACTGGCCAGCTGACCAAGAGTCTTAAGTCCTGCTTCCCGCTTTGCAGGGGAGCTCTGATCCTGCAAAGCTTCGATAATGATAGGCATTAACTTGTCAATGTATGGTATCATGTCTTCGCCACCTACTGTGGCTAGATCACCAATGGCTTTAAGAATGGTTGCCGATACTGCTGAGCTGGGGTCTCTTGCCTTAGGAAGAAGCACCGAGATCATGGGATCCACATATGGCTTTATCAATCTCTGAGCGTTTTGGACCAAAAGACTGAGCAGCTTCGCACTCTCCTCCTTGTTTCTAGCCACATCAGAGAATTCGAGCTCTGTTAGCATTTGGATCAAGACTTTCCGCAACGAAGGAATAACGTATGCTGGGTTAACATTGGTTAAGCGACCAATTATAGATATAGCAACCTCTCGAATAGCAAATACTTCGTCGTTAAGAGCGAAAAAGAGAGTGCGGATATTCTCCGCCTTGGCAAGGTGACGATCAAATCGCTCATCGAGAGCAGCTAGGACAGTCCTCCGTATATGAGGTTCCGGATCTGCGACACCTACAGTGAGTAGCTTCTCTATAACCTCACTGACAACTTGGATGGCATGATGACTAGTCTGGTTCACGATTGGATCACGAACATATAGTTGACAGCAAGTAAGCGCGGCAGCCTCACGAATATCTGGGTTCTCATCTTCCACGTATTTGATAGCTACGTCCCGCACAAATTCGTTTAGGACATGCCCTGAGAAATCGAAGCTGCCTAAAGTATTCAAAGCGAGCTTGATCTCAGCTTGACGATGCTCAAATCCTAACGGGTCTTTAGATTCCTTTGGCACAACTGGTGCTGTGGCTATAGTATTCGAGGTCGGCGCCCCTAAAGGTTTGAAAGGCTCTCCACAGAGGATTTTACTAAGCATATCCAATAGCCTCTCTTGAATAGTCGGCTTCACTGGAGGGATGTAGAAGGCCATATCAACTAGGGCCTGGGTTAATTTGGGCGTTAATTCGCAGGCAAATATCGGATCCAGAAGCGCTTCCATATATTTGCTCAAAGTCTGGCCGACTGCAACCGCCAAACGACTTATACAATCGAATACAGGGTCTACGGAGCCACTCCGTCTCCTAGAACAGGTCAGTCTTCCATCATTAACGTTGGAAATGCGCGGTCATTACGATTTAACACTCAACCCTTCCCTCACGTGAGCCAAGACCCCATCGAGATACGGTGCTATGGCACTTTTTACGGCATTCGCAATGTTACCGATAGCAAGAAATGCCTCATTCCTCTCCTTGTCCTTCTTAAGCATGCCGGAGAGGAACATCATGAACTTGTGAAGATATGATTGTGCAAATTCGGTTGGAGAATAATTTGCTAGTTCCGGAATCAAAATCACAACCGTCTTTCGAATCTGTGGATCGCGGTGGTCCTTATGCTTGAAAACTATGTCGCAAACCTCCTGGTAATGCTCGTGCATGAACATGCCGCCTTGTTGGAGCAATTCTTTGATTACCAACAATGAGCCGTGGATGTACTCGATAGAGCCTTGCCTAACACCCTGAACCGCTTCCTCGTAGATCTTTGCTTGCCATGTCTGGCGCATAGCCTGGTCTCTTTCACGGATAATCTGGAAACAAGCACTTATAGCTTCTGCCGCCGTTACTCGGATCAAAAGTCGTTGGTCTCGAAGGCCGACCCATATCTGGTCAAATATAAGACCGACAAATGCGTACATTAATGTCGGGGCATTTCGACTAAGCTCTCGTAGGACCAGAACAGCACTATATCGCCTTTCCTCGACTCGATCGGATTGAAGCCATTCTAGGGCTGTTTTCACTTCACTTTCCACCAACTCTGATATTAGTGATCCTCCAGGTCTACAAAGCTTTCCCAATGCGACGGCTGCCGGTTGCATAGAGCCTAGGTCTTTTCCTCTCAAAATTGTTCGCAGTGACTGCGTAAAACGCGTTGTTTTCACCGCGACATCCACCCCATCAAAGTCAATAAGCGCATCCAAGGCATGGATGCCACCCAGTCTGTCGGCCGGATCGTTTCCATGACTTATAAGCTGGGTGATTTTGCTATTCACTACGTTGTAGAACTGTAAGAACTGCTCTTGAGGGTAATCTAGATTTCCGTCAGCACCGGTGCGGGAAATAGGCAGCCTTCATCAGTGCCGCACCTCTAGAGGTAATTTCTACAAGCTCTCTAAGCTCTGCAGCTGCCCGTTTTCGTATCTCATCGTTAGTCCTGTTACCATGCAGCGTTAGAAGCAGTCTGCGAATTTATTGTTGCCTGCATACTTGTTGCGCAAGTCATTAACTATGCGATTGAGGGTATCGAGCGCCTGTGGCGACCCCATTTTGAAAGTCTGCTCTGATTGAGCCCCCCTCTAGTATGCAAATGCCATGTTCGTCCATAAAACAGAAGAACGAGGCGTTGCAAATGCGGATGTTGAGGTAATATGCTCTTGGGAACTCGTGTTGTGAAGCTCCGAGTCTTGGATCTTGTGACAACCCCGGCCACCCACTAGCGTCATCTGATAACGTCTTATCCGTTGCCTCTCTCTTGCAACCTTTTCCTATCTGGAAAGGAACCTCGTGTCACTACTCTCCTCTACCAACAGTTTCATCATCTGCTAAGATGGGAAATGATGGTGGCAGTATTCCAACTCGTCGTGAGTTAGTCAAGGAGGCTGCTCGGAATCCGAATTCTTCAGAACTTAAAGCAACTCAACTGGAGGCGCAAACTCATGCTTGGACCGTTTGCCCGCTTTCGAACCGGCCCCTCTCTGAGCCTATTGTCTCAGACAGCGCTGGCATATTATACAACAAGGATGCTATCATAGAATATCTATTACCATCTGATGATCCCTCCGACACTACGAAGAAAGACAAAGAAGAGATCCTTCAAGGACGAGTATCAAGCTTGCGAGATGTTATAGAAGTCAAGTTCACAGTTCAAAAGGAAGGAAATGAAGATAAACGAATATGTCCTGTCACAAACAAAGAGTTGGGCCCTCACACAAAAGCGGTATACCTTGTACCATGTGGTCATGCTTTCTCAGAAGTGGCAATCCGAGAGGTGGCGGAGAATACCTGTGTTGTCTGCAATGAACCACATACTGAGGAGAATATTATACCTATATTACCTCTTACGAAAGAAGGAATTGACAAGCTTACTGCTCGGGCAGCGAAGCTGAAAGCAGCTGGTCTAACTCATTCATTAAAGGCAGCTCCTGGAACCAAAAAGCGAAAGAAGGACAAAGGCACCACAGCTGGTGGAGGAGCAGAGGCGAAGACTTCGAATGGTGTACACTCTGATAAAGAAAAGGACAAGAGCAAAGTTGGAGAGAACGGTGCTGATGTTGCGAAGCCAGTTGCTTCATCGGCAGGAATTAAGAACGCGGCAACCGCGTCACTGACTGCCAAAGTTCTGGACGAACAAGAGCAGCGAAACAAACGGCGCAAACTGGCTATGAATGAAAATCTCAAAAGTCTGTTCACCTCAGAGACAAACAAGACACCGCAAAAAGGGAGCGACTTCATGACAAGAGGTTACACTATACCAGCGAAGAAGGCGTAATAGTTTCCTATCAACTTGAGCATCTGGAGGCATTGAATATAATTGGAGTAATGGAGTTAAGGGAGGGTGAGGGGCTATATCTCACACAATGTTTAGATGAAAAATGACATTGATATTTTAGGATGGCAAAGATGTATACTTAGGAGCAAGGAAGCAAAAATCGGAGCTATGAATGTACAGTTTGTCCAATAAAATTAAAGGTGCTGCTAGTACCCACTGAAACAGTTGCTCCATACGTTAAAAGACAACTACTGACTTCACGACGATTTTATCCCAGTGTGAGCATAGGGGTGTGCATTCAAGCTAATACCCTCGTATCCGGGCTGTCTCTCATAATTACTACGCTAAAACAAGAACAAGCTGGAATAGAAATGCAATGCCATTTTTACTACCTAGGTATCCATGCTGCCAATTATCATGACCTTATGAGAATCCCCCGCCGACTTTTATGCACGAAGAGTATCTACCATAAAAGACTGAAAACATGGGAATCGTATTCTTCTTCATGCCCTCATGAAAACCCACAAAGGTGGAAACCAGAAGCCATCTCTATCTAGAGAAGGCACGACCCTAAGGAAGAGACCAGCCAAATATAAACACCGATGCACCTGTAATAACCACGCTATTATCCCCGCCCGTTTCAAAAGTTCTGAATACACAGCCCCTAATTACCATTTTCGGGGAGAGTGAAGTCAACCCAAGTCCTGGTTAAGGTTGGGGTGTCAGCATTGCCGTTGTGATGAGCAATGCCCTCCTTCCAGCCGACAACCTCCCACTTCTTTCCATTAGAGGTGCGTTCAGCATTTGAAACATGAGTAGCAGATCGGACTTTGGTGCGTCGCCGCTCACGTTCCTCAATAACTGCGTGCATGACTTTCTTCCTAAGGGGGGTAGCGGCCCATCCGTCAACATTACCCAAGCGCGCTGATTCCAACACATATTTCAGCAGATAGAATGGTAGATTGAGCAAAACACTGGACAGAGTTGTGACGATCGAATTAGCCTGGGTAGACCTTGTGCTCTCCTCTACAGAATGATCACCAAATCTGATGAAGCTAAGACGGGGATCAGAGGCGGACGGACGATCGGCTGAGGAGATTGGAAGTCTGCGATAGTTAACTGATTCACCAGCGCTTGTATCCAGTTCGAAATTGGCTGGAAAAGCTCTAATAGTAAAGTTCAACGCGCTGTGGATGAGCATATTGACTGCTGGACCATAAGTGCTAGGGCAGGCTGTGTCAGAGGTTTGCGGGTTCTGAGGTATAGTCCATTGTGGATCAAGTCCACCATCAAGGCCAAAATCCAGGGCTTTCTCTATGGTAAACCAGTTCATAAGATTACTTGCAATCTCGACGCCTCGGTGAACAACTGGAGGGATATCAAGTAGTTTTCCGGCAGCTGTATACCCAAGAGCAAGCTCAAAACGATCCACAGGGGAACCAGGCATCGGGGCTCCAGCCTGAGGGGCCACAGGCGAGTTAGGGTTTGGCATTGCACCAATATCAAGTAGCGGGAGCCCATAGAGGCGTTGAACAGCCATCCAGAATGCATCAGATCGTAGGAAACGGTCATCTGATTCAATCAGAATTTGCCTGGCCCCATGACCATCGCTGTTGCTTTCTCTGGCTTGTGCTGCCATTATGGATTTAATGGTTGGGCTCCTGGCTAGCAGCACATTATGACCAGGAATGCGAACAGGGGGTGCACGGTCGTCAGAATAGCGCAGCTCGAGAGTATAATCTGCAAATGTAGAGTCTGCAAACTGGTTCTGTATGTAACTTACAAGACCATCGAAGTTTTCGGCGGCATGTGGCATAGGTGGTTGACCAATTTGGTGTTGACCGTAATGGCCATGAGCTGGTGTGACGGCCTGAGATCCCGTTCGAGGTTTCGGTCGAGGTTGCTGATATAAACGGACCTCGTCGATGTGTCCATTGGTCCCATTAGAAATAACAGCAGTGGGGTATTGATTATAGAAGGCCGGCCCGCCTGCCTCGGGCTCATTACCGACGGAAGATTGAGACCCATGAAAGCTATGAGGAGTCAACGGTTCATAGGGTGGAAAACGCTGAGCTTCAACACCAAATGGAGTTGGAGATGGCGAATAACCTTCAGCAGTTCCAAACGATATCATTTGCCGGCGAGCAGGGTTATCATTGACAAAGTTATCCTGACGAGGGTAATACCCAACAGGCGGTTGGCCCATTGGCATTGATCCGTTTGACATCTGCTGTTGATGACCAGTATGGGAGGGATAGGAACCATGAAAGCGCCCATTTTCCTGCTGGTTCTGGTGCTGTTGATGGATATGTGGGGGTTGACTGCCACCAGAGGCAGGTGGGGCAGGCGAAGAGTTATTAGACTCGGGTTGACCGCCAAATACAAGGCTTCCGTTGCTTGGATGAGGGTGATGGATTGCCTGCCGCCCGTTGGCCGAACGATTGTGGAAGGGTAGCTGGACGGTCTCTGATCTCGCGTGAGCCTCCGTTGATTTTTGCTGGCCTTGAACTCCATCATGGGCCGTTAATGGATTGTGGTAGGTAGATCGAGAAGCCGAAGACGTGCTTTCAGATGGGACAGAACGTGAGGGTCCATACCCGGGATCCGCACCTGAATCAAGTAGTTAGTCGGTGCAGTAAATATTTAGCCAATTTGCAAGTCCAGAAGGCCGAAAGCCAGGAATAGCACATGTCTCTGAACTCACCTTCTGTGGAACCTTCTGCCTGATTCTCCAGCTTGTCAACGAGTCCACTTGCGATTCCCTCTGGCTTATTCGTAGTCGTAGTGGATTTCGTAGGCTCTTGAACAGCCGTAGGTAACTTTTCAGACGTATGACCATCAGCAGTTCCGTTTGCAGCTGCAGCTGTGTTATAAGAAGAGGTTGAAGGTGATCCAGTGCTCGAGCCTTGAGTTTCCGTTTTGGCGGTGGCGATCGCTGTCGGTTCGGCCTCTGTCTTTTTCAGAGGGGTGCTTTGATTCTTGCGCTTCTGGATATATGGGAGTGGTATTGCAGGCACAACTGGCTTTGCAACAGTTGGCCTTGTTCGATAACCCTGTAGGGCCTTTGCTGGCGCCGAGTTTTGGTGTTGCGACATCTTGCGTGCTCCGCAATCCAATATAGAAGAATCCTGCTACGATGGGCGTCCCCAAGACTTAACGATGACCTTGGAATTGGTCATGTAGCATCTGGGGAGTCTTGTCGTTGCGCGACTTACCCGTTGGAAGATAATGGGGTGAAGTCAAAAGTGATAGCTTGACTTCACTCACCACTGTAGCTCCGAAGCGTCACCCCGCAGAAATTGTAGCCGATCGGCTAACTTTCTATATATGGAATAGCCTTTAACTGTCATCCATCTCTCCTCTTTCTCCTCTGTTTCGATTGACAATGCAACAGAGCTGTTATTCGTCTGTACATTATAGGGAGAGGATAATTTGAGTAGCTGTTTTCAGCGGTCTGGCCTATATTATATTCTAGTTATCTTTATTCGATTGTCAGTATTGGTCAATATATAGCAGTCCTTGCGTTCCCATGCCCTATGCATTCTTTCATACCAGTTATGTGGTGATTTATCCTGTATAGAGTCTCATTCAGTTTTGATATCTAAATCATATGTGGTTACGATCATGGATCCAAAGTGCAAATATTCAAGTTTTGCGTAGAGACGCCCCTTATGGGGTTCCAGATTCGTATCCGCGAACCTGACGAGGAATTTTACCTTTTGCTTCTCTATGTAGTAGATACCCAGGTGCACATGACCTGAGTGAAAGGCGTCAATGTTCGTTATGGTTTGGGTTTGACTCATAAATACTGCATTTCTTTGTTTGGACTAGAATGGTGGCATTATACTGAGACCACCATACATACATATTATAGCCTGATATTTTAATTTCCGCTTGTATTTTTTGCTTCCGCCCAAGGTGAAAAAAAATCATAAATGTTATAAGACTCAAGTCCGATAAAAACAATATCAAGAGTATGAAATGAAAGTTCTTGAAATCTCCTCAAGTTGTTTACAATGACAGCCTTAAACGACTGAATGGTGCAGTTACATACATGAATATCCAGCCACCATCAAGTATTGGGGGCCCATAAACTGACCTTCGGGTAGATCACATTCTTTTCGAGCCTGACCACCTAGAGCTATACATCGATTAATTTACTAGTAGGAGAATTATCTGGGAAGCATTGTAGGGAGATAGAAATGCGTCTTCTTATATAAAGTTTTCGCTCGACCGCTAGACTCTCATAAATTTTGACTGCATGTGCCATTTGAGTGGAGCTCTAAAACGCTTCTGTCGGTGTACTCTGGATTTCTTAAGTCTCTGACATCATTCCAAGAATGAACGGCATAGGTGATCAACACAGACCTTGTAAGGCGCAGATATTTCTCTGACCCATTCTACTCACCCTTGCCCACAACTGAAGATNCTCCCTGATCTAGTATCATTAGTTGCTGCACAGCGTCAGTTAGGCAGCGGGCGCAAGAATTTCCCAGCCCTAAGAATGGATGTATCCTCCGTAGAATCTTCCATAGTATTGCAACACATACAAAATAAGAGATCTGGTCTGTGGCGAGATGTACCTTCCACCATTGATGACAAATTTGCCCACACCAACCACAACGGTGGGTTGTCAATTCACATTATGCGGCGTGGGAAGCTACAGTACTTTATTTGACATACCCCGCGGAAGGATTGTCTGGCATACGGCCTCTCGAAACAAAGAACCAATCATATGAGGAGAGATGAAGAGATGGGAAACACGCCACCACTTCAAAGGCCCCTGTGGTCTTTGCTTTCAGGAGCATCCCTGATCCTACTGGTCTGCCATTTCAGCTTATCATGCCCCTCACGATCAATCTGCCCCGGCGGCTTGACAGTGATGTGCCAAAGAAACGCAATCGACTATCGTAAGATTAATTACCAGGATGGCGCGTTGGGAGGCTTTTCAGCTTCCCGGCTCCCTGGGTCGTCCGCATGCGTACACATGCAATCACGCATCCTTTCGCGTCTGAATTGCAGAAAATACCAAGACCAACCCATCTGCGCGAATCGAGATCACAGAGATGCATTTCCCCGCATATACATTATCAATACCCAATATACCAATCTTATTTTCCAGCGAATGATGCCAAAATCCTCCCCAATCCCTGGATCCCATTGGTGTAAATCGCGCCAGTTGGCTGGTATGTATGCATGAGTGACCTTTCGACGCGGTTGTCGGTACGGGACAACTAAAACTGCGGGGAAAAATAAACAACATTGACAACCAAGCGCGTCACCTTCGCGTGTGCGCTCTTAACTACTGCAATAAGACAATTGCCTGGGAAATCAAAGCCGATGCCAGATTCGTTATCAATATCCGATGATAGTGCCTAGGACTTATGCAGGTATCCTTGGCTTTGTGATTGGCATGGTGTTGGAAGAGGGCGCGTCCGCCTTGGAATGGCGCATCCGGTCAATCAAACTTTGCATAATAATCGGGATATTTACTTCCCCTCTGCATACTCCGTACGCTTGAACGGATGCGATGCGAGGGCTTGCAATTACCGGTACCGTAATCTTGATAAGCAGACAATAATTGGTGTTTTATGCAGCTCCGTTGAACATTGCTTTTTTTCGCTTCAATGTTACACAAATGGTAACGGTATTGCTTATTCGTCTCGCATCGCCTCTTTCCTCCGTCCGCTGCGAGTCTCGGGCTCGGGGCTGCTGCCGCTTGTAAAAGCAAGTGTAGTCCAGCGGATTCTTTAGGGCTGAGCGTGGAGAATGGAAGTTACAAAAGTGGGAAGGAAAGAACGCTCCGGCTTGATGGTTTTTCTTCTTTGATTAGCATCAAGGATTCTCCTCGTCTAATTACGGGGGCTTTGTTTGCTTGGGTATTAGATCGACGCCTCGAAGGAAGGGAGGCTTTCCCGGCTCCACGGGAGGTTTTCGAATGTTCTCGGCTTGTCGATTCGGATCCGCTCCCTCAGAAAGAGTGGGCAGCCGTCAGCCATGGAGGGGATGGTGGGAAATCTTGATGTGTAGCGTGTTACAGATCGACCGTCAGGATGTAGAGGAGATTAAATCAGTTTGGAGCCAGGGAAATATGACGCTGGTGGCTTCCATCAGAGTACTGTTGCTATCGGAAAAGGACGACGAGAGGGAATTCACGACAAGAATACGGTGCTAGGAGGAAGGCATTGTGAATGCTAGAATCGGGAGAATTTCGACAAGTGTGGTGGTGCAGCTACGGTAATGGACGTTGGCCCTAAGTGCTGGATGTGATGCCGATTATCATCTTAATATCCGTCAGCCGTGCCGTTAGAGTATCGATCTTGAATCCGACGTAGTATTCGAGCGTACCATACACCCGGCAACACCGTGGTGTTCTTCTTTGGGGTTNAAGACCGCAGCCATCGTGGATGACATCGGCACAAAGCACATGCTCCATCCTCTTACTCATCAGGGTGGGAGGCCTTGTCTTCAACCCCAGCTTCGCAGGTCGATGCACAGATGAAGCGAGAGATCGGCATTAGGCTTACCGTCATGACTAGAGGGAGACGCATCACGGAACAACCTCCTCACTCGTGTAATAATAAGCATTCAGTGGCTGTTTGATTTTCAGCTTCGAAAGGCACCTAAAAATTACAATTAAGCATCGATTAACGAGGCTTGTTTCCACGGCTATCAGCTAAACCTCGAAACCAGAGACCCCGGCGCCCATCACGACCTTCCTGCAACCCACGAGTTGCGATACAACGCCGGTGCTGGAGCCCCTGAAAAGGTTGCGACTGGCGGAATCGATCGTAGCTTGCACACCCTGGTCCTTTCATGATTATCTATTGGCCGGCACCAGTTGAGGCGAGCATATTCAGGTCCCAAATCAATACTATTGGCCGCGGCAAACAATTTGTCGGCCCGCGACTCTGGGTAAGTGCAGGGGGCAAGGATATTACTATCCCTGCATTCCACGCTTCGGCACTAAAGGAGATGGTTGACGCACAAGTCAAATTTAAGAGGGGAGATGGTGCCCCTTTTTTCTGGAAGGTCATTCCAAGAAAATTTGCTCCCTGCAGTTTTCTCTCTAGTGAGCGAGTGAGCCTGCCCGATGAGGACCGTAGGAATGCTTTTGTGTTTGAACAGCGATTACGTGTGAAGAATGAAACGACGCCGATGCCTTTGGAGTGAACTAGACCGAATTACAAACTGGTTCGCTGGTACGGAGGCATGGGGGTAGTGTAGATCAACCTACCACAGCAAAACAGGAGCTAGGGCTGTAGCCGAGCGGTTGACTCCGCGAAAGATGAAAGATTGTTGATTGGTGTGCTTTCGAAGGAATCATGATAGGAAAGGGGAAAAACGAATTATGAGGTGAGAAAACACAGTGATGACTTGATTGCCGTGTTGTAGAGCAGAGCCTCCTACTGGAGCGTCGCGGACGCGTGGAGGCGGGGTGGTATCTTCCAGGCGAGCCGACGACATGGTGATGCCGTGTAATCCTGAGACATCCAGATAACCAATTGCTGGCGAAAGAGCAGTCGCGCACAACGCAATTCGGCAATGGCCTTGGTCTCCAGTTCAGACGATAATTCCTTTCTCGCTCGTCAGTTGGCGTCGGGGGGCGAGTCCCTTTGTAGGCCTAGAGCGAGAACAAGCCTACCCAAACCCCTAGATCCAAGACATTTAGGGCTCTGGATCGTATTTGCTCGCCGCAGCGGAGCGTAGCTACGATAGGGAGTGGGGAGTGTTTGTTTTTGACGAGGTGTTGCGCCCTGCACAGTTTGGATTGGTGAGCCGATTTGAAACCAGGGGCCTCAGAAGAAAAAGCACGAGCACCAGCACCAGCACCAGCTCGCCAGCTGGGCGGTGTTTTCTTTTGCCTCCGGGGGCTCTCGACGATGAGGTGTCACCGCACCAGGCGTATTAGACGCTGCACGACACAGACAGCGAAGGCTCCCGTGATACCTGACAATGGTACGGTGGATACTGGGGCTGCTGCAGGTTCTGCGTAAAGGCACCACGGCGCGAGACAGCAGAGGGACAATGCTGACTCTACGCTGCTGTACTCTGGTGCTCTACTCCCGCACCATAGGACTACCGGAAGCTACTGCAGGTGACGGGCACCCGCAACAGCAGATGGAATCAAGTTCCCGAGGCACAGGCCCTGCCGTGCGCATGGTGCAACCTTCCGAAGCGCGAGCTCCGTACCGTGCCTCGCCCTCCTGATTGAGATCTGACGCTGACAGCCGTCAAAAGAAAAAGCAACGTGAACACAAGCAAGCGATACGATGGCGCATCTGATGGACGAGAGGTGCCTGAAAAGGAGGTACTCGACTCGCAGTCGGGAGCGCAGTCACGCCATGGGCCCGTGGTGGTTTGTTGGACGAGCAGTTGCCCCCAACGGTAAGAGGTACAGTGTAGTGCCTGGGAACGCCCTGTGATCTCATTGGAGCGTGGCCAGCTTGGATCATTAACGTGCTGCACTCCAAGGACTGCGCTGCCGCTCGACCCCGGCGCCAATTGAGAGCGCCCACCGGCTGCGCTCAGGCACACAAGGTTCCTTCCTTCCCACTGATCCACAGTGACCCGGTGCCGCCCTGCTCCACGATGCCACAGTGACTGAGCCCAAACGCCCTGGCGGCTGCAGGGCCCGAGTCGGACTCTCGTCTGCCCCCCGGAACCTCCCCTGTCCACCAGTGTTCCACCCTGGTCGGTCCATGTCTGGCCCAACCCGCGGGCCTCCATCCGCCATCCCAGGCCCGAGTGGTGAAGGCCATCGGTACAGGGCCATCTGCACAAATCTTCTCTCCTCCCTCTCTCCCTTAACCCTATCCCATTCCCGCCCCAAGCACCTTGGATTCGAAGCTTCAGACGACCAAGACTAAGTCAAGTCCTGCGGTGAACACGGGTGGCCTCGTGCTCGAACTCCGAGTGCGCTCGACTTTTCACACTCGGCTCCCTTTGGCATTCCAGGTAGACGATTGAACACTGAATGACTGGGTGCTCCGACAAGATAAACCGAGAAACACAGTATACGTTTGAGTCCTTCAACCAATATTCCCTGCCAGCACACGGACAAGAGCCACCAGGATCTGCTCCGTCCGACTATTCTCCTTGAATATACGCGCGACTTTCAATCATAGTAGTATGGTGGAAACTTGAGGATACATAAAGGTGAGTTTAAAGCGGACGTTACTGCTCTACCCCTTGCTCTGCCCCCGAGGTTCAAGGCGGAGGGAACCACAGGATCAAGGGCACTGAAATACAAATCAATTTGGTTGCCCAATGCCTGGGTTGTTATACATAGACATATTATAAGGGCGGCTCAGCAGCTTCTTGAGACGGGCACGTTTATGCCGAGTTTCATGTATGCAGAAGAAAGTGCCCAACCGCTATTAGAAGCGATTGCTGGCTAGACTCCTCCACACCGACTCGCTTTTATTCTAGTTCTGCTTTCATATACTCTGTTTATCGAGATTAAGCTAATGGTATTATTTAATCTAGACATCTAAGCACTCTTTTTCTGAAGCCAGGCACGCTGTTTTATTCCATAGATAATTATTAATTCAAGCTCAATCTGTTGATACTCTTGCTGCGTTAGAGGACAGCAGGCAGGAATTCGATCGACTTGAGGAGCTAGCCGTCAAATCTGAAATATACTTGGGAAAGCGCCTAAGTGATTCCTCCTGGGAAATCGCGAGACCAAGAGTTGTCATCAAGTTAGTTGACGGAATCTGGAGTGCTCAGGCAGCCAAAATGAATCGATTTAGATCGAAGAAGAAGGGAGGCAAGGAAGGTGTCGAGGTGTCTACCAGACCCTCGCTGGAAGATGCACCGCCCTTGCCGAAGGTGTCCAAGACCTTTCGACGGAAGAAGCAGGAACCCGAGGAGAAACTCGAGCTAGACCTCGCCAATGCACTTCCATCCACGGACGATTTTCGCACGAGTCTGTTGATGAGCGGTCTTTCAGCAAGATTTTCTATGTTGCGCGAACAGGATGATCCAAACTCAAAGATTGGTAAAGCTAGCGATGACAGCGTTCTATTTCCCACGAAGCGTCAATCAAGACTGAATGGCCTTAATTTCCAAGCGCAGGGGCTTTCCGATATTGCTGAAGTCTCGTCAATCAATGGCTCGATCCATCCTCCTTTTGCAAAGGAGGATGGCTATGGTACTGATGATGATTCTACACATGGTGGTAGTATCATGAATCGCCCAAAACCGGGTGAGGGGAATAATCTTTTTGGCGGCCGCCAGAAGATATATAAGCTAGCTGCGGGTTCGGGAGGCGCTACGAGAGGGAGGGCCTTATACGATGACGACGTGAGCTTGTCCGCATTTCAGAAGCTTCGTCAGCGCGAGCGAGAGGAGCGAGAAGCACAAGAGCAACAGGAGCGGCAGGATCAGGAAGATGTGGATGGCGACGTAAGCATTCAGAGCTCTTCGCGGGCTGGCTCGCCAACACTGCCAGGATACAATCGGAGGAGAGAAACATCTTCTACGACATCTTCTGGAGGCCCTTCAAATGCTAGAGTCTCTACTGCTGCCACGTCAGTTACATCTCAGACCACTCCATCATTGAATGGAAGCCACACACCCATCAGCCCCAATCCTCTCAATGTTGCCTCACCAACAGAGAGAACAATGACAAAGGGACGACGTCTATATGAGACCGGTCTGGACCAGCATCTTCATGAACAACAAAACTCAGCTATGAACAGACTAGACACCTTGTCCAGGCAACGCAATCTCGGATCGCAGACTCCCCCACCAGGCTTCACGTCACCAACCGAGACATACCAGCATCGGGACCTGTTTAATCGTGCTCCAGTTGCTAAATCAAGCATGCCAAACCTTCGCACAGCTAGCCCCCCGCCAGCTACATCCAGATTGGGTAAATTTGACTTGGGCGCAAAGCCCAGCAATATCGATACAAAGCCAGCACACGGAATCGCTTCGCCTCCATTAAGTCCTGGGGCTCGTCAAATCGAGGAGCATCCGGTCCTAGCGGTTCAACCGAATGATAGAGGAAAGGCCACGGCTCTTGGAGCATTCCAGAAACCCATCCAACCCTATGACGAGAATAAATACATGCAAAGGCAACTTCAAATGCAGCAGGGGCGAGCTACTCCTACCGATCGAAGTCGATCACCTCCTAGCGCCTTTGCTACGCGTCAGCAGACGATGGGCCGGCCCCGCGGCGAGTCAAATGCCGGTTACGCATCTAGCAGGTCAAGATCCAATTCATCAGCACAGAGACAGTTTCTGCCACAGAGTCGAATTGCCGAGACACCTTCTCCAAACGGAGATATGCCACCGCTGGAGCCGGAGCTGAGCATGCCAGGAACATTCCTGAGTTCGCCGAATGAGAGTTTGTTGGACGTCTCGAACGATCAACGAGAACAACCACACAAACCATCAGATAACGAACACCCAGCTGGAAATCGCAACGGTTTCCCTAGAAGTCCACAAGTGACTATTGAACGACCGCCTGAATCTGAACACCCAGCATATCGGAACGAGCCGTTCGGACGATACAGTACAAGCACTGATGCAAACAGTGCTCGAAGCCAAGATGTCTCAGCCTCAGCTTCGGTATTAGAATCTAATGCAGACCGTCTATCGAAAACTATCGATTCCCCTACCTTAGGACCAACTACTGGATTAAGTGGTATGGTACGTCAGCATTTAAGAGCTGTTAGCAATGCATCCTCTTTATATGGCAACGAATCATCTCCTGGATTTGATTCCAAATTTCCTCTGGATACTTCTGAACCGCTTCCGGATAATGTCTTTGCATCGGTGACAAACGCCTGGGAAGGAGAAGATTGGGATGATGATTATTATGATGACAAGAAGTTCTCTCTAAATGGCTCAGTAGCTTCGAAGGCAGCAGATACCTCGTCCGCCACTGCCGATAAGTTGCCTAAGAACGACGGACAAGTGAACCAGCCTGCGGATTGGGAAAAGGAAATGGAGAGTCACCATCACAGGACTTTTAGTTCCGAAACGCAGCAAGAGCGTATGGAATTCCAAAATGAACTTGCCGAAAGGCGTCGGCGAGTGCAGGAAAACCTGAAGAGCTTCGTCGAGACTGAAACAACCAAATCTGTGAATCCATCTGCGTCAGCCGATTCGTTGAGTGAAGTGGCCCAGCAACAGAGGAATGGCCCAGTGGATCTTTTAAAGCAAAAGCCAAGTCTGGGCTCACTTATTGGAAAGCAGAAGGAGGCAGGAAAAGCCATGAAGATGCTTGGTCTTCCAAACCATCCTGCCACCACAAGCAAGGACACGTTTGGTGAGATGAACAAAGAAAGAGCCGAGGAAGGAGAAACTTCGCAAGCAACTTCCAAACCTGGAAATCCTCCTCCAAATAAGTCCTTCCGACAAGCTCGACGAGATGCTCAACGGGCCAGAGAACAAGAAATCATGATGAAGCACCAGCTTGGCCCTGGACCAAATGGGAAGGCCTCGGAAGGTAGCTCTCCCAACTCTTCAGACGTCCATTTACCAAATGGATCTGTTAAAGGCGCTGATTCTGGATGGATCAAGTCGGAATCTGGATGGTCTCGAGTGAAACCGGTCGAGAACTTGCAACGCAAAGCTCCTGCGACTTGGGTTGATGATGTACCTACAACGTTCCAGCCACGCACCCGTTCTCCTAGCCGTGAGAGAAGACCACCTCCGCAAGCATATCGAAATGGTCCAGATTCACAAACCTCATCTCATCCAGCGCTTCGTGGTCGAGCTGGTTCTGATAGGAACCACGAGGAACCTGGTAGGGGCCTCCGTGAGGCTGGTTCGTACTCGAACTTACAACCTCATGAGGAACACCCTGCAACACGTCCGCCTGCGAGGTCGCCGATTACGCCTAACTCTCAATTTCAACCTTCGCCAGGCTTCCCTCCTGTCAATGTTCCGACCGGAAGAAATAGAAGCAACAGCCGGTCTCCTGGGCTGGGTTATCCTGAAGCCAGTTTGCAACAAGCGAATGGTCAGACTTGGGAAAATGGCACATCTCCCAGACCGTCTCCAATGGCTCCCTTCAGTATTAATCCGACTCCGCCGCAAGTTTCTCCCAACGTCTCGACTGCGAACACACCCACAAACCAGGGCTTCCAGTCTGAGGTCCGTGTCCCGACCGGCCGGAAGAAGTCTGTAAACAAATCCACGATTTCAGAACCGATCCTTATATCATCCACTTCCAGAGTCACTACTGTAGACCTCCCTCCAGGAGCATCACTTCAGAATGGAGCTGATGCCCCACCGATTCCACCGGTCAATCCTCGCAGAAGGCAAACTCGCACAATGTTCGGAGGATTCGCGAAGAAAGACGAGGCTATCACTCCCATACCCTCTCCCAATCCTGACGATGGAAGCAACTTCTCAACGGACGAAATCGATTATCCAGTGGCGTCCCAGCAGCAGCTCCGCAAAGCCGCTAGCGAAGGAACTGCCTTGAACTCTAGGGCTCGCCCAATGATGACCGACGCTCCTATGCCAAGTTACGCCCCTCCCTCACGAAGCCCCCCTCGTGCAATGGAGGGTGGCATGTTTTAGAAATCTTTTGAATCTTCGAAAGATAATGTCTACATCCTGCAGCTATTTATTTAATTGTCAAAAACTATTTACAAAGCATGAAACGGTCGCATCTTCCCTTCAGACTTGTATATCTTAATTCACCTTTCCGCTGGTCAGCACTATACCTTTTAAAATTCGAACCTTGGGGCGCCTAAAAAGGAGGGGTCAGAAAATGGGACTACTTTAGGCGTTTTCAGAATGAGTGAGCTCGTGGCTTCTTTTTTGTCCTTGCATATCTACATATTTTCACTGGGAAATTTGGGGGGGGGGAGACTTGACGTCTGGTTATGACGCTTTGTCCACATTTCTTGACAAGAATTTCTTTATATATTATTTTGTTGGGTGATATACCGAGGTTTGCAGTGGAGGACTGTCTCACGCGGAAGACGACAGCTCAGCTGGATCTGTGGTTGTCAAGACCTTGAGGAGAGGGATTCTTGTATATATTTACCAGCGTTATTTCGGAGGATGAACCCTGAAGCTACAGAATAAATATTGTATACAACACCAGCTTTTGTGTAGACTCGTGGTATCATTTGTGTGTGAACCAACTTAGCGTCCGATACAGTCCGGACCGCTCACTGGCTGGTCTCTCATGATCATACTCAAACCTGTCTAGAAATGGCTTGTAAAGATTCTGCTTACAACGGGCTGTTAGTCTATGACCAAGATTACTTTCTTCGATGCTACCGACTCTACAGAATGTCATTCCATTATGTTTCTAGACAAAGCAAACCCAAGCCCTATTTTACGCCGTATCCACTGTTTTGACATCTACTCTACCAGCCTTTAGAGCCTCCTATGTGCTAATTGTCTGACATAGCATATGGAATTGCCACTTGCCTTTTACGCTGCTTATTTGCATAAATTTGGGCTCTGGTAATCTTGTAGACCGCAGCTTAACCGTAACGGAATGCCAGCATGAGTTCCGTTATAAATGTCCCACACGTCTCACCTCCCATCCACAGCAATATATCCTTGCTGCGCTTCCCCCGCCAGCCCACCCCCTAATGACTTTCTCTTTTCAATAATCTTCCTAACGCCTGCCCATCCAAGCAATCCGAGTGTGCTGACAATAAATGTGATTACGACGATCTGGTCCTTGCGACTATCCCGCTGGAAGCAAGTCGTAAATATATCCTCCTCCTCGGCATCTTTGCAGATAGGGAGCCGCTGTTCGCGGCAGAAGGCACGATTGCACATCGAACAGGAAGGAGATCCCGCGCGATCCTCAAGCTCGCGCGGCGAGGAAGAAGGGGAATTGGCAGAGAGCTGGATTATTTTGCTATTGGTGAAGCAGGTACATTTGCAGAACAAGGGCGGAGCTGTCATTAATGTCAGCGCATGAACCCTACGTTTATTAACCCAGAGGCTGCTGGGCAGAATATACTTACACGCTGCTACCACTGATAATATCAGCATCAGGAACGAAAGAAGGGTTGTGGTCCTCATGGTTTCTAGAGCTTGCTTGGCTTGAACGGCAGATAGATTTATACGGACAGTATCTAAATGACTAGGGACTATGGCGAGAAATTTTTGCAATCACATTCTCGTGAATGGATTACATCCAAAGGAGAGGTCATTCGGCTTGATGTTTTGCAACCATTCAGTCGAGGCGCATATGAGGTCAATCCCTGCCTCGTTGATTCCTGAGGCTCTAATTAATGCATGTGGTCGCAAGGCAACGCTAGACCATTCTTGGAGTTAGTGTGCATCGAGATTCAAAAATATCAGGACATCCATCAGTTGATGTCTCTCACGCCAGACATCCTTCAACAAACTTGTAGAATGCGTCGGATAGCGAGGTTGGAGAGGTCGATTGACCTAATTAGAACGAGATCCAGCTTGACATCAGGTTCACCGGCTTTCTGTGTAGCGTGCAGATTGCAGACTGCCCCCTTCTCAACCTCTCCCTCCCGCACGGCCGATAAACTCCCATTCACCGAGAAAGTTCGACGGAGAATATGGGGGACTGACAAACCTCCTGGTCAAGCAGATCCATATGGTGGAGGAAGCGTGTTTGATCGGTCAAAGCCGCAATACGAAAATGAAGTTCAGGAGAGAGAAGAACGACAGGCTTCAAGAACCGTCCCGACTGATCTGTCTGGATATGAGCCAGCAGCCAATTGGGATGGATTAGAAATGGTAGGGGGATGGGGAAACTGGTGGAAGGAGAACTGGGATCCTGAGCATCCTTACATTGGGTTTGCTGAAGGTCAGGCAGTGACTGATTCATTCGAGGCTACTGCTGCTCTACGCAGAGCTGTCATTGAAAGTTTCACTCTGCAGCAAGCTGGACGATCACTGTCCGAGATATCGAAACTCCAGACCGAATACGATCCTACCTACGAAGTGGAAATTGCGGCTTCAGGAACGGGAGCCACCGTGCAATTCCCTGCGAACGCTCCAGTTGAGAATGTTCTAGTGTTCAAGCCAGAAGAGTCCGCAAAGGAGTTTGATGAGACAAAAGAAAAATCAAATCCCACCCCCTCGGAGGAAGACGTTGCTGCAGATCGATCAATTGCCGATCCTCTGCACCCCGAGTCAACTAAGCCAACGCCGTCTGAAGAAGTTGTTGTCGATGGCGAGGAGCAGCCTGGATCTGGAAAATCAGCACAGTTTGCGACATATGATGAATTGGTCGCTTCTTGGAATCCAGCCTGGCTTGAGATCTCCTTAGCGAACCAGGAACTGAAATTTGCTGTAAGTCACGATTCTTCGCAGGCTTTGGAGGGTGATGCAGCGCTAACAAGTATAATTGCAGGTTTTCAAGCGAGTTCTACAACTGACGGGAAAGCGTATTCCAGATCACGCAATTCAGTCATCAGAGACTGTTAAGGACCTCCTCTCCCATATAGTGACACAGCCCAAGCCTCGCAGATTGGCCGAAGAACTAGCACAGAAGGAGGACTTGCTCACACTGCCAAACGTTTCGGTCTACTCTAGACGAATCACCCCTATTGATAAGGAGCGTGCTATCGGAAGATGGAAGGTTATTGAGAAGGAATTGGAGGCTCGTGACCTCCCTGTGACGGGCAGTTAAATGGCTACCTTGGGCTGTGTATGATTTTGTCTGATAATGGCTGTATTTTAGCCTAGGGATGACGCTCTGTGCGCTTGTATTATGCCTGATTTGGTATTAGTTTATCCAAGTCGTTGTACATTTAGGAACAAAATCATTACATTTTATGTTTTACTATTTCTCAGACTCGGTACAGCCTTGGCCCAACAGTTTGAGGACACTTTAGAAACAACGGTGCCTGGTGAAAGTAGTCGAAAATGATACCATGTTGAAAACTCAGTCAGAATTTGTTTCACTAGGTCCCCTCAATACCTGAAGAAGCTCTAAGTAAGGCCTTCCTATATAGAGGAGCGACCGTAAATAAGGCTATCGGACACTTTGATTCTTGGTTATGTAGCAAGCCCAACGGGGAGGTTATGCAGATATAATTTCCATTTCATGCTAAAATGACCAGAAGACCAACACCATCTTTGTCCAAAATTTTTGCCAATCAATATATACAGTGCGCAAAAAACATTGCCGCACGCCTGAGCAAGTAGATTCTTAATAGATCAAATACATATGAACAGCATTAAAGCTTCTTCATGACCCGTATGATTTATTCCCGAACAAACAATCCAGCCATGCCCATACCAGTTCCAATACACATGCTGACAACACCAACCTGCAGGTCTTGTCTCTCCAACTCGGGTAACAATCCTGCAAGCATTCTAGCTCCAGTTGCTCCTAGAGGGTGACCGAGGGCGATAGCACCACCCTTAGGGTTGATCTTTCCATCCGCAAGAGCCTTTTCCAATCCCAGTGTTCTGATGCTGTAAATAGCTTGGCTGGCGAAAGCTTCGTTGATCTCCCAAATATCAACGTCCTCCTTCGAGAGACCGGTGTACTCGAGGAGCTTTGGAATGGCAAGTGCTGGGCCGATACCCATCTCATCTGGAGCACAGCCAACAACCTGAGATCCAGCCCACTTGCCAATGATGGAAGATGTGAGACCGAGCTCAGTAGCAGTGCTTCGTCGCATCATAAGAGTGGCGGCAGCGCCATCTGAGATCTGAGATGAGTTACCGGCAGTAGAGGTACCGTCTGCCTTGAATGCTGGCTTTAGCTTGGCCATACCCTCTAATGAAGCATTCGTCCTGATGCCATCATCTTGGGTGACGGTTACTAGCTGTACCTCGCCGACTGCGTTTCCAGCCTTGTCTACCTCTTGGAAATTGGTGGTCACTGGCACGATTTCTTTATCGAACCAACCCTCAGCTCTCGCCTTGGTGGCCTTCATGTGCGACTCCACAGCAAAAGCATCTTGGTCCGCTCGGCTGACACCGTATCTCTCAGCAACATTCTCACTCGTAAGACCCATAGGCATAACACAGTCCCGGGCATCCTTAACGGGGCTATTCTTCAACTCGTCCCAGTACTTGGTAGGAATAGCCTTGGAGCCGTAGTTCTTGGTCATGCTCTCCATTCCACCGCCGATACCAACATCAATCATGCCAGTGGCAATTTGTTGTGCCACAGCAGTGATACCCATGAGACCACTGGCGCAGGCTCTGTTGATGGTATAGAAACTAGCGCTCGTAGGAATTCCCACGTGGTTCGCAGCCATACGACCAGCTTTCGAACCGCCAAGCTCAGAAAGCACAGTTCCAATTCCTACATCTTGGATGAGAGCTGGGTCGAGGTTGGGGTTCTTCTCGAGGGTGGCCTTGAGGACGGTGGCGAGCATTTCCTCGGGGTAGGCATCTTTGAGGTGTCCTTTGTAGGAACGGGTGATTGGCGTTCGCACAGATGAGAGAATTACAACATCTGAAGCATCCTTGGCGAGGATGTTCTTCAGTCCTTTGCGGATAGCCCCCGACATTTTTTTTAGAAGGCAGGGAAACACCGAGCGGGCAGATCTGGGGTTTTCGAGGAGCGGGGAGATTTCTCGCAAAGCTTCAAGCTGGAAATTTAGCTCTGATCCGTACAAATGCGGATCTGACTACTGCTCCAAACAGAGAAATAGATCGAGACACTCCAAAATAAGAACAGAAGCAACTCCAAGAGGAGAAAATAGAGAGGAAGAAGAAAAGCTGGAGTGAACAGAACCCTCCAAAGTACCGAGACCGACCCCGGAATGTCCCTTGGAGAGCTGCTCCAAAGAGGAATAGCTCCCGCCCATCGGCTACATCGTCGGGATTCGACAGGAGCGGAGAAGGCGCTGACCAATGGCTGACGAGGCCTGATAATTCCTTATCCGGCTGGTGATTGGGGGTTTCCCTTGGGGCTCCCAGATTTTGTTGCACGTCTGGGTTTCCGTCCTTTTTCCAGCCCCCATGAGTGCCGCCGCAAACGGAAGAAATGAGGCAAAAGTCCCATATACTGTGCGGCAACGTTGTCTAATCACGTGAGATATGGGATTCCCTTCCGCGGATGAATCGGGAGTGACTCGGGATTAGAGCTGCAGCAGAGATGTCGGTGTAAGTGCCATATTTCAG
This sequence comes from Scytalidium sp. 3C, assembly GCA_000743665.3. Taxonomy (NCBI): domain Eukaryota; kingdom Fungi; phylum Ascomycota; class Leotiomycetes; genus Scytalidium; species Scytalidium sp. 3C. The sequence continues at coordinate 27,425 of JMRO03000134.1, read as the reverse complement.
ATCCGTGCGTAGGATTGTGGACTGAAGGGCCGGAGGGCAGACTCTGGCTGGTGGCGGAGTCCCCAGTTTGCGAGGGCATTGTACTGGATACATCTGTATTAGTATCACCGCAGATGTACGGAGAGTAGGAAGCGGAAGATTGAACCCGAAGGAAATACGTTCAGGAAATACGTTCCGGAAAACCTCAGGCAGCGGCGGATATTCCGTCCGGGTCCGCTCCGGATGTAAAGGCTCCAGGGCGGAGATGGGAATTGGAATTTGATTTTTACGACGTGCAACAAAACTTTGGACACCTACGGCACCATCCAATCAGCTCTCGGGGATCGGGGCGGCCCAATCGATCATATCCGCTCCGCCCTGCACATATTCCGGACTTCAGCACGGCAAACCTCCGGTTCTTCGAAGAGAAAACGTTCTGAGTGGCACGGCCCGGCTTGATTATGCTCTTATCTATCTCCGTGCTGGAGGCAGCAGGAATTTGTTTCTGTTCCGATGTCCGCGTCACGAATCACAGAGCCTTGAGCCTTGGGGATGACAATGTTTTGTTGCACATCTGCCGGAACAGGTTCTTCCAGCTCGTTCCGTCCGCCAAAACTTTCATCCCGAAGCGGACCGTGGAAGATCTCCTTCCACCAAGCGCACGGATATCGTTCCGCCTTCCTCTGGCCTAATGAGCCGCATATATATTTGCAACGACACGTGAATAAAAGTAAGCTCCAAGTTCATGAGGCGACGCCATTGAAATCATCATATTGTCGTTCTCACATTCGTCTTCTTGAAATTTAGACAGTGGCAAGATTAGACTGTGATACTGCGCCAAAAACCTTCATCTATTTAATGAACTAGTAATTCCTTTTAAGAGCCATGCCCTTGCATCAAAGTACAACCCAAAAACTCCTTACCCTAAGCGCCTGTCCGTTAATCATGACCCATTCACGGAACGCATGCTTTTTGTCTTGGAACAACGAATATTACATCAGCAGGAAGAAGAGTAATACACCGTTGGTCTGTATCAGTCTTGGCATAAGTCTTCCAGGATAACGAGCATCTTCCGCTGCAGCTCCAGCAATCGCACCTCCTCGATCACACCATTATGCTCTTCTGATCCATCCGTAATTGCATTTGCCCCATCTTTGTTTTTCTTCTTGATCAGTTCCGGCTTTGTGCCAAAGAACGGAATGCCCATTGCCTTCAACCTAGCACTCATCTCTTCGACCATCTGAGCTTGAGCTTTCCAAACCTTCATGTCAAACGTCTTGAGTTCTCTGGCTAGCTCTTCTGGATCAGTATTAGAGACACCTTGAGATGGTGCTCCACCAACTGCTCTGCTATGGAGATATTAGCGTGGGCCACGGATGAGATTTAGAGGTGATACGCACAGAACTTCATCTATCTTCTTCTGGCCCTCCTCACGAGCTTTCTGTCTCTCAATAAGTGCTTCACGGCTCTTCCACCACTGTTCTTCGTGCTCATGCTGGACTTTGATCATCTAATAGTAGCAGCTGTCAGTCCTGTCTAATCACGTGACATATCCTAGAGTAAAAGTTAAAAACTCACCTTCTTAACTTCCTGCAGGATGCTTTCGTTTTTGGAGACAGCTTTCATGACGCATCTTAGACCAGCTGACCAATCCGTAATAGTGGTTGGATCAACAGCCGGAGCTGTCATAGCTGGTGCGAGTGTCCTGTCTGAAGGTGGAGGAGTTGCCATGACCTGCGGACGCTGTGGTGGTGTTTCGACGTTGACAGCCGCATGTTGAGCACCCGGCTGTCCATTTTGTTGAGCATTTTGCGGTGCTAAGCTTGCCAAAGTTCTTAGAACTGCTGCCAGATCTGGAGGTTGATAGCCTTGGGACATTATTGCTCGGCGGCTTTGGAATAAGATCGTGGTCAATGAAAACACAAATTTACTTTGCACACCCAGAAAGCACAGATCGGCGCAAAAAATCCAGGAATGATCAATTCCACGAATTATCCAAGATAAAAGAATTTACCAAAGAAGCCCAATCCGCGCGGACATTAAATTCCCCAATCGAGGAAGACAATAAGAATCTCTGATGCAGCTCGGCTGTCCTTGGGCCATCCAATCAGCGGGCGTTCCCGGAGCTAAGGCAATTGGCCTGACAATTGAGCATCCAGAAAAATCTCCTGACGTACCTTGACAACGACGTCGAATGTAAAACCCACCACGTTCGAACTCTCGTCCACTCTTCCTTGTTTCCGTTGGGAGTCCGTCCGCATTGGACCGGCTCTGATCCTCTCCCCTCCAAAATGCCACGATCAGCGACGGATGCCACGCGGTTCACGTCAACAGCACCCCACGTATTCAGCAAGCCTTCGTCCTCTGCATCCGCCTCGATACCAAATGCATCCTCCGCAGCAGCACTTGGCCGTCTGCGGTCGCAAGGCCCCCCAGGGGAGACGCCACAGGAGAAGGTAAAGCGATTGAGAGCCGCTGCTCAGAAGGCAAGGGAATCCAAGATTTCGGCGGCGGACAAGATCATTTTACACGGACGGACATGGGCTGATCGGGCGCATCGATTTACGGCTTTGAGCTTAATTGGAATCACAGGTATGAGGATATTTTTTAACACTCCATATCGGCGTATTCGATTCCGGATATTGCTGGTAAACAATGGAATACTGGACAGATTTGCATGGGTAATTGAAGCACAAAGGTTAACTGAAGCTACATAGTCATCTGTGGAGCTGTGACTGTCTATACAGTCGGTGATATGATCGTATATAACCGCCGCAAGCGCACCGAGTACTTCGCTGAGCAACGCGCTCTCCGTGAAGCAGCTCTGCACAATGCGCGGGCGGCTGTGCAGGCTGGTATCGCGACTGAAGAGCAGATCGATTTTATCAAGTTAGAAGAGGACCACGCGGCAGCGCTGGAAAAGATCGCGCAGGAGAAGGCCAACAAGAAAGGAATGTTGACCCGGTCAAAGGAATGGCTGTTTTCCGGGCTGAAGAAGGAAGAAGAAGGCGACGCCGTCGGTACATCTGAGGCCCGATTGGGATACGAGTCATTGAGTGAAGAGGATGATGGTTTAGGCGCACGAGAGAGTGATGTCTTGAGAGCCATTGAAGACAAGAAGACCGCGCTGCAGTACAAGGCCAAGGAAGCCTTCGCCAAGGAGAAGGAGAGGCAGGTCACCGGCGGACCACTAGATCGGCTAGGTACTGCTGCCGAAGGACAGGGAAATCTTCCTGAAGGAGAGACCAAGAAATCGACCGGAGGCTGGTTCTCGTTGTGGAGCAGAAAGTGATATATGAAACTGTTTACATAATTGTACGTTTGCTTGGTGAGAGGGGGAACTCTGTACCATATAGTATAGCTTTAGAGGTGTGATGCATGGCTTGGCGTTTTTGGAAGGTACACACAAATCTCCAGAATAATCTGAATTAAAAGTGTCTTTGAAAGAGACTCATATCTCTTGTTCACTGAGACTGCTACCAGAGTTAATTTAGCTCCAAATAAAACCATAAAACGCCGTTGTCTTTTATCACCCGCTGACCTGTCCGCCGCGTTTCCCAGACCATTTCGTCATAGCGAAATGCAGTGTCATATACTCATAAACATAAAAGCTGTTCCACCTATCTTTCTTCTACNCTCCATTTCCTCCGTCTTCTTTTTCTGTCACGATTCAGAAATTATCCTCTTAACTCAGACCTCCACTCCTAGCACTTTCCCCAACCCTAACGACGTCCTCGTCCAGAGATTCCCTTTCTCTTCCCCCTGAGATTCCAGTTAGTGATCCCGAAATGCCGCTCATCGCCAGTCCTTCCCTCTGACTAACACTTGCAGTGGTACTGACACTTTCACTCCTGGTCCTACTAGCGTCGCTCTGTCGCCTGGCTCTAAGGGTTCGTTCCAGTTCTCTGATCCTTCTCTTTAGCATTTCATTCTCGCGTTTGACAGCCTCAAGCTCATTTCGGTGGAGTGCAGTTTCCTCATATCGACTAGTCGTAGGGACAGATGTTATGGAGGATGATAACGGAGCTTGTAGATCAGATGTACTTGCGCTTCCGCTGTTGAGGGTATGCAGAGACTGCGCCGATGGCTCACGGTAGGAACTCAGGCTTGGACGATGAGAGCTGTAAAAATTGGGGAAAACCTCGGGATGTTGGTAACTGCTCTGCGCAGAACTTAGTGGAGCGGGGCTAGATGCTCCAGAGCGTCGGNNANAGCTGGAGCTAGAGACCTCAGAATCGTGACGAGGAATAGACCCTCTTGGACGCTCTGGTATGGGTGCCGATGATGGTGGCATACCACTTATGCTCCATGCTCCCGTGCCCGTGCCGGCCGATATTCCTCCTGTAATGCTTCTTACACTAGTATTAGAGGAGGTGCGGTGATGGCGTCTTTGGGATGGTGGGGGTTGGTTAGGACCTGAGAGGATATGGTTTGAGTTATGATCGACGGTGTCTGGTATACCGGCAGATGTGGATGAAGCATTGGACACTACCGATGCATTTTGAGCCGCTCTTAACATTGTTAGTTCACGGGTAAGGCGGTTGACCTTGCACTCAAGTTAGTTCACACCGGAGGAGACAAACGTTTGCAGTAAAACGAGACACATACCACGGCTTCCTGTTCCTTTTCCAATTGTAGATGAAGATCAGCTGCCGTTAAGGGTCTTGGGTGTCTCAATGGACCGGGACCAGCGCCCACTCCGGTATTGTCACCCATGGATCCTGCGATGGGAATTGGTGCCACTGGCGNNGAAGATTGGCAAGGACTGTGGGAGGGGATGCCGGGTTCACAGTAGATTGATTTGACGGGAGAATGTTTAAGGTGGGCGACAAGGGAGCTGGTGGCGGCGGCATCTGTTGGGATGGTCGTCTTGATGTGGTCGTGCTTGGATGTTGGGAGGAGGTTGCAAGCGGCCGTGGAGATGGCGGGACTGAATTCAGATCTGGAGCCATGGTGCTAGCTTCCAGGAAATGCGAGAACGCAGACGCGCGAGCGTTATGGTAGAAATCCAAGAAGCGTAAGGGCCGAGAAAGAACAACTGATAGAAGGTTGTGTCAGGACAAGTTGACCTAAATGCGCCCCTCCTGTGGTTGCAACTTCAGCTTGGCAGACAAGCTCCAGGCAGTGATCTCAAGAAGTAGATCAGCTCAGCGTCAAACATGCAGCTGAGGCAACTCGGGCTCCGGTCCCAGGTGTTTGGCGGCTACTGTACGGAGGACAATAGGTTGCGACTGAACCAGGAACGACACCGCAATATGGAGGCGCGCGGAACAGGAACGGTGCCTGCTCCTCGTAGATGCGGGAACCTGTGATGTCCCCGCCTCAGATCCAGCGGCTCAATTGGCGGGACAGGGGTACACCCGCCCGCTAATAACCGTACCATCGCTATGTGCTGTGGTACGTTACGTACCGAAGTACCGAAGTAGAGCACGACAGCATCTTCAACTATCAACGCTAATAGAATGATGAGTGTTTGTGTTTTTCAGTGACAACCATGCTGGCTCTAATCTCCTCCATGAGGCAGTATGAATTACTGCGTGATCATATAAAATGTTGGTTATGTCTTGGCCTGTCATGCTGTAGTTTTCTTATCCAGTTAACATCACGGCAGCGACTTGTACACTGTGAATTTGAGCAGCAGCAGTCCTCAAATCCGACATCGCCTCATATCATATCATGTATGGTAAGTCCCGGTGAAGACCTTTATAAATCTGTTCCTCCCTGAACAATGTGGTCACCAGGCAGATAAAAAGGATGTTCAAGCAGTCCCTAAGTTCCCTGGCGGCTTATCAAGCATCGGAACCAGCGCTATATATATCTCGACGTACGAGTATTCCCTGATTAATTTTCGATGCTGGCCCTTTCGTTGCAGATCAGAACCGGAGTATCAGCGCTAATGGCTCGGCCTGCGTGTGAACTACTCCAACTGTACTCCATTCCTATCGTTCCCTGTCCGATGCAGAGAAAACACTGCTTTCTCTCTCGGCATGTGGTTTATACTTCTTGCAAAGCTGCAATTCGTTGCACATCTGCAAAGAGCCGAAGTCTTTAAATCAGATGTAATAAAGCGGGAAAGGAGAGCACGGAGACCGAATCTTCTTTCAGATGCCCAAGAAATCTAAGGAAGTACCCAGGTTCAGACAGTGTGGAAAGAATCAGGAAGACGATTAACAAGATAATGTTGATAAAAGGCAACGGAAAAACTTAGAATCCCCAGGCAATACCCGTAGAGGCTTCTGCATTGCAAAGAAAAACTGCCATAATGGACCAAAATAAAGGACTCCGTACACATCAGAATCTGGGACTAATATTGTACAATGGAGAGCATGGAATATATATATGCTAAACTATGAAAGAGATACTGTGACAATTAAAGAGTAATCCAGCATGTACCCTCCTCAATGAGGAGGCAGTGTGAGTGCATGATTGCCATTCTGAGATCGGTGATGTGAAATAAGGCTGCCAGATCTTCCACGAGACATTGCAAACTTCATTGCTAAGCAATTCTTGATTGAAATATTACAAAATGGGAAGCATAAACACGCAACAATGCCAAAAATTCAGTCATAATCGATACAGTTACAGAATCTAGTGGGTAACAGCAGACTGTGCAGCTTGAGGAGACCTGCCACGTGATTTCAATAGTACTTTAGCGCACCTGAAATGACAGCTGGATTCTGTGGATGATCTCTGCTCCATTGAGAGTTTCATTTGGTCTAGATGTTAACCTAACGTATGCAGTAGAATCCACTAGAGCATACGGAGGAAACAAATTATCACCGTAGAATGATTATTGAACGACGGAGCAACATCGCAAGGCGGGAACAATTGAAGCTCAAGCACCTTCGTAATATTTCTAGCATATAAGCACAAGAAGGTTGATAATTATGCGATCAAAAAATTATGCAAAAGATATTAAAGACATTCTATGAGTACTGCGCATCTCACATGCCATGAACGTTGTCTGGAAGAAACGAGAAGGAACGTGAAGATCAGGGTTCAAGCACTGCCACCATTGACGTGCACGGAAGACGTCACCACAAACCTACCCCTCAATGATGCGCCACTTATCAGCCCCGCGTCCAAGAGATCATAAACGTGCCACAAGTGACGCAACTCTCACACAATACTCATTGCGAATATCTCCAACGGTATAACCAATTCTATTAGACTCTCCACACTGCTAAACTTCAATCTTCAGCTTTAAACGCATCCCAAACGTCAGAATGTCTGCCAACACCGTCCAAGTCCAAAATATCTCAGGTGCGACCTCTGAGAAGGAGGTCAGGGATTTCTTCAGCTTCTGGTAAGTAGGAAGATGTTTCAGAAACGCTCTGGCGTGCTTGAAAATCACTCACATCAAGATCAGTGGAAAGATCAGCAACCTCGAGATCACCAAGGAAGGTGAAACTCAAAACGCAACCGTCACCTTCGAGAAGGAAACTGCCGCCAAAACCGCTTTGCTCCTCGACAACACCCAGCTGGGTGCGACCCACGTCAAGGTTTCCAGCACTTCAGGATCAGTCGAGGACCACCCACCTCATCAACATGAGCGTGATAGCGATGAGATCACCCAGGAAGAGAAGCCTCGCAGCCGCATTATCGCCGAGTATCTCGCCCACGGCTACACAGTAGGCGATGTTGCCATCCAGCGCGCGATTGACCTCGATCAGAAACACGGTGTCTCTAAGCGATTCCTTGATACTCTTCAGCACTTGGATAACAAGTACCACGGCACTGAGAGAGCCAGGAGCGTCGACCAGCAATACAATGTTACCGAGAGGGCCACTGCAACGGCCAACTCGCTGCTCTCTGGCTTATCCTCCTACTACGAGAAGGCCACAGCTACGCCCACCGGCCGCAAATTCGCCGACTTCTACACGAAGACTGCCCAGCAGGTCCAGGATATTCACACTGAGGCCCGCCGTCTAGCGGATATTAAGAAGCAGCAGCAGGGTGGTGCAGCTAACAAGACCTGTAAGTGCGGTTCAGCTCAATCTTGTAACTGTGCCGCGGACGCCAGCAAGTGCGCGTGTGATCCAGGCTCTTGTGCATGCAAAGACTGTGAACACTCCGTCAAGAGTGTTCCAGGAACCGAAAAGACAGTCTGCAACTGTGGTGGAAAGGACAGCACTTGTGCTTGTGCAGAAGGAAAATGTGCTTGCAGCGGATGTGCCAAGAAGAGCACTTCGACCCCGGTCGGCGTTTAACTGAATTTCAGTTTTCTATGTTAAGATGTAGCATATTTTCTTTTGAGTCGATGTGGATTATAATTTCCTTGGGACTCGGGTGTACTATTAAAATTGATAATTTCTAAGTCGAGAAACTCCTGGGTGTATTTTCAGCTAACACTACTGCTCCTATAGCTCAGGACGCCGCTGCTGCTGTCCCATCAGTCCCAGGAGCCGTTTAAGTGGGGTGATCTTGGCTGAGAATTAAGCACATGATATCCAACCATCATTGTTGTTTTTCCACCAGAAGAGAAAAAGTTGATCTGGAATCAAGCAAGAGCGCAGGGAGATTTTGCTCCAGTTGGTAATGGGGGTTATTGGGAAATATAGCAAATACAAAGTGCAGTTATTATAGGTCGATTAGACAAACCATTTCGTCCTCTATATGCCTGATATAAGTGATATAAATAGACAGCTTCGGGGATGGAATTCACTGAAAAAGGGACAAAGATCCGGGAAATATCTCCGTTAAAACTGCTCGGTCATATTGGATATATTCCGGTGTTTCTTCAATGGCTCAAATTGAGTAATTCCATTGTTCCTATTATCATATCATAATCCTATTGTTACAGGTCCTTCCAGGGTATAATTCCCAAACTACATCTCTTCAACTTTTATGCGAGAGCGTCTCATGAGCGTGATCATCCAAGGGACCTTTAGGGTTCGAAGGGAGTTTCTAAAGCAGCAAAATCTCTTGATTAGCTTTCTTTCCTCTTCTAAAAGCCTGTTTTATCTCTCCTCATCGAGAGAATTTGTGAAAGGGGCTGCTGCTGCTACTACTACTACTACCACCAGTGAAGACATACCGCAAGAAATTCCTCGTTAACCTTTTTCAGGTCCTTCTCTCCATTCAAGCCCTTGGCTTCCGAAGACGCACCAATTTGGCCATTGTGGAGATCCTCTGGTGGAGGAGATTGAGCGCCGCCTTGTCGTGAAGACATTTTGGTTTTCAGGAGGATGGCTTTGTTTGGTTTGATGGGACTATTGGTTGTTTGAAAACCTTCCTTGTCAGAAAACAGTTTCTTGTTTGTGATAAATTTACATCTGATTGCAAAAAGAGCGCCTCTTTTCTGAAGAGTTTCAAAGGTCGAACAATGAATGTACGGGGAAGGCAAAATGCAAGACGAAGCAAACACCAAGAGCTAATGACGACACCACCGGGGTTTCTCTATCGATTTGCAAAATCCCCCAAGTATGTCACAACAATCGCTGAAGGAAAGAGATACCGGCTTACTTATTTTCTGTAGATGGATGTAAATTGTCTGATTGACTGGATTCTGGAATCGTCATTGTAAGTTTTGAGAATTTCTCTGGGTTCTAGAATATATAGGGCTCTGTAGCTGCTGAAGGTCTTGTTGACTTCATCGCCTACGTCATTGCCCCTCATTCGTTGCTGGATCCGTTAAATGCACGGCCCGAGAATGAAATCCAATGGTTTTAGAGATGACTAGAGTGTTAACCGTTCCATGCGGGATGATGTTTTCTAAAACGCGCAATTTCGTCGATCTTGTCCCTGTTCTTGATTTGGCTGGATGGTGTTCTCGCCCATGGGCGATCTCCTTATCTCGGTAGTCTCAACAAAACAGGTCAGCTGTATTTGGAAATAGGGTTTCAAATCAGTAATTACAAAATAGCATTGGATCAATAACAGATGGTCTATTTGTGACTATTCAATATATCATAATCTATACTCTTAAAGATGGCAAAACTTCTAGCTTGCATGATAATCGTAAAGCGAGTTTCGCGCTCAATTCTACCTTGCATTGGATCCCACAGCACGTACTTCCGCCAACAACTCAAGGCGATGCTTATTCAAGGCTAGGGACTTGAGAAGGCTGCCTCTTGTTCACATAGTCCGGAGAAGGAGAAGCCCAGGCATAGTCCTTCCACTGGCCCAAGACCTCGTTGATCTTAGCTGCATAGGCGTTGACCTTCTCTCGCCTCTGCAGACTCCACTGCTTCCTCTCTTCTGGCACTTCCCGCCCTGCAACATTATCTAGGCCATCCAGAACACTCTCCCATACCCGAACAGTTTCCTCAAGTTCAGCAATGTTGCTGACACCCATCACGCTGATTCCGACTCTATCCCCCTCACGCATGCCCTTGCTGCTGCCCACAGATTTTGCCTCCCTTGCCCAGTTGTCGAGAGCCCAGCGAATAGCCACGACTTCCATTCTCTCAGGCTTCCCATCCTCACCCTCCTCGCCATCAAGAACCTTGACCGCCTGCTCGATGGCATCTCGTAGGCCTCTCGGGGCAGGGTGCCAATCGCCAGCAGCGCCCTTGGGCATACCTGCGCTCCGCAAAAGGCCCATGTCCAAGACGCTGGCGTTGGGTACGACTTCCACGCCAGCCTTCTTCAGCCGCTCAATTCCAATCTTCGCCAGCGTCGAATTCTGCAGGTTGTAATTGGAGTATGATTGCACGGCATCCAAGGGCTCTCCAGTCTCCTTAAGCACGAGCTCAGCGAGCTCGCAGAGGAGGGGGACGGGGTATCCTGAGATGCCGATATATCTGACGCTCCCATCCTCGTCTCTTATCCTCCTCAGCTCCTTGACCGCCTCGAGCACCTCCTTTGGTGATACGAACTCAACATCATGACAGTAGACCAGATCGAGGTACCGCGTGTGTAATCTTTCCAAGCTCCGCTTGATAGAGTATCGTACCCATTCGGGGCTATAGTCGAACTCTTCCTCCTTGATGCGTCCGACCTTGGTGATCACCTGGAAGGTCTCCCGAGGGTGGTGGGCACGGATATGAGGTGTGTTCAGAGCAGCACCTAGTAATTCTTCGCTCGGTCCGTAGTATGGGGATGTGTCGAATGCGGTGGCACCTAGCTCCAGAGCGCGCTGGACGATCGCGGTGGTCGGAAGAGCGTAGGGATCTGGGTTATACGCGACATTGAAGGTTGCAGTACCACATATCAGTGGATTAATGACTGAAGAGAGCGGTGGTCTGGTGGTATCGGTGATGGGGTTGGGAGTTGCCATTCTTTTCTTTGGCGGGGTAGCGGGGTTGCTGCTGTACAGAAAACGGTAGCCTTTGCAAAGGACTCAACTTTTTTTCAAAGGCACTGGCGAAATGACGCTATGCACAAAGTAATATGATAAGCAACTGAACGATTCCGCGATTATGGTACCCTATTATTTTCGAAAATATAGGCACGAAGCCCTACGAGGCAGTCGGTCCAGCGGTGCTGATGCGGTCGAAATTTCGGGGTCGATTGTGCCATCTTAGCTTTGTCCAAGCTTCACGAGGTTCCGCGCTAGGAGTAGGCTTCCTGACGGGGAAACTCTGTTACGTAGTCCAGTAGCTTTTGCTCAGGTGGTTCTCTACAGAGGCGCATTCGAAGCACTACATTTGAATGCAGGCAAAAGGAAAATTACAGGCAGAATATGTAGCTTCATCTATCTTCCCAGCGCCAAAATAAGCACAAGTTGGACCTGCGTTAAGATCAGCGGAATTCTGCCATGCACTGATTCCCTTATTCCAACAGGGAAAGAAAACGGACGCCAGGAACTCGGGCTTAGTGCGATCCCGCAGAGGGGTTGACGAGCAGGCTAGCCCACTCACCGTTCGCGCGGTCCCAAACACATCAATAGTTGCGAGCGGCCCAATGTTCCTGGGAGATGCTTCCAGGACAAAAAGGGGAGGAGCTCGTGGGCTGCTGTCGCCAACGTCGTCTCGTTGGTCCCCAAGCCATCTCGCATGCGCCTTCGACTCCTGACTACTGTACTGCCCCCTGGTGTTCTTCCAGCCCCCAGGAGTCGATGCGGTGCGAGTATTCTTTGGTCTGGAACCCTCGTGTTTCCAGTATCATCCTCCTTGCTCCAGCCCTTCTGCCGGTGGCACAAAGGCGGCGGAAGATCTGCCCCGTGGCTTCAAGAATTAATTGCTGTACTGCGAGCTGCATTGTGCAACCTGAGAAGCCACAGCTCTTCTGGCTGCCGATGCGATGATAATGGACCACGAGCGTCTGCAGCTTGTTTTGTTTCATCACTTGGGGGTTATCATTTTTGGATTGGGATTGGGCCTAGGGTCTGGATTGGGGTTACTGCGACTCCTCTTTTGCTTTTGCCTTCCGGCCTGCTTGCTTTTGCGCGTATCAGTGGTGAAGTGGCCAAATCTCCACAAACCAAGGAAGTATCCCACAATTTGCCAGCGCCGGGCTCACTCCGGCTGGGCGAGGCTAAAAGTGGCCATTACGAGGAGGGAGCGGCAGCGAGAGTGGTGCAAACCCGGAGCGGCGCGAGCAGAATAGCCTGGTGGTTCCTGGTCCTGCAGCTCGTCCTTGCGCCCGTCGCGGTCTTGGCCTAGGACCTTTCGCGATGATTCAACGTGCGGAAGAATAAGATGCGCATAACGTTCATACGGCCAGTACTCCGTACATGCCGCCAAGTTACATACGAGGGAATCGTCCAGCACAGTGACATCGCCATTTTCCGCTAGCCAATCAGACTTGGGCATCTCTAGCCGCATAGCTGAGTCAGCCCCTCATGCTCTCTGCCGGTTGTTGCTTATTGTTTATGACTTGTGATACCGGAGTTTAACCACCGCAGCACGTTGGATCTTTGTTTTGAGCTGGCCCAGCTGAAAGTCATGATATCCGATATCCGGGGCTCAGCTCCAGTCATCGTGCGGAAGCGGTTGGGGGCTGGATGTTATTTTTACGCCGTCATCAAGCAGTTCAGTGGTTCCTTTTTCCTTCTTTCTTGTGAAAGTTGTTGTGCAACTCCGGCCCTGATGTGTGGCCCTAGCGCTGGAAGTGTCTGTTCATGTAGCGGGTGCTAGTCACAATTAAATCCTGCGTGGGGCGTGTAGCCAGATCAAGGCAGGGAGCGTCCAGATGCCCAGGACGCAGAATCTCCCTCCTTGATTGTGGGAGATTATCAGAGCAGTCTGTCTAGCAGCACGGAAAAATTAAAACAAGGCCCTGGGAATTGTACGACTGGTAGGCCGGTAGGGCAAAGGTGGTTATCGCTGGAAAACCGCATGGGCAGGACGATCTTTGCAAGTACCGGACGAGGGTGATGAGACAACGATGAGTTAAACACCCGTGATGGCCCTTGACGCTCGACCATTGACGTGCGCTATCGCTGGGTGATCCACCTCCCTTGACGTCGATGTTCCAGCGCATCCATGTGAAGAGGGCTTCTGACATCAGATGATTGCGAGCACCGGGCACCTCGGTCGAGATGCAAAAGATGTGCTGCGGCGGCGGAGAGGGTACAGGCCATCCATCCATCCATCCAACTCGCCCAGCGCCGCGCGAAGAAGATAATGAGAATCTGACCGCGCCTCGTAAGACGGACGGTGAGTTGTCCTGGCGTCCGCAGCTTCCAGCTCCCGTGCAGCTGCTCCATTCGCAGCATCCATCATCCCATCGCAGTCATAATCACCTTCATAAGACGTAGACGGTACGAGGAGTAATCCAAGGGCATCAACTGGCCTTGAGCGAGCCGGATAGCGCGGCCGTCCAACCGTCGAAACCGACGACGCCGAAGGGTGCTGCGCAGCCGACTGGGGCACCGTACCCATCTCTCGTCGCATCAGCTAATCAATCCCCTCAAGGACGATCCCATCGAAGCCGGCCGACATCTCTCACTTACACACTCACACACTCTCTCTTTCTCTTTCTCTTTGATCACTCACTCACACACAAAAGCCCCAGCCCCAACCGTCTGGCGGTTCATCGCATCCTGGACACGCGGATGAGGGAAAAGGAATGCCCTCTGCAGCAGCTTGACTGTGTCGCGGCCGCAGCTTCAGGCCCTCTCCCCTTGTCTCGTTGTGGTAAAGCTCGTGTGATCTAGACGCAATAGGTGTGGCTTACGGCTTCGGCGAAACATCGACATAATTGCGTTCCAGCGATATCCTCCCCACGCTTGAGTGAGCGGAGAATCTGGCCTTGCGCCACGACCGTCTCCATATAACTCGCGCTCGAGCAACTTCATCCTTTCTGCAACATCGCTCTTCCAGGCCTCACCTCCCCCTCCGCCGTGCCTGAGCGGGGATCTTTCGTGCTGCGGTGCTCTCCTCGGCAGTCGCGGAGTCTGAAGACGCAGCATGGGTAACAACAACACCAGGGAAGCGCGGGGCCCGGACGTCCCGTCGCCCCTCGCTCATCGACATCGAGACGCGGCCATCACCGTCGGAGTCACCTCAGATCGATCCCCAAACTCCTCGGCCGCCGTGCGCAACGGCAGAGCAGCTCGAGGAGAGCTCTCGTTTCTAGGAATTGGTAACAATGGCTCCAGTCCCACTTCGGCGGTGCCCGAACGAAGAGAGACCAGGCAGGAGCGGGAAGCCAGGAAACTGGAGAAGGAGAGGATAGCCAGGGAGAAGGAGCGAGAAAGAAGTATCAGGGAGGAGCATGTGGACGGAGGCTACTTGGTGACCATGGGTGTCTACACTGGCCCAGAGGACTTCAGCAAGCCCGTGGTTCGCCAGCTCATGGTATGTTACTTTGGCATTTCTTCAGGATTACTGAGCACTCTGCCATGCTGTGAGATATTATCTTCCGTGTCCTCTTTATCTAATGGTGTGCAGATTGAACGCAAGCTGGCCCCTTTCTGGCGAGGTCTGAATGACTTCAAAGAAGACTGGACGGAATATCAGTTGATCGCCGCTGGACGGGGTCTCCCGATCCCGGCCGCCGATGAGATACCTCCTGAGGACCTCATTCGACCAATCTCTCCAGAATCTCCTCCCAATGTGTCATCTCAAAACCTCCAGAACCTGACAGTCCCAATCACCGGGCGAGCGCATTCAACCGGCTCCGACCTTTCTGCCAACTCGGCACCCTTTGCGTCTCTGCCCACTTCGCCAAGTGCTACGCATAGCTCTTCCTTGCCCTTCCGCCCCCGTTCGAAGACTTTGGCCTCCTTGACCAATTCCTCTAAAAATACTACCCCGCCGCCCGAGCCGACTCCTCGTGAANANTCACTCTTCCCAAGGATCCCTTTGTAAACGGACAACCTATTGAAGTGGTCCTGTACAAGGATGCAGTGGAATGTCCCATCTGTTTTCTCTCCTATCCCCCATATCTGAACAAAACCAGGTGTTGCGACCAGCCAATATGCTCCGAATGCTTCGTGCAGATCAAGAGGCCGGATCCCCATCCTCCGGAGCATCATGACGACCAAAATAACCGATCAGCTCAGTCCAGCCCTGACCCAGCATCGGGCGAGACTGCAACCACGGCCCCCGCTGAGCAACACGCTGAGTCCGAATCCTTAGTTTCAGAGCCCTCCACCTGTCCATACTGCCAGCAACCTGAATTCGGTGTTATCTACGAGCCTCCCTCCTTCCGAAGAGGCCTGAGTTATGCCTCACCGCAAACAGGTGCCAATTTTTCTTCCCCTATGTCTTCCTCTTCCTCGCTCAATTCCAGTGCGAATCTTACGCCCGGGGCCGCCCTTGCGCATAGACGGCGGACGACCTCAATATCTGCAAACAACTCCATGGTTGTCACGACGGATCAGGTGCGGCCAGACTGGGCCACGAAACTGGCTAGTGCTCGAGCACATTTAGCTCGTCGAGCTGCGGCGGCTACAGCGTTGCATACCGCCGCCTATCTAATCGGGAACGGCACAGCTGATTCTCGTGGTTTTGGTTTTACGGGTAGGAGCCGGTTTGGCCGAAATCGTGGTGAAGGTAGTCCAAGTGCGAGCGGGACTGCGACTCCATCTGTTGAACCAGCTCTGCGTAGCGTTGCGGACCAGCTCGCAGCTATCCGTAGAGAAGCTCAGGAAAGCGGAGGTAACAGGCGTCGAAGCCGGATGGAAGACCTGGAAGACATGATGATGATGGAGGCTATCAGGCTCAGTCTAGCTGCCGAGGAAGAAAGAAAGAAGAAAGCCGAAAAGGATGCAGCCAAAGATGCCAAGAAGCGGGCCAAAGAAGAAAGGAAGAGGGAGAAGAAGGAGAGGAAGGTGTATGGCAGCGGACCAAATTCAGCAAGTGGTAGCGCCTTGAGCCTCTCCCTCCCTCTGGTCGGCCGGAGGAGAGGAAACAGCGCTGCAAGTAACCTAGGTCGGGAGTTCATCCCGGAATCTGTTGACACCTCTCCGTCCAAAGGCAAGTCGGTGGAACGTCCGGCTACCTCCACTAGCAGCACGCCTGGCCCTTCATCACCCATCGAGACGGCGCGGTTGGGTCATGGCTCGGGCATACCTGGTGCCCGCCACTTAGATGGCTCATTTATGGCCTCACTTCCCGACATGCCAGCCGCCTCGTCATCACCCACTGCCCCTGACAAGCCATCTCACCTGCGGCATATAAGCACCGCCTCGTCAGCAGCTTCCTCCTTCGCTGATTCACCCTCTGGTAGTATTGAAAATGGTCGCGAAGGTCATGAATCGAGCTCTGGTTTGGATGGAGCGAGCGATAGTGGACTTGGTGGAGGTGATGAAGCCACGGAATCGATGTTTAATTTCAGCAGCCTGGCAGCCATGATTGGCGTCGAAGAAGACAAGGACATGGCTAAGCATATTGAGCATCTTAATGGAGATCGTCTAAGCCCTGAGGCCGCAAGCAGCTCTACGCCTCCCAGCGGGAACCTCGAAGAGAGCATCACTAGTATTGCTACTCTCAAACCCGAGAAATCCAGTACCTCCGATGAGGCTAATGGGCATGATGCCGTGAATGACAGTGTAGAGCCCAAGCGAAGACCCGTCACGTTGCTTCAACCACAGCTCTCTACCCCTGAAGTCATGATTACTCCTGTCACTCCTGCTCCGGTCTCCGGATCGGACGAGGAAAGTAAGCAGCTCGGAGCTGGGTGGGCACAGGCAGGTGAGGTGGAAATAACGCAATAGAGTGGATTAAAGGCTTAAAGAAGTCTCTTGAATTGATCTGAAGGAAATCAATTCTAAAGCTCGCATTGCGAAGCACACACACTGGGCATCTCTGCAAAATTCTTTTGTTTATAAAACTTGCGCACTCCAACCCCTTTCTTTCGTTTTAGCATTTGCACTTGGTGCCTAGCACTATTTGGTTTCCTTTATTTTTTGGGTCTTGTCACGGGTACGGGAAAGACTGCGATATTTTGCATCCTTTCGCACTCACAGTTAACTGGATGACCACGGCCGGCGTACTAGGGAGGGAGGCAGGAAATTTACTTTGCATTGTGGTTTTTGGTCTTTATTCTCCTTTTCACCAGCCTTTCGGCTACCCTCTTTCTCATCATCGAATGTGTACTTGTCCTGAGCGGGGCATAGCGGGGGGATTCTGTCTACCGCTCCGTCCTTTCATCGTTTGCGATCGCTCCACACCCCTTTTGGAGAATCCGCGAAGCGTTGTGTGCAAAAATCTAAAAGTGTGATCAATCTCTTTTGGGGGACGGAAGGAGGAAATATGTTCGGAAAGGAGACAAAAATTCCAAAAAGGGGTATGGATGTGAAGGATCTGGACAGCAACTTAAATCATTGCTGGCAAATGACGAACATTTGGGGAACAATTCTATTTTGTGATACAAATTATCTATAGATCATATATGACAGACAGGATGAAAGAATGACGACCTTAAAGAATTTAAGAAGAAAGAGAATTCTACCTTTGGAACATCTTTTTCGTAACTTGCATCTGGATTGTTGTGACGTGCCGTGATTTCAGGTGAATATGAAGAGTGGTCCACGTCCCTTGATATCGGCCCTTTAAAAGCAGAGACCGGCTGGAAAATGAGTAAACACCACACATGTAAGGATATCTCTGTTTTTTGTCAAAGTTCACGTGCAGTTGGACGAACAAACCTAGCCACTGGGTGTAATCCGAGTAAGAGATAAGATACTTTCTGTCTTTTAAAAACTTTTGTGGAATCACTGCTCTAGTTCTTCTCTCCCAAGTAAAGAGACGAAAACAAAGGAAATCAAGAGCCTTCGTGTGCTAATCTTCAACGGAATTGTTTATTTCCTTCCCCTTTTTTCTTATTAAATCATGGCGGAAATAATGCAATCACTTCCCAAGGGCGCTAAACCTTGTTGAAAAGTTAAATGGAAGATGAAATGGGGGAAAAAAAGAGGAATAGCTAAGATGAGAGTGTGTGTCCTTCTGAACGCCAATGATGCCCGCAAAAACTAACAAAATCCCCTCCATCCTACACAAGATAAAAGCCCTCTTATATCATTGTTCTTCCTTTTTTCTTTTCTTATATTTGTGTTTATCTGATGTTTAATTTTGAGTCGTCTTTTTAGTTGCTCTGATTGACCTTGCGTCTAGCGCGGACGGCCTCGGCGAGGCTTTCTAGGACCTCGACGGTGGTATCCCAGTTGATGCAGGCGTCGGTGATACTGACACCCTTCTTGAGAGCGGCAGGACCCTCGGCTGGGACCTTCTGGTTGCCCTCGTTGATGTTGGACTCGATCATGACACCGATGATGGATTTCTCACCAGCAGCGAGTTGCTCGGCGATGACCTTGGCGACCTTCGGCTGGTTGCGGTGGTCCTTGTTAGAGTTTCCTGGTGAAATGTAAGCACTTGTGCCTTTCTTTTTCTTACTTTTCCCACTTTGCGTGGAAACGAGTTTAGGGCATTATCGAATCGAAAAGAAAGGTAATGGCTTACCATGAGAGCAATCAATCATGATAGCTTGCTTCTGACCCTTCTTGTCTAAAGTCTCCTTGACAGCCTTGACGCTCTCAGCGTCATAGTTGGTTCCCTTGGTTCCACCTCTCAAGATGACAAAGCCGTGCTCGTTACCGCTGGTTCTGGTGATGGCGGCAAGACCTTGCTTGGTGACACCCATAAAGTGATGTCTGGCCGCTGCGGCCCCGATGGCGTCGATGCAAACAGTCAAGCTGCCGTCAGTTCCATTCTTGAAGCCAACGGGGAAAGAGAGACCGGATGCCAGCTCACGATGGAGCTGTGACTCAGTGGTTCTGGCGCCAATGGCACCGAGGGAGATGAAATCAGCGAGGAATTGTGGGGAGATGGTGTCGAGCATTTCAGTGGCGATGGGGACTCCGCTGCTGGTCAGGTCGCAGAAGAGCTGACGGCTGATACGCAGTCCCTTGTTGATCTTGTAGGACTCGTCGATGTCGGGATCATTGATCAGGCCTTTCCAGCCGACCGTTGTGCGAGGTTTCTCGAGGTAGGCGCGCATGATAATGCAGAGATCGTCCTGAAGCTTCTCAGAGAGCTGCTTCAGTCTACCAGCGTACTCCAAGGCAGTGGCTGGGTCGTGGAGGGAGCAAGGACCGCAGACGACGAGGAGGCGGTCTGACTTGCCCATGATGATTTCGACCGCCTCTCTGCGGCCCTTGAGGACGGTTCGGGTGGCATTGTCGGTGATGGGAACTTCAGAGATGAGCAATTGAGGAGGAATCAGCGGATCGTAACCGATAACTGCGGAGAGAGATCAGTAACTTTTCGTGTAGTTCACGAGTTTGTGTTGCTCGTCTTTAAGAAAAATAACAGAAATCCGAATGTGTAAGTTGGGCTACACACCGCGGGTATCGTCCGTGACGTCTACAGGAATATCAAGTCCAGGCATGTTTGTAGATGTCTAAAAAAGTAAAAAGTAAATAGCAGAGAGTTATTCCTTGAAGTAAAAATGGGTCAATTGAGTTGATCCCAAGGGTATATGGTGGTGAGAGGGGTGATTTGCAGTGAGTCAATTCAGATTATGCGCCAGACAAATTTAACGACGTACGTGGGGAAAGAGAAAATTGTTCGCGAACCAGTGGTTCACGTGGCGAGGGGTCCGCGAAAGTTGCAACGTATGCACAAACTCTTACAATGCTTTATCCAGAAAGAGGCTAAATTTGTATATATTTAAAGAGAGACTATAGCTATTACTGTGCAGTGTGGTTAATTGCGTGCGAGAAGCATTCGGAGGACCGCCAAACTCCCTGTGCAAATTGGCCTCGGCGTTTCAACTTGGTCGGTTCGAGCTCTCACTGCTAGAATGGGCGTTACCCTGGTTGGATGATCCCTCAGCAGAGGACCAAGTCCATCTTGTAGAGATTGTTGTTTATTATCATACTGTCACAGAGATCATGAACCAGTCGAACCAAATGGCGGTCCGAAACTGTGCTCGCGATGCTGGTGACTGACTCTGGCGGAAGCTGGCGGCGGGGTTTCGTTTATCGATAACGGAGCTACATCGGAGACCTGTGGCAATGGCAGCCTGGCGAACGAGGCTGCAATAAGCTCCTAAGGAGAAGGCGCCAAAGGGTGTCCGGCTATTAATAAGCCCCAGCGTGAGTGGAGCCGACGCAGGGGCCACCAAGGCCGCAGCCTCGAACGTTTCCTTTTGCATCGCCATCGCCGCCGAAGCTGTGGAACGTCTGGGTCTTGAGGCACGTCTGAAACCGTCCCTTTCACTCTCGCAGCGCACAAAGAACCACGGCATAAACCAGACGCAACAGTTGCCGCCAGGATGACAAAGAGTTAAGAGAGCATCCTAGGGACCCTGCCACTTCACGGCTTCCTTCGCTCTTTCTGTGTGCTCCCTTTGACTACTTAAAAAATAAACACACGGCGACTTAAGGCTCCGCTTCGTCCACAGCAGATATCATCCTCGCTCCCCCAAACACAAGTATGTTCGCAGTTCAAGAACTCCCCAGGAAGCGAGTGCGTGATGATGAAGATGATTTCATGGAGGATGGCGTCCCAGGATTTGGCGCACATCGATTTGTAAGTGTCCCATCTTGTGTCTCGTGTACTGGTACAGAGGCATGCTAACACACCGTTGCAGAAACGCCATATAGCTTCCCTCCCACACCGTCAGCTGAATCGTCCTGCCTCTCCTATCCAAGAATACGACAGCATGGATCAGGGTGGAACTACATATCCTGCACCCCCTACTATCACGCCCGCCGATTCTGATTCCGAAGATGTCCCAGACAACGCTGAGCCACGGTCTGTCTTCTCACCATGGTCTTCCTCGGTGGCAGGAACGCCTGTCCAGCAGTCATATCTTTCCTCGCAGGTGTCGATGTCAGATGTGAGCATGTTTTCGGATGATTCCGATATGGCCATGTCTGCGGCAGCAGACACTATGCATCTTTCTCCTGGTCCCTTCCAGAGTGACTCTGCAACCACCCTCTCAGCCAGGATTCCGACGCCTATACACAGTTCTTTTGGACCTTTTATACGCCCCGGTACGGGCAAAGCTCCAGCCTTTCGCATTGAGGGACTCTTTACTTCCGACGAGCAAGATAGCATGATGCGACGACGGAGAAGGCTACCGTCTCCCATCAGCGAAGGACTGCCTAGCCCAAGTGTGATCGTGGAAGGAATTGAAGATATGCAGATGGAAGTTGAGAATTACCATGATAATGATATGCCCATCAGCCCTCTTACTCGGCCGCCGGGCTTCTCACAATCGCTCTCAGTTTCTCAGTCTAACGCCTCCTCACCATCCCACTCCCAGCTCCATTCCCAGGATCTCAATTCGGATTCCGATGCTTTAGACCAGGACTCGTCAATGTCCCTCACCACACCCACAAAAAAGGGCTATCCCCGAACAAAGCACAGTTTAAGGAACTGGACAGGTCTGGTCCCTGAGTCGAACCGCAGCGGAACCGGTCCTAAGAAGGGTTTCAGCATGGGCTACAGGAGTGACTGCGAGAAATGTCGGATGAAGGTCCCCGGACATTTCAGTCACATCGTCACTTATTGATTACATTCTTGGCGCAATGGAAGACCCTCGGATTTAGCGCTTTTATTCTCTCTCTTTCTAACCCTTCTGCTTCCCGTTCCTCGACTTCTAATTTACCTAGATACCAACGATTGGGGCGTTTGCAAAAAAGAAAAAAAGGACAATGCAGGAATGCCACTGGGCAGGCATCAGCAAAGCGTGGGTGTTTTGGGCGAAGGATATTCTTTTTCACTTTCTAGCATCCCATATTTCTTTAGCCACTGTTGAAGTATCTTATTATTAATGTTGACGTTGGCGTGACCGGGTATTTTTGTCTTGATATCATTGGGAGGGGATTATACCACTGGGTCAAAGAACCAAAGATAGCTACGAATGAATGAATGAATATATCTTAATGGATGCATACAAATATATTCCTTTCTCCAAGTGTCTGTGATCCCATCCTCTCCATATCAGTGCTGAAAGCGCCGACTACAGTGAGAAAGGATTTGTTGTGAGCTGAAGAGTTTAGGGATTGGATCAAGCCGCAGAAGCTATCCAAATCTATCCCAAAAAGCTGTGTGAGCCGTGACCGCTGTCTGTTCAAAAGTATCGCTTGAGACTCGCGTAAAGGAGACCTAGATATTCGTCTTACTTCAAAATCTATATAGCAAATTAGTTGTACCAGCTATTGGAGAGAAAAGAGTTTAGGGGACGGCGGGCAAAAAATCTGAAGCTGGCAATTTTGAGAAGGGGAACCAAGAACGGACGAATTCTCAAATATTTTTTCAAGTTGGTGAGCAGAGAAGTTGCCCGGAATTGGGAACGGAGAAAAAAAAAAGGGGATGCTCCATCAGCAAGTAAGAGTTTTGAATTTTGTGCTAGTCTCTTGCGTAGAGCAAATCGTATAATAAATAGGCCAACAGCTTGACTCGTGAAGTGATCGAAAATCGTCTCATCTGTCACGATAAAAAGGGGAATTTGTCGATGGCAGTTGAGAGTCACGCGAGAATCGATCACTAAACGACTGTCAGCCAACTAATGTCTAAGCCAGAGCAAGCAGATAGAAAAGAACAAGAAGAGAAGGTCGGATGTGGAGTCTCCTCTAAGCCTGTGTAGTGAAATTAAAGCAAAGAGGCATAAAGGCATCCCAAGCTGTAAAATACAGGGCGAGAAACAGAAAAGAAGCCATTATGCGAAGATGCCAACCCACTGGGTATCGTTATAGTGAACTCTTGACGCCTTTGTATCTACCCCATACGCCTCACGCCGCCAAATACAATCCCTACAAATACTAGCAACGCTCGCCTCCCAGATGATGTCGTTCATATACTCAAACACATTCTCCAAGATCAGCCAGTCAGATAACTGATCACATATCTTCGGTGATAGGTCCGAAAAGCTTCTCATGCACATGAGCCAAGTGCTCACGTTGCAGCCGGAAAGATGAATAATTGCCGCCAATGATACAGCCCAGGATGCTCGCATTGTGGCGATCTTCCGAGGACTGTAAGCTAACCATGGTTTTTTGCAGATCATTATATGCATCAGAGAAACATTTGCGGATTTTAGCAGTATTGGAGGAGCCTCCTGAAATATCGTTGGAAGAGTTGTTTGGATCTAGGATGGATATCCTATCAATATTGGACCGCTTATAGATGCCGTTATTTATGTCCTGTGTCTTGATTAGTAAATGATTGAACTATGAGAACAAGTCGATAAATACCTTGGTAACATATCCAGGAGGTCGCAGTCGGATAGCTGCCGTTGTGAAATCGAACTGGTTGCCATACAGATCGAGAAATTCCATGAGGATCTCACCAAGATGATGTTCTGGGATCATGTTTCCACTTTGGACCTGTGGCATGTTTTGTAGAAGACTCACAACCAGGCAGGTAACGGAAAACCCGCCTATACCTCCATTGACAGGCTCGTTGAGACCCCTCATCGCCAATATGTGTTTAATTAGCGTGACGAGAATAGGCATGGCCGGATACTGTGCCTTCCACTCCTGAAATGTTGTGTTCGCAGTCAATCCTGTGTCATTTTCAAAGGACACATCTACCTTCAGTCCAGTAACCCTGTCGATGTATTTGACGAGAGGAACTTTGGCTTTACCAATAACATCCGTCGAACCCTTGATGGCAATATTTCTATTGAGCAGGAATTTTTCGAATTGCCTCAGGCTTGATCTAGTCAGTCCTAATAAAGGCTGTCCACGTTCCATGTAGCTTCTTGTGACGCAGACAAGATCCATATCAGAGGTAGGTAGGTAAAGACCAGCAGGAAATGAGCCAAACGGGAGAATGTCAGTAGAGCCCATCCAGTCTTGGACCTTGGTTCGTAAGTCCTTCACCAAGTTAGCTCGAACCGTCTCCTCAAACTGACGAGGCTTGACAAAATAATAGAAATCCATAATTTCTTTATGCAGCCAAACACCCATGTTCGCAGTGGCGGAGTGATCAATATCAATCCAAGGAGTGGCAACGGAGTCTGGAACGGCCAGCCATTCTTTCATAATGTCCCCTTTCGGGACCCCTGGCTTTCCCTTTAGCATGGTAGTAAGGGGTGGTCCTTTAATCTTATCATCAATGGTTCGTTTGCGGTTTCCTAGAGCGGGATCGGAGGTGAGATCAAGAGCTCTATCTTTTGGACCACGGGATGCATTATCTAACACATTTCCTTTGCGCGTTTGACCGTCGAGGGAATCTTCTACCAATGCTTTCGGTGCAGTTGGCACATTCGGAGATGCCGCCGGTTGCCCGTGAAGATGCGCACGATGGCTGAATCTGGGACCAGTAGGTGCTCCAGGAACTCCAACAGCAGATGCCTCCGGTGGGTCGTAGCTGTCCTCGTCCTCAGACCCGGACTCCGATTCGGACTCTTCCTTATCTTCGTCTCCAAAATCAAATGAAATAAAATCATCAGACTCAGCTTTGGGTTTCACAGCGTTCTCCATAGACACACGCGCTTTGCGAATCAGCTTCACAACATCCTTCTTCTTTCGCTGAGACTCATCAGGAGGAGGGAGAGCAGTGTATGGATCAGGATTGGACCATCGAGGCACGCTATCGCCGTCCGCGGCCTTTTTCTCGGAACGCGCTTGCTTGGCCCTGGGCTCCCCGTCACTATCATCGTTCTCGTCGCCAGAAATATCCATATCTTCCTCCTCGCTGTCAGACATCTCCTCGATGGGTTTGAAGCGGACAACCTGATTTTCACCTTCATCCATGCCGGCCATCCTTTCTGGAGTTGGTGCACGGTTCCCTTTCAGGAATTCTCGATTCGAGGCAGTGCGTGGTCCGTAACGACCACGATAGTTAGCATTCCCACGATTTCGCTGACCGCCATTGCGTCGGTTCTGGGAGGAATTGGGGTATCTCTGCCGATGGGGAGAGCGCGATCGAGAGCGAGGCCTGTAACTGTCGACCTTCCGTAAGTCGAGAGATGGAGGGGCATCGAAACGAAACGTGAATTCAGATTCTCGCTGCCGCGGGCGGTAGGTGTCAGCCGCTGGGGCACCTCGTGAAGGGCCGGTACCGGGTGCATAGCTGTACGGAGCTGGTGGAGGAGGATACGATGGCTGGTACGTACTTCCATTCTCACGCTCGCGATCTCGAGAAGGGGGGCCTTGTGGCTGGCGAGGCCGATAAGTATCACCGCGACTATAGTTATCAGGTTGCGGAGGACGTGCAGGCAGCCCCGGCGGGGGCGGTAGTCGTGACATTTTCTTCGCAGTTGCAAAGTCGCGATGTCGAAGGTGTTGAAGATGGAGAAAATTTATGGCGATAAGAATTGGTGCCTCGGACGCGAGGCTCTACGGCTAGCCACAGCTACACAGCCGCTGACGGATTGGAGGCCTGAAATAAGAGGCTAAAACGCGCGATTTGCATTGCCTCCGGACGCCGTTATGTCTTCAGTTGTGGGATGTACTGTACACAATTGGTTTTACACTTGGAGAAAAAGGCATTCGAAAGCCGAGTCTGTAACTTTTGAGTACTGTTGTAGTACCTTGGATCCCTTCTTCTTCTTCTTCTTCTTCTGAGATTGCCAACATGACGTTCAGCTGCGGGCGTTGGAAGCGAGACCTGGGTGCCGCAAACCTGGGGATCTCTTTGCTGTCGGGCTCATGAACTTATTCCCACCTTTACCGCGATTCAAGCCCCGGTGCTAATTGACGGAACGATGCACATCCGAAGTAGTTTGATGTTGGATTTCCGTGCATAATTATCGTAGCCACTGCTGCCAGGAAGAACTCGTGAACTCAAATACCGTCATAGATCTGGGGATGGGGCCGTGCAATTCTCCGATCCGTCTAGAGAGGCTAACACATGTAAGACACATGTGATTGCAACCAGCTCAAAACGCCGAGGATCCCAGCTTCCGTCAAATAGGCCGTATCGACGCTGCCAATGCGCTGCAACTCCATCGCTGGAGTATTCTGGCATAGAAAGCTCCTTCTTCCGCCTTCAGTCGTGCCTGTGACTTGTTCTCCAGTGCTGATGGGCGGTTTGATAAGCCCATAATCATCACCCCGGTCGCAAGCCTTGTCCGCCTGCCTCGGGCACAGAATGACGTTAGAGCCTATTCCCTCATGGCTGCATTCGTATGTGGTATCTCTCTTGGCTGAGCAACCTACTGTCAACAACATCGCTCTCGTTCAAAATGCCGTACTGACCGTATTTCTCCAGGATATCCCTTGGGTAGATCCTATGTCTGCTACTCCAAGATCTAGTCAAGACGATGATGGCGGATCCGCCATCAGCGATCCGAACCCTCCAACCGTTGCAGCCTTCTCCCCTGTAACGCTCTCCAATGCCTCCTCTGTGAACAAGAAAAGGTCCACTATTTTAGTCCACCAGAAATCACCATTATTACTAGCTACCCCGCCCCAAGTTACTCGTGCTTTGGCATATTCACATCCATTTCTCCTGCCCCTCAATCACCTCACTGGCCTGCTGACATGGACGACTGGTGACCCTTGGGAGAGCTTCCTCCTCGTTGCTGGGTTCTGGGGAGTGGTTCTATATGGCGACGCGATTATGAGATGGGCAGGCCCGATCGTTATTGTGGTGGCTCTGATCCTGGGCATGTACTCCAGGAGATACTCGCCGTTATCATCAACCAGCGTGACTGGGGAGAAGCAAAACTATAAGAAACATAAGAGGGTTAATTCCGAAGCAACAAATACGCGGCACCAGAAAACTCTGGATGAGATAGTCGAGACTTTGAGGGTCTTTACATCCAGGTGTAACGTCCTCCTCGATCCTCTTCTTGAGCTTACAGATTTCCTCTCGACTCAACGTACAGCGACGTCCGCCACAACCAGACCAGCTCTGACTACTCTCCTGATCAGAATACTGCTCATAACGCCTCTTTGGATCACCCTAACGCTCCAACCAATTCGCATCATCACGACCAGACGCATTGTTCTTGTAGCGGGGACACTCTTTCTCACCTGGCATTCTCGACCTGCTAAAGTTTCGAGAACCATCTTATGGCGATCATCTACTGTAAGGAGATTCTTTACTTTCATAACCGGCCTGCACTTTGCCGATGATACTGTACCTAAAAAGACAGCCGGATATCAAAATGGGAAACCAGTTCTTTCTGAGCAGAAGACGGCAGAAGAT
>JMRO03000133.1:0-140834 GCA_000743665.3 Scytalidium sp. 3C | reverse complement strand
CTATTGTTATAAATAGAAAGAAAAGATAACAAGTAAAATTAATAATAGTAAATTAATTATTAATTATTTATCGTCAACGATAAAATCTATTATCTTTTTATTTTTATTTTTATTTTTATTTTTATTATCACTGATGATAATTTCAATATTATTATTATCTTTTTTTTTCTTTTTTTTCTCTTTTTTTTCTTCTAAACTTTCTTTAATA
The DNA here is from genome assembly GCA_000743665.3 of Scytalidium sp. 3C. NCBI lineage: Eukaryota > Fungi > Ascomycota > Leotiomycetes > Scytalidium > Scytalidium sp. 3C. Next base: position 140,626 of record JMRO03000133.1, on the reverse strand, counting down.
TTAGTTTCTTCAGCCCTTTATTTCTTCAAATATTCTCGAATATTTTTGGGATTATTTGTTTTTTGGGTAAACTAAGTTAATTTTTCTTCAGAAATACTAAGTTTTAGCTAAGAACTAATTGTAATTATATAACACTTTTAGTGTTTAATAACAGGTTTTATATTTTTAGTAAAAGTTTCATTAATAATATAACTTTGTTTTGTTTTAGTTTCTATTTCTTTTATAGTTAATTTCTATATATTTTGTTAATTATAATTTAATATTCGAATATTAATTAATATACTTTTGTTTTTGCAAACAGATTTTTAAGTTTTTTTTCTATTTTTTCTTTATTAATAACTAAAATAATAGCAATTTCTTTATCAACTGCAACAATTATTTTCGAATTAGTATTAATACTAATTTAAATTTTTCGGTTTATAATACTGCTTTCGGCAGTCTCGATTTCTCTTGTTTTTTCTTTAGCGAAAAAAGTTACTTAGTTAATTTACTTAGTTTAAGTACGACAAACATAATCTTGTGTTTATAGTTGTAAATATAATATTTAATTATAAAATCAAAACAATTATTTACTTATTTATTTGCAGTTTGTATTTTTTTAACAAACACACAAGTAGTTTCTTAAGCTGTAATATGTTTTGCATCAAAAAAAGATATATTTTGTGGTAATATTAATATACGGATATGTTTGTGTTATTGTATTGTGTTATTATATGTTATAACAATAATATAAAAAATATATACTACTTTAGTAAACTAACTATAATACAAGAAATAAAAAAAAAGATTTCAAGAAAATATAATATATATATATATATACAAATTTAGTATTATAGTTTATTGTTAATAGTTTTGTATACTCGGTTATTTTTATTATATCATATTTTTTTTCTTTGTTATTATTGTTGTTTATTATTATTCTTTATTTTTTGTTATCTCTTTTGATATAAAGTTATTTTTAATGATTTTTACAATAGCTTTTTATACTACAGATAAAGAAATTTTATATATTATTACTACAAGTTTTTTTATTATTTTTATTAGTTATAAAACTTTTTTTATTTGAGTATAATATTTTTATTGTAATTTATAAAAAGATTAGTAATAATTATAATAGTAATATTAATTATTGTCCGAATTTTTTGTTATATTATATATATAAACATCGATTATTGAACTGATTTCTCTTTTTTTTTTTTACTTAAATTATTATATATTATATTTTGTATATTTACTTTAATTTCGTTGTTCTATTATTACAATACTGTTATTTTGTATTTATAGTAACGTTATACAATAACAGTATATATATGGAATTTCAAAGCTAATAAGAATTTAGCTATAATTGTTATATTTAAAATAGCACATATCAAAAATACCTTTATTAAAAATACTAGTAAATATATAATAATTTTTTATATTTTATATAAAATATATTAATAATTATAAGTAAACAAGTTATTAATTATATATTAATATATGATTAATAAAGAGTAAAGATCACGAAATATTAGAAAAAGAAAACTACTTGAAAAATACAACATTTAAATCAGTAGTATTTTATTATTGTTCTTTTTTTTCTTCTTGTAAACTCTTATATTTAAGCAAATAATAAGTTATCTAAGTTTTATATATTTAATATATGCTAATTTAAATACAAGATGTACTCTTTTAAAAATATAATATTATTAGAAAGCAATTGATATATTAATACCAAAATTACTATTCTAACGATTAATTTATAAGATTATTTAAGATTACGCAAAATATCAGCTCTGTTTTCAGAGTTCTACTATTTTTATGTTTCAAAAGATTACTAAAATTTATTTTGTTTTTTTTTTTGAAAATATATTATATATTATAATTTTATTTATTTTAATATTAATAATATATAATTATTAATTAATATATTATTTATATTTAATATATTATTATCTAAAATAAAAATATACAATTAGTTAAATAGTTTTGTAAATCAGTAATTATACAAAGTATAATTAATTTTTAGATAAAAACTATAATTTATAATTATAGTTAAATAAAAATTTTCTTTTCTTTTATATAATAATTTAGTCTATGATATTAAAATATTAAAATATTAAATTATATTATAAAATATAAAATTATAAATTAAAATAATAATATTTTATAATAACGTTATTCGATTTTATTTATTTGTATATTACGTTTGATATAATAATTTAAATTCTTAAAAGATTTAACAAAAACTTATATATAAATATATCAATAATATATTAAATTTATTATTTTAATTATTTAATTATTTTTGCGAAATTGCAATAGATTATACGATTTATATTAGATTAGATTATTTTTAAACTAGATTATACAGATCAAACTGTACAATCTCAGACTATATAATCTAGTGCTAATATACGGTTTCCCATATTTATTTCAGACTAGACCATAGTCCTATAATCCGGTCTCATATATTTGATTTGAGACCATAGACCGTTCAGACCGGACCGTACGGTTCGATCTGAGCTCCAGACCGAAAAAAAAGACCGTGGGCCAGCCCGGACCGGACCGCGGCCAGTCTACTCATACGGTTGGTGTCTGGTGATACAGTCGTATTCTAAATAAGCCTGTTTTTCGGTTAACCACTGCGCAAACAACTTTCAAGCAAAATTACATATATAAGATCAAATAAAATCCGGAATATTATAAGATAATAAAATACTACAAAATATTACGTTTTCAAATATATAATTATTTTCAGTATTATTATACAAATATATCATAAAATTTCTAGATATTCTTTTTAAGCCTGTTTTTTTACCGAAAATTAGAAAATCCGAAATTTCCCAAAAATTGAACATATTCGTTTTGTTGTAATTTTGTTTATTTCCTATATCAACCTCAATTTTGATTTCTTTCATTCAAAACCTAAAATATATATCAAATTATATTTAAATTATATATTTATAAAATAAAAATAATAAATTTGAAAAGTTGGGAATTGTTATTTTGATTTTTAATAATTATTATAATGCTGAAAATTGAGGTGTTACGCGGCCGATATTTGCCGAAAAAACAGGCTTATTTAGAATGCGACTGTACTTGTCGTGCTTAAACACCCCGCTACCACCCATAAAATTACTCCACACCGCATCGCGAGAACAACCTTGAATTCCGAAATGAACTGCACGTACCATAAGTTACATTCAAACCAGCATGAACACCAGAAATAGAACGATTTGAGAACTCGTAGGCATAGACATGTTCTTTTATACCTTGCCTTGGGGTTCCAAGCCCTAGCCTGAATCATTTCTAGCTCACGTATTTTCTTCTCCTCCACCTTCCTCACCAATCGCTTTCAAATCCTGAGCTCGCTCCTTCCAAAGCTTTCGATTCACATGCAGCCTGAACTCTAAGGCTACAATTAAATAGAACGATAGAAGATTCATAGAGCTAAACAAAGTCAAATCATGTCCTACGTCCCTCCCGGCTGGACGCAAGATCGTCTTGCCGCTGCGACTATTGAAGATCTCTCACAGCTTCCATACGGGGTACGGCACTCTAGACCACATCCACCAACCCTAGAGACTATGTCATCCAGAATCTCATACTAATTAAACTCTAAACAGACACTCCACCTCATTCCGCCAACGTCCATCTCTCCCCCCATAGCTCAGGACCTCATCTTCGGCGCCCGCATCGACGAACGCACACGGCTCGAACGCCAGCGGATGAACTTACCAGCTATCCCACCCCGTTATCAGCCTCGTCTTGCCGCCACAAACACCGATGCTGTCGTACAAGCTGTTGCTGAGCAGCGTGCGCGGAAATGGCTTGAGCAGGAACGGGAGCGGTACTTCGCCGATCCGACTGCACCGCTTATCCTAGGTATCAGAGCGTGTGAAATATAGAAGCCGAAGGTTGAGAGAGATCCTGTCGTACAAGTTCTAGAGGATGCAGGGTACGATGATTTTGGATTCATCATCGTGCGTTTGGACTACAGTGACCAAGATGCGTGGGCACAGTGGAGTGCCACATTCGATGAGCCAGTAGATCGCAGTTTGGCTGCATACGCGGGCGGGGAGAGGATCCTTGATAAATTGGTTCTCCCATTAGTCGAAGATGCTGAATTAGAAGGGACAGGTTGGCATGGGGCTGTGAGGTGCGCAATCCTAGTGTCATTACATGATGCAGCACAGTAAGTTGAACTGCAAATCATGCTAATACCACCTGTTCCTGCTCTAGTTACTACGCAGACCTACGCCTCAACGGCATGGTCCAACCTGGTCTAGATACAAGCATCATACTCGTTGTGGACAAGGCCGCTGTTGACTCGTTCCTGTCCCCAACGCCAGGCCAGGAACCATGGGTCTGGGCTTTGGACGTGACTTTCGACTTCCGCATTGGAGATCAGCCACCGCGGGGTGATCCACCCACCGACAGGTATCCAGGATATTTTCGGATTACACCTTCAGCAGCGGTAACAGAGTTATGGCCGCTGTTGAAGGGGCCAGGGGTTAGCGGAAAGGAGTTGTGGAATCCGGATGTCAGGATTTGGAAGGGCGTGATTTGATTGACTAGGAGGTGGGAATTAAGCTGTAGGATTAAGGACAAGCGAAGGTGGTACATGAGATCTAAGGTGAAGGTGGATCTAAGATTATGCAAGAGAATATATTTCGGAGATTCTCTGGCCAATGGAAATGTGAATGATGTACAAAAGGAGATGATATTTAGGCTTTTAGCGCGTGGCAGGCATCGAATCACAGGAATGGGGTCAACTGACCATTGCGCTACCGATATGGTCACAATACGGAGCGACCGGTCCATGTTGCGAATCCACAGTTCGTATGTCGAGATCTTGAAGATGTGCAATAGGGCTCCACTGATTTCGTTTATTACACTGTGTTGTCCACTATTGTCAGCCTCACCAGGAAGAGGGGGGCTTTGGAGCAAGTGGGATAACGCCGCTCACCCGGCGGAACTATGACTTGAAATGTAGAGGACTCAAGCTTCGCCATAAATCTCAGCAGGATCACAAGATAATACGAAATTGTTGATATGAGGGTTAAGAAGAGGCTACTCATCATCAATAAGAGATAACCGATCTCAAATCTCTGATTACGAAATAGGCACCGAAGTCGAAGACTGAGAGAATGAACCACCCATTAGCCAAAAGAAATAGTAAGGTTAAAACACAAATTCGGCGGATGATATCTTTGTAAAGAAATCGGCTTTAAGCAAACGGCCGAAGTCGTGTATTGTAAAGACCGCGACGGACACTTCCACACCCCGGGATCGAAATCGAAGTGTTCACACGTATTCATATTAGGTCGTACATATATCATGTGATTAATCGCCATACTATACTAAGCTATAATTCAAGAAATCATTATGGGTTCCCAACATATTATAAATGCACGAAACCTAACAGAAAATGCTAGAGCGTTGTATTTTACATCACGTAAACTTGCTACGAGTTTACACAGCTTTGAGCAGTTATCACCGCGAACATATAGTCAGAAAATTGTCATCTATCATATCAAACTCCTACTGTACTTAACAAGGGTACTGACCTAAACTGTTCCAAGCAACTAGGATTTGTTGAATTAACCTAGTTATATATCTCAAAGACACCATTCTGAAACTTGCGCTTCACTAATTTATGAGAATTATCTGAACAGAAACCACCACACATAAGGCAGTCTTCACATATGTCAAAATCTCCATTATCGCAAATCTCACAGTGATGATGAGTATCCAGAATAGCCATGTCGCAAATATCGCATGATACATAATCGTCAACAGGCGTTGCTTGATCTGGTGTATCGTTGAAATTTTTCTCGTTAACTGCTATATTCACTTGCTCATCGTCGTCAGATAAGAGCTTTACGATGTCAATATGGCCCATTCGTCTTGCTTCTGAGAGCGATGTTCGTCCAAAAATATCCTCAATGCTGGGATCAATACCGTCGGCTGCGAGAAGCAACTTTACCGACGTTTTGTGCCCATTTACAGCAGCTCCTGCTAATGCCGTTCGGCCATACCTGTCCTTAGAATTGGGGTCAACGCCGGCGTTAAGTAATATTTTCATTACTCCCTCCCTGCCATTAAGCGCTGACCATATTAGTGGCGTACGCCCCCAATTGTCCTTGGAATCCTGGTCGATGTTCTCTTTCGCGAGTAATAATTCCACCACCGCCTCGTGTCCATATTTTGCTGCTAATGACAGGGGCGTTAAACCATAACGGCTATCTTTTGATTCAATATCAGCTCCTTTTTCCAGTAGTTGCTTGACTACAATTTCAAACCCCTTGATTGCTGCCAATGACAACGGCGTCAGGCCAAAAGTAGCATCTTTTGATTCCATATCAGCTCCCTTGTCCAGTAGTTGCTTTACAACAATATCGAACCCCTCTGCTGCAGCCAATGATAACGGTGTTCGACCATCCTTCAAATCTTTGGCTTCCAGATCAGCTCCTTTCTCGAGTAGATCCGGGACAATCTGGGAGTGTCCTAGGGCCGAAGCTGCTTGAAGTGGTGTCTTTCCATCATTATTCGAAATATTTACGTCAACACCTCGTCTCAAGAGCGATTCAACTATTTTGGTACTTGATTTAAAGATTGCAGAGTATAGCAAAGCGTGTCCTTCAWGTCTTTTATCTGAGGATGGGGCGACTTTGTCCAGTAACACATCAAAGACCTCGACACTGTCATTAAGCATTAGAACATCCATTACGAGAACTCCTTCCTTGCTAGGAATTGTCCAGTCAGCTCCTTTCTCCAGTAAATATTTCGCCATCTCCGGGTTATGGCCGCTCGCAGTGAAATGTAGTGGCACATAGCCGGCTTTGGTTCCTGCATTCAAATCTGCCCCATGCTGCTGCAAGACTTTGACTGTTTCGATATGACCATGCCTGGCTGCTACAGTCAGCGGCGTCCAGCCATCAGTGTCGACAGTGGTCAAATCTGCGCCATNTCTTCAGCAGTAGCCTAACAATCTCCAGGTGGCCACCTGCACTTGCTGAAATCAGTGGCGTTGTGTTAGTATTACTTGCAACACTTGAATCTGCACCGTTCTCAAGCAGAAAGTCTACAACTTCAAGATGGCCATTCTGAGACGCGATATTTAACGGTGTCCATCCGTCGTTGGTGGGAATGGTTAGGTCAGCTCCACTAGAAATTAATAACTTGACGCCTTCAAGAAAGCCCAATCCGGAAGCTGAGAACAACGGAGTTATGCCTTTGTTATCAGAAATATTTGGACCTCGACCGTTTGACAATAGCAACCTGATAATTTCAAGATGACCAGATGTGGCTGCTAGAATCAGCGGTGTCTTTCCACCAACATTAAGAACAGTTGGATCCGCACCCAAGGATGCTAAAAGTTTGACCGTTTCAAAATGGCCATTTTGAGTGGCAATGTCTAACGGTGCCCAGCCACTACTGTTGTGGGTATTTGGATCTGCACCCTTAGAGAGTAATAAGCTCATAATTTCAGAGCAGTTGTTCTCAGCGGCAAAATGCAGTGGCGTCCATCCGTCAATATCAGGGGTAGCTGAATCTGCGCCATTTGCCAACAGGAACTTAACAATTTCAAGGTGACAGTACTTAACTGCAGTATGCAGCGGGCCCCGTCCATCGTCGCGAACAATATGTGGATCCGCATCATTTGCCACTAACAACTTGACTACACTAGTATGGCCATACCGAGCTGCCAAACTCAGCGCTGTCCAACTTTCCACAGTTCGAATATTGACGTCTGATCCATTGTTAATTAGGAACTCAACCATCTCGAGATCTCCTCGATCGGCCGCTATACACAAGGGCGAGTATCCAAATTTATCGACAGCAGCAGTATCCGCACCGCTCTTAAGGAGAAGCTTGACTACTGCAGAGTTTTCGCCCTCGGCAGCTGCATGCAGTGGCGTCATTCCATCCTCACTAGTACAGCTTAACTCTGCACCATGATCTATCAAAAACTTAACCACCGTCTCATTTCCGTTCTTCGCAGCTTCATATAGGGCCGTCTCTCCTGTAAGATCTGTAGCGGCAATATTTGCTTGGTTCTCAACCAACAATCGAATTATTTCTTCCATATTGGATGCTCCAGATTCTTTCTCGAGGCGTGAGGCCGCTATAATTAAGGGAGTGACTTTGCTCTGGTTTATAGCATTGACGTCATACCCAGCGTGTATCAATTGCTTCACCATTGCCATGCTCTTTGAACGAACGGCAGCATGCAAGGCCGTCTCCCCATAGCCAGTCCGGATCGACATGTCTATGTTTGTGTCCATTATTTCCTTTGCTAAACTGTGTAAGCCAAAATATGCCATTAGCCAAAGAGAGTGGATTGAGTGGAGTGATTCATAATTCTGTTTAAAAGTCTTTTGTCTGAGCTCCTGGTCTCCGGGAGGAGTTAGGATTGTGGTGTTAATGATCTGGACGGACAAGGCCACTTTCGGGGTCTGCTTAAGAAAAGAGCGGATCAAGCTTTTTGTGGGTTCATTAGGATCCAGTTTGAAATGATGACCCCACTGCATCACGGCATAGCCAAGAAGTGGATAATTCTCTAATTTCTTTTCCAACTCTCCGTCACTTTCATAAGGACCTCCACCAAACATATCAAGCGATATGTAGGTTAAACAGGTCATGGCTATGTCCGCTTGTGCCGATGGGAAGTGCTTAGCTCCGTGTTCTTTGAAGTATTCCTGGGCTGTGTGATGTACCAGATTGATTATTTGTCCTTCCTCCTCAATGATTACGATTCCTGCACATACAGACAACAGAGTCTCCTGGTCTGGAATGCCTTCTTCATCTAGTTCGTGGTCATTGGGCCTGATAGCTAGCGCAGTTTGGATTTCGGTGACTGTTAACGGTCTAAATGCATAAATGATCCAGCATAAGATCTTGGTGGCAAGCTTAAAGTCGTCAACGCTTTGTGCTTCGATTCTCTGCATGGCTCCCTCATATGTGGCATCCAGCCCCTCGGGCAGTGACTTTAAAGCATCCTTGAGCGTCCGAAGATCATTCTTAGTCATCAAAGACTCTAGATAGAGCACAGCCAACAGAAACCTGAATATTTCAGTTACAAGCAACCATTTGGCATGGATCCCGGCAGAACTTACATGCCCTTGGCTTTTCCAATGATTGTTTCCTTAATGGTATGACCTAGGGACGAGTCTCTTTTGCAGAAACGTTTTATCCGATCCGATGCTAAAAGCCTTTGTTCGATGTAGTTTTGGATATCTGTGTCCCATGCCCTTACTATTAATGGGGTGACATTTTCTAACCAATCCTCCATAGGCATATTCCTGGACGTTACGAAGATGCTTACACAATTTAGCTGTTTAATTTCTTCCAGGAAAGTTTGTCTACTTTGATTCGTCTCGGGATATTCATCCAGAGCATCGATGACAATTCGGACCTTAGAAAATCGGGTTGTAACATGCTGTAGTAATTTCGAGTAATCCCCTATAGTTGGACGGGTTTTCTTCCAGCTATGAGTTTTATATAATTGTATCAACGCTTGATGCGACAGTCCTTTCTGCATAACAAGTTGATGCAGAATACTCGCAACCATATTGGCCGGTGTTTGATGCGCCACTTCTTTGTAACTGCAGTATACAAAAGCAATTCCTTCATCCTGGGTGGACGAATTATTACGAAGGAAATCGATGACGAAAGATCTGTATATTAATGCCTGTTATTAGCAAGCCATTCACTGTATGATAAGGAACGTGGTCGTAACTTACGCAAGAACTGTCTTGCCAACACCAGCTTTCTTGAAGTCAGTAATAAGAACGTAAAGTATCTAGCCGCCACTGTGTAAAGGAAATGCTCCACCTACGTTCTCCACAGCACCATAGTGTCTTGCCCGTGCTCTCCCTCCACGTTTTGAATTCCGGTGTTTCCAAAAGCCAACGCCCTAGCCCATCCTGGCGACTTTTAACATTGAACACGTCCAGTTGCTTGTTTTCAAACGATCCGGAAAGTGGAAATAGCCAGTCATATACCTTCAGGAGATTCTCATCTAAGAGGAGAAAGTTGGTAAATTGTGAGGGACTCGGATCTTCAGGTGGCCTTACCTATACTACTGGATATCAGTCCATCGACACCAATTCTCGTTTGTTCTATCGAGTCGTGGAGTACGCCCATGGAACTTAAAGCCAATAACGAATTAGACTGCGACATATTGATAACATGTGTGACTTGTCCTTCCAATCTTTTCATCCTGTAAAGATTAGATTCAAAGTGTGCGTCTGTTCTTACTATAGAAGTGATGGACGCATCTCTGGAAGGAGATTCAATTAGCTTTGGCTTAAACACATTACTATCTTTAATGTAAGCTTACAATGACATTGCTTGAAGGGCCAAGTTGAGATTGTCGCGCAATTCATTTGATACAGTCGTAAGTTTCGTAACTGTACCCTCTCGGAGCGGGTACAGTATTCTTCGGAGACCAGCCTTCGTTCGTTCATTCCAAGTATTATTTCCTGGCGTGATTTTGATTCTTTCAAGTTCTGACTTGAGTTGCATGAGTCCATCTTCACAGGAATCAATACTCTGCCTTATAGTTTGACGAAGAGAAGGGCCGAATGTGTCGTGCGCGGTAGAAGATCTCAAATGTTGCAGCACACTCATTAATTCTTCCATCGACTTGCGCATCTGCTTGACATCCTGAGGAGCATCTTTCCAAGTTGAATAATACGTGAGGAGCCCCTGGCAGACGGTCAATCCCAAGGATATAACGCCAGCAGCAGCAGATGCCGCGCCGAACGGATCGGCCATAATTCTATGCAACTCGAAGGCAAAGCTCGGATATAGAGTGTATAGTTGAGCTGAGCTACCGATATAGACGTTATGCTATCTAATCGAGTAGTTGTAGAATTGATTCTGTCTCCAAGAACAGAAGATAGGCAGACGAGGCTGTGCTGAGCGTCAATACGTTTACTGTTGAAATCTGCCTTAGTGGCTGCTAACGTTACAAGTAATTGGCCCACGACCTGGTGGTCATACTGCCACTATAGGCATTTAATCAAGTTGCTAGCGACAACCGTGACGAACAACACAATACTCCTCAGTATTATATAGTAAATAAGCCGTCATTCAACCAATCACAAATCTCTACTTAGACGCTATAACATTAACGGTCAGTGATTCAGATGACCTTTCGAAGTACTTTGGGGTGACAGGGCTGTGTCCCAGCCACTGCAATAAGTTACTTTTTCCAGGTTCGGCTGTCAAAACCATGGGGCTGGCACGGGCCGCAGTCGAAGAAGATAAGCGCTCGCATTGACCTCATCTTCAGCTTCAATTGACTCGGCCTCGCACAATGCCTAGAGTATTCGATGGGTCTTATAAGGTACAACCATCCTTTCATCCCTTGCGACATGCCGGCTAACTGGCCGTTTAGCATCTTCGAATTGTTAAAGGGAGAACTGGTTGAAATCGTGGATTATGCACTTGATAGCCAGAAGAAGACCGGGCGGCCGCTGACGCTAGCCGTCAACGCCAGTTCCTGGTGGTATTACAACATGACAGCTGCAACCGCGCAGGCTGTGCGAGATAGTGGGTATTTCTACTCGGTAGAGGATTTGATGCTGACCAAAGTACTTCCATCAGGAGTCGGTGCGCATGTCAATCCAATCGAGCGCAACATTCTATTCTACACCTTACGCATCCTGCATCTGGGTATCCAGCTACATTTTGTCTTTGATGGACCGAAACGCTTGAGCAATGGAGGAAAGACATATCCCGGCCACGATGCCCCGTCCCTGCTCTTCCAAGACACCCTCACACACATGGGAATTCCCTGGCACAAGGCTCCGGCTGCAGCGGAGGCTGAATGCGCAAAGATGGAGATGGAAGGACTTGTTGATGGAGTCTGGTCTGAGGATGGTGATGCTCTGGCTTTTGGCTGCCAGACTCTCATCATGTCCCATTCCGAAATAATATCGTCCACTGAAAAAAGAGAGGATATAAGAAAGAGTTTCGCATACTTTAGGGTCTACAGATCGGGAGAACTTCGGAGGCAGCATCCTGGTATGGGACGAGAGGGATTCATCCTATGCGCAATCTTGAATTCTGGCTCGCGTGATGTTAAAGAAATATACAACATCCGAACAAAGGACGTGCTCAATGCGGCTCGGAGGGGTCTCGGGAGGTCCTTATGCGAAACTTGTGGGTCAGTAGAGAGTCTAAGACAGTGGGCTACAGCAGATTTTGCCGCTTATCTGAAAGCCAACGGCCGCAGCATTGAACTTCCACCAGGATTTCCCAAATGGGAGCACATCCAGGATTATCTTAACCCGCTCGTCTCGACTCGTGAGACTCTTTTGGGCCTTCCGGAGCCTCGCGATCCTTTCCTCAACGAAAAGAAGCTATTCTCATTCCTTCTTGAAAAGTTCCAGTGGACTATAAAGCAGTGGGTGACATATGTCATACCGGTACGGATCGTTCGGTCTTTACTTATGACGAAAGAAGGCGAAGAAAGCCAACATGATCATCTGAAGCTAGAGTGTGACTTGAAAAAGGACAGAAAAAAGGTGAAGGTGTCATTCTTACTTTGTAAAGCCACGTCTCTGGATGTATCATCGCTCTATGAAAAGAGAGGACAATTTGAGACGCTGCTGTGGATTCTTCGCAAGGCGAATTTCAATGAGCAACGTAGTATTGCCTCATACTTTACCACGCCACCCAAGTCAGCTCATAAAGGAAAGGGCAGTTCCTCCGCATCATCCTCTGGGAATTCGTTTCAGGAATCGAGTCGTATAGCNTGGGAGAAACCCCCTAACACCTCCATCCGGAGCATCGCCAAGCTCAAACGGGGAAAGTTCGTCGACAAGAATAATAGAGAGATCTATGCGGCAAAATACTCCCCTAAGCCCTACACCTACATCTAAAAAACGTTCTTTGCCATGGGCTCAAGGCACGGGTATATCCAAGAGACTTCGACCTGCTCCAAAGACCGACAATCGACCCTCTTCCCAAACAAAGGATAAAGGAAAGGGCAAAGCTAAGGAAATTCCGGCTTCATCGAGAGCCGACCAGAGGAGGGCACAGTCACCAGCAGATTCTGTGAGCTTTTATGAAGAGCTCCAAGACAATGGTCCAGAGCCGACTGTGGATTGTCTTCCATCAACACCACCAGCCCAGGTTACACGGCCAGAAGAAACTGCTCCTGACGTAATACTTGTCGATTCAGAAGAGAATGAGCACGGAGAAGCTTTCAATAACTTGGTAGTGGTTGATTCAGACTCAGATGAAGACCAATATGGTAGCTTCCCATCGCTCGCGGATCTACCAATTTTGGCTGAAGATGCAGGCGCGAAGGCCATTCAAAATGAAGATGGCATGGATAACTCGCCATCTAGTGACGAGTATGGAAGTTTCCCAGCCTCACCTGATCTCCGTGCGTTAATATGATGGTCGCCGTTAATTCCAAGGCTTTAGGACTAGATTCCTTACCTTTACTGTTTTGCTGCTCAAGTGTCTTTGGAGCTAGTTTCCTATCTTCAAAATTAGGCGTTCGGCACTCTGATGCCATTTAATAGATACCAATGCGGATACGAATTATTATGGGAATGTATTATGCTTCATCATCTGGCTTGATTAATTAGTGGATAATATCAAAATCGACGATTAACATATCTCAACATTGTTATCTTGACTTTTGGCCTTGGCCTTGGCCTTAAAACGAATTATTTTATTTCAGTTCGTCCCAACTTTAACATACTACCTATTATTTCTTCCATATGGTTGTAAGGAAGACTCAGATGTGTCTCGTCCTCAAATACCTTCAACTCGCAATTCTTCAGTACCTTTGACGCCTTCTCCGCCATCAGAAAAGGTGTATTGATATCTTTCTTACCGTGCCACAACGTGACGCGCGCCCCATCTAGTTCCTCAAGCCCGAATCCCCATTTTCCTATTAGCCCTAAGTCCCATGCAGGCCCTTCGCTTCCCTGTCGAAATGCCTCTTTCATACTCTCCACCACGATACGCCTGAAGCCTAAGTCGTCCAAACACCTGATATCCCTCTCGCTCCTGCCCTCCATTCCCTTCATGAAGGCCTTCTCGGAAGCCTGCTGATCCTCGTTTATCACATTCCCGCACTCCAAATACAGCAACCTCGATACCACCCAGAAAGGTAACCAGGTGCCCAACATCACGAATGCCTTAATAGCAAACGACATGCCCTGCATGCCAAGTGTCAGCGGATAGATCCCCGACACCACTGACGCTCCCAGCAATCTCTCTCGCGGAATTTGTTTCACGCAGGCTAATGCATACGGCGCTCCTCCGGAATCACCCAATACGTAGAATTTGTCGATGTGGAGGTGATCCAGGAGCGCGAGAACGTCGATTGGCCAGTCAAGGATTCGACGCGAGGGTTGAAATGTTGACAGACCCATTCCTGGGCGGTCAATGGAGACTACGCAGAGAGGAAGCTGCTTCCTCTCGAGAAATTCAGCCTCAAGACGGGACCCCGGGAAGCCATGGCAGTAGACAACTGTGGATATTTCAGGGGATGAAGGGGAGCCATAGATTGCATAGCCAAGTGTCCGACCATCAGGAAGGGTGAAGGTACGGGAGGCTGCGGGTTGAGCAGAGGATTGTAGGGCCATGAAGTAATTTAATATTTTGGCATCCGTATAAGAGCTATGATATACACGTTGAATAGTTGGCAGGTAATTGCTTTTGTTCATATATGCGGGTTGTGCGAATACGAGAAATGCTCGTAAGAATGACGGTTTCAGCACGTGTTCACGGAGCACGCACCGCCAGATAATGTGCTTGTTGCGCAGCTAAGACTAGCGACTAGGCATATTATCGCTGTTATTTCCTGAGGCAAACCCCAACAAGCTTTGAGTGCTAATACCGTACTCATAGTGATTACTGCAGATTGATTGGCCACCCGTGCGGCTCGTGCCGGGCTAGGCAGAGAGCGCAATTTGCCAGACACGCTAGCATCCTGCTATTAACTCCAACTGAGGGGACGGGACTATCATGAACAATTCTTTCTCTCAGAACAGTCTTTCAACTGGCCAGATATATGTTCAGTTTTCGCTCAAGCCAGCCTGACGGCAGTATGCGGCCTCGGAATGATGCCGACTCTTTGGCGAGACAAACGGCATCCTCACTAGCCTCGGATGTGACTATTACCAAAGAAAAGGAGCTGGAGACCAAGATTTGTGCACTTTATCGGACAATTTGGTTGGGGATCTATCAAGTTAATCAGACGCGCGGCCGATATCACATACACCGCTTAACTGAGCTGTATCTCGGAGCGGGCATGTCCTCTTACATCGACAAGACTGAAATCAACCCCAATGATGGCTATAGGGATGCCAAAGGGAGAGGGGAGATTGGGGACACTCACTACCTGGGATATCTGCGTGCAGCTCTGACAATGCAAGCGCTTCGAAACCTGAAACTCTTCAATGGGATATCCGTCGCCTCGCTAGAAGCAGTGCTTGAGCTTCTCGAGGTTTACGCAAATGAGATCCCTAACGTGAAAAACATGTATCATTATCTGCGGGGAATCCAGGTGGGATTTCGAACGCCAACAGAAGATGATGAACAAGTGGTCCTAGAAAACTTTATTCCTATGGCGAACCAGTTTGCCAGACGCCTTTTGCACCTAGATGCGAGACTGAAAGTTTTGGTTTCGGATTTGGAAGACGAGTTTTGGGATAAGTATGGAGCTGTTCAGGGACGGGATATGTCGCTCGTGTACGATATGGTTTTTCCTCCCACCAAACATAAGAAACACGGAATCAGTTCCGCCGGGGCATGACTTAACAGGGACGCAGACGCTGATGTGCAAGTCGTAGAACTCTATCATCAAGCTGCAGACTTTCGTGTTTGTATAAAGTTCCGAAGTCCATTTTAGATGAACTAGAGATTTAACCCTTTTTTATATATATTCTAACCATATAGAGGGTAAAACAAAGTTTATCCATTCCATTTGTTGTTTCCGTTGCGCGTCTTTGTCTGAAGTATGGAATAACGGCGGATTCTTGAGTAACCCTTTAGGTGCCAGTCAGAAAAGCGCTGTGTCCGGAAAACTAGGGAGGGCGATCATCTTTTACCTAGAACGTTGTCTCCTAAACACCAGTAATGTGCAAAACGACCGATTACCAGCTCTACAAAATGAGTCTCAATGGAGTTAGAGAGATAAGGAGCTACATCATCCTCAGTGTTTTGTGGTTGCTGTTTCAGCATATGTAATGCTCCCGGTCCGACAAGGGCGCAGATAATGAGAGGGCTTGCCAGAGCAATTGAAGCCGGAGATAACATACTCATCATACGATGTTGATAAGTGATATGCTGTCCACACAGATCCACGAGTTTCTTGTATTTTGTGGCTGGAATACTAGGATGATGTGCGACGGTTTGCGAAGGGACGACTTCTCCGTTTCTAATATTTTGCTGCAGTTTCCAGTGGACCTGCTCCATCGCTAAAGATACGCAGATCTTTGCGCTGGATTAAGAAATTAAAGAATTCAGTCATGGCTAAGCAAAACCTCAATCTGGGCCATCACTTACGTTTGAAGAAGCACGGTTGTGCAGATTTGCCAATTTTCTTCCGAATACTGGCCGTTCCCTAATGTGTTACATATATCACCGCCTTCACGGAAGAATTGGGGAAGGCTGAGAGAGAAACCATGGAGTGCAGACAGCAGAGTCCGGGCCTCCCCAATGGACAAGTCTTTTTGATCAAGCTGCCGACGAGCAGCTCGAAGGAGTAGAGTACATAGTAAATACACTGAATAAGCACTAGCATTTTCGTACCCTTGTAGAGTGTTCCATATAATCGATGGACTCACATCTTTAATTGGAATCGATGCTTGTTCTTCCTTAGAGAACCATGCTGAGTCATGGATAGGTAGGTTAACTTGCATGTCTCGTTCATCAATGTTAAATGGCCGTCTAGCAATCAAAGAGAGAAAACAGTCCATCTCGACGACAAGCCACCATGCTCTTCGTTCTTCTTCTTTTGAAGGCCATGTTTCACCTCCTGACGATTCTAGGTGCTGGGTCCCACGGTCGACTTTATGCAGGTCCAAACTGTATGCCCATCGAGCACAAAGACCCGTGCGGACCCATGACCTGAAAGAGGGGTCCGCCGATAGCCCATAGTACGTCACAAGAATGCAGCCTTGTAACATCCTTCGAGTTGGCTTAGATAGACGCTGAGTTACAGTATCGAACAGTTTGTTAGCTTTCGCTGCAAAGAAATCTCCACGATGCTTTGGCTCGCATGTCCACAATTTGGTGCATTCGGAGAACCGCGCAGAAAGGGCAAACATTGAGTTGAGGAGCAGGGACTTTTCAAAATCTAAAGCTTCATATTTCGATCCCCGAAACTCCATGTACAAATTTGGACAGTTGAGGAGAGGGAGGAAAGGTTGCACTCTTTCGAAGAAAAGCTCCAGCCTAGAGCGCAAATGTCAGCCAAGGTTGCACCCTCAAACTACAATCTCGCTGGGTTGAAGGGTAGAAGAAGGTCAGATTTACAGATGATCAGCAACTTTTGAAGGTACTCCAACAGACAAAAGCTCTTGTTCGACTTCGGGTTGTCTGAAATTAGGTCGCAATGGAGCAGGAGGGCAATCAGTTTTATGACTCCAGCTTGTTGCTTGCTGACTGCGCTGCGTCGAGGACTCGGAGGTTCGACCTTTTCCTCCATGATAAGCTTCGAAAGTGTCGGGAAGTGATAGCGATACGCGAGAGGCTGGAATCTGTGTTGTTCCAGATATTGAAGGGATACCTTCCGGCTGAAACTCTGGCGATATAGAAGTATTTATGCCCGGTTCGAAATCCGAGTCTTCCGTAGGCTCAAATTCCTGGATGTTGAAGAATAACTCTATGCTTTCTGATGGATCCGATGGAGCAAGTGATGTATAATGATCTTTCGCGATTAGCTTAGGATTCATCGACGGGTCCTGGTTGTTAAACTCCGCTTCAGCAACCGTGTATCGCAATTCTTGGCCTCCCCAGCCGTTTTGATGTGATAGAGAGGACATATCGGAGTGGACTGATTGTTTGGAAGTTTTTCCTGAAGACTGAGAAGGCCGGACTGTCTTTCTTAACGGGCGCCTTCGTTGCGCGCGGGTCCGAGGTGGAGGATAGGAGCAGGAAGATCCTGTGCGAGAACAAAGTGAACAGGACGGGAGACGCATATCACATCTGACCTTCTTTCTCTTGCACTCCAGGCATGCCCGAAGATCTGATGGCCCCAGCCCTGATTCGCCATGTCGAAGATACAAAAGCCAATCTGGATTCATGCTTGGCCAGAATCAAATGTTTCGTGTCAAAGCTATTAGGTGATTAACTATCGACGAACACAAAGCATCAGAAGATGTGGAAGGTTAAAATGCCACCTCTTCAAAACGAAGCATGATTACCTTCAGTGCGGGGTATGCTGACCATAGGAGTATGAGCGCTCCAGAATCAAAGCCACAAGTCTCGACAAGGCGAACTAGCGAAATGGCTGAGGACTGGTCATGAGAAATGGTTAAACAGCTGGTCTCGGGCTTCGAATTTGGATTCGGCTCGGGAAGCAAAATTGTGTTCGGTAATATATCTTCTCAGTAAAGTAGAGGTCGAGATTTAGAAAGGACTCTGCATGATACGGGGGATCTAGCTATGCATGCCTTCAGGCTCCACCGTGGAGCATTACGTAGCAACCTCCTCAGGGTATGTTGACTGATTGCCATGAAACGATAGGTGGTGATGAACTTTTCAGTGACTGAATTACGTATTCTGTGAGAAGTCTTACAAACATACATCGGTAGATGCTAAGGTACTTTTGATTTACGTAGTCAACATAACGGGGAGGTTATTTCGATATACTTCCACGCAGTTAATGATTTTTAAAATTTATGGATATATTTCTGAATGAATCTTATTCAACTTAACGTATGCTCTATTCTCTCAATATATATATATATTCCAAAATAGTTTCATTCCGTCAAGCTCCAGAGGAGCAAACAACTGATGATTTCATAGCGAACCACTCCTCCCTCACGAGACATGTAGCCACTTCCAGGGCACTTGGCATCTCCACATTGCAGGTGGCCCCACAGCTTGACTCAAGATATCACCGCCGCTTAAGTAGGTCCGATTAGCTGATGTAGCTGAAGTATCGCGGCTTTCCGTGTTTTGACCGTACGCCGTCCCCACGGATCACCACTCTACGATATTGGATCAGGGGCCAGCTTTTTAGACACGCATATGTAAAGGAGATTGGTGTCAGTTAGGGTTTGGTGGGTATCCTTCGGTATTTTCTTCCCACAAACTAGTGATGATGTTGAGGTTATATTAACAAGATCTGCTGCTTGTTGTAGCTTGTAACCCGAGAAGCTTTCGCGGGCACCGGAAAATTACCCGCACGATAAAAAGCTCGATGAGAAGATCGCACAGGCAGGCGTAGGGAAACCAAATCCTTGAGGTTTAGAAGCTTGTTCCACTAGCTTCAAGCATCTTCCCCGCCCGAATGCCGGATCAACTGGCTCCCCACAACCCCCTGTCCCGAGATTCGGGCTCTCGCGATTGCGAAGGTCCCGAACCTGAGCTCGCCAAGACAGTGCGAGTGCAGAAACGACCATGAGCACGACATCCTCACAAACTCACAAACGGATATGCTTAGAGATGGCACAGCTACGCCAAACTAACCCTATATCCGCTACGCAATATTTTTGTATTTGGCCTGACTATACTTTAAACTACACGTGACTTATCTATGCCCAGACGGCTCATAACCTCCTCTCTCAGTTTTACATAATCTATCTGCTGAACGCGCTCATTCATAGTATTGCATTTCTCGACCAGCTTCGCCGAAATTTCATTCCAGCTTAGAGAGCGCTGCTCTCCTTCAAGCCATTTGTCACTTTCAGGAACCATTTCCACATTCCGCAGCTTGCCTCCTTCTTTCCTGATGATCCCATCAACCATGACCAGTTCAATATCACTCTGAACACTATGAGTGACGATTGCCGCAACAGGATCCCGTTGAGCTATCCCGTACATCGAAGGGCTAGATGTGTTGAACACAATGATATCCGCTAACATGTTTGGCTTGAGACGTCCGACCTTGTCAGACATGCCGATCGCCCTGGCTCCGGCCACTGTTCCGAGATTGAAAACATCTTCGGGAGATCTGTTGAGCTTCCCTGGAATCTTTCCTTCTTCCACAAACGGCTGACTGAAATTAACGCGAGCGTCCTGGAGCATCATTCGCATCTCCATTGGGATCGACGAGCTGTTGACTGCATGGCTGTCGGTACCCATAGACGCGACTGGATAAAAGTCTTCGGACGGATGGAAGAGACCGGTCGGATGGCCCATAGCCATTCCCATCGCTGAGCTTGGTGCGCTTGATATGTGAGCATTCGCATCTCGGACAAGCTTCGCATCTCCCGGTGCTGGGTTAGTTACATGCGAGAGCAAAATCGACGAGTCCAAGAGTCCATAGTCGTCGAGCATGGCAACATTCGATACGTTTCCTGGTTCAGTTAGTAACTGAACAGACCGAGTGGTTTTCGGCGCATTACCTTGAACTACACTGCGAAGATAGTGGCTTGTGATTATCTTAATCCCCAGTGACTTGACTTCATTGAAGAGAGCCACGATCTGCTCCTTAGGCAACGCAAATTCATCTAAACCGAAGCCTAGCTGTACACGACCGTCTCCATAGGGAGCGTTGCTGGCATGCTCGGAAAGGGTTTGCATGAACCAATCTGGTAGCAGCTCTGGCTCGAAGTCAAGAGGAGACCATGACTTGAGCCTGCTGCTAGGACAGATGCAGAAGATGGAACGCAAACCTGTAGAAATTGTTGCAGCAATGGCAGCTCGAGCTACACGAGTCAGAATATTTCAGCAATCGATAAGAGGCTACGTACAGTGATCGGGGGAATAGTTGAAGTGTGCATGATCCACGACGGTAGTGGTTCCGGCGTCGAGGCATTCAAGCGCACCTCCAATTTGAGCCCAGAAGATGTCTCCAGGCTCGTGGTTTGCATTCTGGAATAAAGCTGTTGTAGGCGGTTTATTACGAAATAAGCATGATAGATCCAGCGTCTTTCCTTTGCATTACATACCTGTACAGACAAAATCAAGGATGGTGTCATTGGACCATTGGCCCTTCATCAGGGATTGCCACAGATGATGATGCGTGTCTATGAATCCCGGGCAGATAATTTTGTCTTTGCACGGAATAATCCTTGTTCCATCTGTGGGTTTAATATTCTTTTCAATATTCAAGATCAGGTTCCCAGAAACCAGAAGATCAGCCGTCACTGGAATCACATGGTCATAATCGTCATGAACGAGAATAGTACCCCCTTGGAAAAGAGTTTGAGCCATCATGATTGAATGTACGGTATCTTTGTGATATTAGTAGTTTGATAAATGGGTAACCCTCCGGAATAATCCTGGCGTGCGTGTTTTCTTACATCGTCTTAGCAAGGATTTCCCCTAGGTATAAATGATCCTTTAACTGCGTTTTATGATTACTCTTGATATTTAGACAAATGATTCTAAAACTACTAAAGTCGATTTATGCGGGCTGATGCTGGTTTTTATTTTATTATTCGGACTTTAATCCGGGGCAACTCGATCTGCACCGTTGATGCAGCATTGCTGCAGCATTGCTGCCTGTGTCTCGATCCTCCGGTAGTATGCCACGGTCCTCCGGCCGCACATCACGGCCCACCGATCATGAGTGCATATGGAACGTGCCCGTCGTAAATTGTCCGCTCTCCACAGAGCCACTTTACAGAATCCACTGTCTCAATATAAACTGGCTTGGCCTGCGTTGAATAGTTTAAATACATTAAGATTCGTCTCTGCTTTGGCTCAAAGGTCATGGTAGATCGCCAAGCAAGATTCCTACGATATCACTATGCCATCTTACATAGTTACTGGTGGTTCCCGAGGTATCGGGGTGAGTACTGTTCCTTTCCACTAGTTGGGGCCGAGGGTGTAAAGAATGGACGATAACATTTTGTTCAAAACAGTTTGCGATAGTTAAAGAGCTGGTAAGTCACAAAATCGCAATATCTTTCGAGAGGAGCACACAACGCAGCATTAACTCCCGATCCGAAGGCTGCAAATCCGGAAAATGAGGTGTTTACTATTGTACGCAATCCCGCCACCGCTCTTGATCTAAAGGATCTAGCTTCTTCATTCGGGAATATCCATATCGTGACGGGAGACCTCACAAAGCCTGATACTCTCAAAGCGGCAGCATCTCAGGTATCAACGATTAGCAACGGCAAAGTTGATGTTTTGATCGAAAATGCGGCTTGGGTGGGAGATGAAACGTCACCATTGGAACCTATGACTGCGACCGATCCAGCCAACATTGACAAATTTCGGAAGGCACTTATAGAGGCAATAGATGTCAATGTCTTGGGCATGATGAATCTCACACAAATCTTCCTGCCACTGATTGCAAGTGGTGGGATGAAGAAAATCATCGTTATTAGTAGCACACTCGCCGACCCGGGTTTTACAAAAGCTACGGGGATAACCTATCATATTCCATACGCTGCATCCAAGGCAGCGATGAATCTAGTAATCGCTAAGACCGCGATGGCATTGAAACCTCAAGATATTGTTATGGTTGCTTTGTGTCCCGGATGGGTAAAAGTTGATCCAAAACCTTGTGAGTAATGAAAATGAACATGCTGAACCACTAATCTAAACTGTGCTTAGATACGAGCGAAGAGAGAGCCTGGTTTGAGAGGATGCGTGATTTGTTTCGGAGGGTCCAACCTAGATTAGAAAGACAACTTAGTCCTGACGAGTCCGCCAACATGATTCTGGACGTAATTCATAACAAGGTGACGATGGATAATACCGGCACGATGTTATATCATACAGGGACTGAAGAATGTCTATCTATATATGGTTAGGGTCGTGGATCTCACTATAAGTCTCAATCTCATATCCGGAACTGATTTTCATGATCGGTTCTCGTTGAAGTGAGGAAAGGCACGCTTTGGTACAACCTACGTCTAGCCTCTACATGGTAAGGCGTGCATGGAAACACGGGCATTCCGTGTGTCAATAACAAGATAACATGAACTTTAATCACGTATATTTAAATGAGAGGTTCGAATTGATAGAGATATTGATTTCCTGCACTTGTAAATTCCAATTGTGTGCGTGTTTGGATTTATTAGTCGCATCCTAAAGAGTATTTGTGCACGTTGTGCAGAACTTATGAAACTCGAGCTTAAATACTAATGCCTGAGGCAGAACGTTTCACGCATTGAGGCCAAACTGTGGGGTGGATGACTCATCGTGCTTCACGCGTCGTCTGGATGTTGCAATCTGAAATAATTTCTCGTCGACTGGAGCGGTGGACTCCGCTTTATTTCAATGTGCATGCGCATACTCTCTCTGCGCCAGTCGACCTTTCGCCGAACGTTACTTCAACACCAACGCAAATTCCCCTTTGAAATCGCGTCTTTTACAGCGTCTGCGGCGTATTCCACCGAGTCACCCCGGCGCCAGAGACTCGCCATGGCCTCGAGGCAGCCTGCATGGGAACAGCCCAAGAAATTGCCAGGCGTCGAGCTGCCACCACTTCAAATCTACAATTCACTGACCAGGAGGAAGAATGAATTTGTTCCCCTGGACCCGCAAGGAAAGGAGGTGACTTGGTATGCGTGCGGTCCAACGGTATATGATATTTCACATCTTGGTACGGAGGCATGACTCCAGGTTGATACGTGTGGGAGGACAGGTGCTGACAACGAGTAGGCCACGCCCGAAACTATGTCTCGACGGATATTATAAGACGCATTCTGCGTGATTACTTTGGTTTCAAAGTCAAATATGTCATGAACATTGTGAGCTCTCTTGCTGATCTTGTTCAACTGCACGGCGGGGTATCATTTGCACTAACATGAAAGAATGCAGACCAATGTGGACGACAAAATTATAGTCCGTGCCAGACAACGACATCTACTTGCCCAATTCAAATCGAAACATACAACATTTGACGATACCGCATACCAGGAGACCCATGCTGCATGGAAGGCCTATGTTGCCAAGAATTTGAATCTTGTGCCTGCCGAAACGACGCCCAAAGGGTTCAAAGCAGCTTCCGAGCTCGCATACAAAAATGTGATAGATGGGAAATCTCTTGATGGAACAGCAGCCCCGGGAGACAAGGAGGCCAAGCTTAAAATGCACCTGCGCACTGCCCAGGCTGCTGCTGATGGATTGGAGGCCTTCAGCGCCTCCAAGTCCACGCCGCAAGATGAACTGTATGCAAAGGTCGACGACGTACTGCTCTCATATTTGGATGATCTTCATGGCTCTGAAATTGATGCCACAGACCACAGCAAGTTCACCCCTGCGTAGCTACCATTCCATGATACTGACCAAAATAGCCATATTTGAACAACTTACGGACCACTATGAGAAGCTCTTTTTCGAAGATATGCACGCTCTCAATGTTCTCGACCCAGATGTCATCACTCGCGTCACTGAGTTCGTCCCACGAATCAATACATTTGTTGAGAGGTTGGTCGACCAAGGCTTTGCCTATGAGACGGAGCAAGGAAACGTCTATTTTGACATTGATGCCTTCGAAAAAGCTGGCAACGCTTATTGCCGTCTTGAACCCCAGAATCGCGACAACCAGGAGCTGATCGATGATGGAGAAGGCGGCCTATCCAAGAAAAACAGCGACAAACGCTCGAAAAATGACTTCGCGTTGATCAAGAAGAGCAGACCAGGCGAGCCCGCATGGCCATCAAAATGGGGACCGTCAAGACCTGGCTGGCATATTGAGGTATTTCTTTGAAACTCTGTAGACGCTTCGGGCTCCTAACAAGATAAGTGCAGTGTTATGGCGTCGGCAGTGCTGGGCCCGACCATGGATATTCACAGGTAAATCCCTTAACTGTATTTCTGTAACTTGAAAGCGCTAACCCGAAGCAGTGGAGGTTCGAATCCCTTTTCTTCCTATTAAGAACTGAGATTAATATAGTTACCAGGCGAGGATCTGAGATTTCCACATCATGAGTAAGACCCTTACACTTCCCGTTTCGATATAAAACTAACGTATGAATTCGTGTGTAGTAACGAATTAGCACAGAGCGAGGCATATTGGCTTGGTAAAGACGGCTGCTCTTCTAGCAATCACACTTGGGTTAGGTGAGCACAAGAAGTCTTGATTTACATAGTCCACCGCTAATCCTCTTAGATACTTCCTACATTTTGGACGCAAGTACCCCCCCCTCTGCATCCTGGCGTCATAATATGCGCCCCAGGTATAACTATCAGTACGCCTTCATGCTAACCAATATTTATAGACCTCTCAATCAGAGGACAGAAAATGTCCAAGAGTTTAAAGAATTTTACTTCGATTCGCGAGGCCTTGGCTCCTGGTGAGGACGGCGTACCAGCGTGGACACCAAGGATGTTACGCATAGTGCTCCTTCTTAGCTCATGGAAGGACGGCATAGAAATTACCGAAGGCCTTGTCAACATTGCCAAAGGTTGGGAAGAAAAGGTTATAAATTTCTTCTTAAAAGCGATTGATATCCAACTCGCCGCCAAGGATACTCCTAACAACAAAGCATCTACCTCACACACTCTCTCCGCTGCCCTTGAAACCGCCAAGAAGGAAACCGACGCTGCCCTTTGTGACTCCTTCAACACCTCTCTGGTCATGCAAGCAATCTCTAACGTCGTCACCGAAGCCAACTCTGCAATGTCTAATGACCCCAACACCGATCCGGCCGCAATCCTTTCCATCGCTCACTGGATCACGCGCATCATAACTATTTTCGGTCTCAATGGCAGCACCAGCCCTGACACCAACTCTATTGGATGGGAAGGCATCTCCATCCCAACCCCCGCACAACCAATCATCTACCAACTAAGCAAGATCCGTGACGAAGTTCGCCGGCAAGCTCGCTCCAAGGCCGTTGAGCCTGAAGTGCTGGAGAAGCTGGCCTCACAGCCAGTCCCAGCAACTCCTACTTCCGAGAACAAGCCATACGTAACTGCCTATGAGACATTCCAGTCTCAAGTCAAGACCGCCCTTGCCCAATCGGCCGGCATTGAGACCGAGCTCCTGCGCCTCTGCGATTCATTGCGTGACACTGTACTATGGGATCAGGACATCTATCTCGAGGACAGGGACGCACCACTTCCGGCCCTAGTTCGACCACTGGATGCTAATATGAAGGCGGCACGGGCTGCTAAAGAGCGTGCAGCTGAAGAGAAGCGTTTAGCGAAAGAGCAGCGCTTGGCAGAAGAGGCGGCGAAGAAGGCTGCGCTGGCCGAGAAGGCTAAGGTGCCACCACAGGAGATGTTCAAAACAGACGAGTTTGCTGAGTGGGATGAGAATGGATTGCCGACGAAGTTGAAGGGTGGCGATGAGGTACCCAAGAGTAGGAGGAAGAAGCTGGAGAAGGAGTGGAAGGCGCAGCAGTCAGCGCATGAGAAGTGGAAGAAGGAGCGAAACTAGTGGCATGGGCTGCTCACATGGCTATTCTAGGTTTGAGCCGCATAGTTAACATTATAGATGTATAAATATCGCAAGTACTGATACTTGTTTTAAACTTTATACACTTTTAACTATAGACAAATAAAAATAGTCTATTGGTTGGCATATGCCTGAAAGCCAACCATGAACAGTTGATTCAATTGAATAGTGCGAAATTAGAGGGTATCCCTAGACGTACGACTTCAGCACTTGTTGATATGTCATTCCTTCCTAGACTTGGATGCTGCTGTGAAACTTTCCATTTAACTACACCTATGAAACATAAATGTATATAATGAACCGAAAATTGTTCAACGGTGGGTCATGATACTTCTAAACACAAATTATGCTAACGACCGGTTTACAAGCTAAAACTCATTCATCTAGCACGAACGAGTCGCCGTCGTGATCCCAGCAGCAGGCCTCCAGTCATGGCTAGCAAGCAAGCTGTTGTGAGCCCAAGTGCTTTGTAACTGAGATATGTTTCCTCGACGACACGTCCAATTACCTTCCTGGTACTCAGGTCTAAGACGTTATTTTCTGATATCACAAAATCGTCCCAATGGACCTCTGAAAGTATTTTCTGGTATTCAACCACGGTCTTAGACCAGTTGTTGGTTACCAGTCCCTCTGCTGTTTTGTACCAGCTTTGACAATTGGGACTTGCAAAAGACGATGCATTAAGCACTTTCTGTAGCTCAGAATTGAACTCCTCAACACGCTCAGGTCGCGGCTCGATCGTAAATTGCGTACCCTGTAATCGCGCACGCATAACCGTATCTATGAGGGTATAGATGTACCGTGCCTGAGCCTCTATCATCAAAATGATCGAATTATGCCCGAGGTTAGTGTTTGGTCCGTAGAGCATCCCGAAATTTGGAAGAGATTCTACCGTCACGCCGTAGAGCGCTCGTGCTCCTCCCTGCCAGATTGTCGAGAGATCGTGGCCTCCTCTTCCCGTAACCTTGATGGGACTCATGAAATCTACCGTCTTGAACCCCGTGGCGCAGATGATCAAGTCAAATTCTAGCTCACTTCCATCTTGCAAAAGGATACCGTTCTCATTGAAGCACTCAATATGCCTAGTCTCCAGGGTACAATTTTCTCTTCCTATCGTCGTATAGAAGTCGTCGCTGATAATAACTCGTTTGCAGCCGACGGGATATTTTGGAGAGAGTGTCTCCCATAATTCAGGCTTGTGTTGGAGCTGCTTTTTCATCATGTCCATAGATGAAGTCTCCAAAAGCTTTGCATATTCGGAATCAGGGTCTGTTACGGCAGAGTAGAAACCCTCTCTGAAATCCATCATATCGCCCCGCACTCTCCATAGTACCGGTGGTACGAGCTTGTATAGTGCCTTCATATAACCTGGAATTTTCGTATCAAGTCTTGGGATAACCCAGTTCGGCGTCCGCTGAAAGACGGTGAGGTGTGCAGCATCCTTCGCGACTTCTGGGATGATCTGTGCTGCAGTGGCGCCTATGCTGATATCAACATGAGATTTCAAAGATGTTACCTACAATTATTCACTTACCAGTTCCGATAATGCCAATACGCTTGCCTTTAAAGTTGTATGACCAATCCCAACGCGCGGAATGCATAATCTTCCCTTTAAAGTTTTCCAAACCGGGGATCTCCGGATAGTGGGGCTGGTTAAGTTGTCCCACGGCGGAGACTAGGAAATCCGAGGTTATGTCGTATCTCTCATGGAATTCAACTTCTTTCCCCCCTAACACCTTGACTGTAGACTTCCAGGTTTTGGAAGCATCATCCCATGAGGCTTCTTCGATGGCACTATTGAAGCGAATGTATTTATACAAGTCGTATTTTTCTGCCACGCCAATAAGGTATTTCTAGATAATATCAACCTTCAGATCTACTTGATATGCTGATCCTGTCTTACCAAAATCTCCTCTTGCCCGGAATAAAGATGGCTCCAATTAGGATTCTGCTCGAAGCTAAAGCTGTACAGATGCGAGAACACTTAAGATGCACGTCGTCAGAAGAGTTTGTTTCTGTTCCCTGGGACATGCTAATCCGTACCATCACATGCGCAACCTGGATATCGATTATCCCACCAAGTTCCTCCAAGGTTACTGCTTTTCTCGATGATAACGAAGTTATGGATGTTGCCTTTGAGGAGATTTATAGCCGTACAGATGCCTGTGAATATATTTATAATTAGCTATCATATGTCAGCGTGGAGCAATTCCACGTCTGAACAGAGGGGCACGGCATACCGGATATTCCAGCACCTATAATGACAACAGCGGCGTGAGAGTATTCTGTCTTAGTGACAGTTTCGTGCCATTGAGTACTCGGTCGACTCATTGTTTACTGGTCGGATTCACTCTCACACACGTGAATTGCGAATATGGCTTTCTGAATGCCAGGTACTACAGGTAAATTTATTTGTCCGACAGTTATATGGAGAAGTAAAAGCCAGGCCAGAAAGTCCAAAGCCAAAAATAATCGAATATGCATAAGAATCATGCATGCACGCCAATAGAACCGAGGTTATGATGCAATAAAGTGCGGAGTAAAGACATATATCCCCTAGCCGAGGAGTGGTGTCGCCTGACCGCATATCTCGTTTCGTTTAGGAATGTTATAGAGAAACCAATGATTGGCTGTTTAAATGATTTGATGCAATAAAACTAGGTATCGGATTTGTTTTTCCGGCAATATTTATGGCGTACTGAGTTTTCCTTTGTTCTTGGTTTTTGTTGAGTAATCGAGATACGTTCTAGCAAAAGATCACATTAGACGGAAAAGTGCCGGGTATTATTATTGAAAGGCAAGCACACAGTTAAGCAAGGCAGAGGCGTACGGATAGTAGTGCAAATACAAGCAAAGTCGTGTCAACAGTTACGGTATCTACTGAATGCATTGTGAAAAGGAATGAATATAGGTGTAAATACCAGAGACGAGTAGATAAAGCAGCGCAGGATGGTTATTAAAGTACAGGTTTGGAAAATTTACAATCGTTTAAGTAGTGTAAACTCTGTGGTGATGGAAAGTGAACCAGTTACTTCGATGTATGACCTCGTAGTGCGCTATTTTAGAGGTCGATATACAATTTGGTGCCCGAAAGTGACCTTTAGACGGCGTGTTCAGAAACTCTGATATCTGCTTTTTCGGATACTTGCCGCATCTCATCTTCATCCTATATTTTACGATGTCAATACAACACTCATTCAGGAAGAAGTTGACCTACCCCAAATATAGCGGCAATTTCTTCCAGTGGGACACCATTGGTGTCGGGAAAGTAGCACAATATGCCTATCGCAGCCAGGCATCCTGGTATTATGAAGCACAGATAAAATTTCCAACCTACGTTTCTGTTCCAAAAACTCAGATATGCGCTCTCTTGAAAGATCAGTGCACTTACTGGAATGCTGTTGGAGCCGACTGAAGCCAGATAATGTTCATCAAACTACTTTAACATTAACATACTTACGGATAGCTTTCGAGATCACTCCTACCTGAGGGCAGATACACCAAGGTTCATCCCTTTGGATCGTATATGGGCGGGAAAGAGTTCTCCTAGGTACGCAAACTGTGCCCCATCAAGACCAATTTCATACGCTATAACGTAGACGAAAAACATAGCCACTGCAGCTCTCAGACCTGCACGATTAGGGTGGTCTATCTGGTCTCCAGTGGCAAAGTTTGCGACTAGTGCAGCTTCAATTATCAGACAAACCATGCATATTAGAAGTGCGCCACCAATGAGGCGTGGGCGCGAAAATCGATCAATAACGAAAACTCCTATGACACCACACCCAAAGGCTAAGGTAAGCCAAGCTCCTAGCAGAATGAGCTGGTAGTTGTTATCTAGGAATCATGTTAGTCATGTTGCAAAAGGTCACGAGTGATGTCGTCTGTACCGTATCCAAGGCTGGCATAGAGTGTCGGACCGTAATCTAATTCAGCAAGTTAGAATGATACAGAAAACCTTGTATAGTCTACGTACTATTAATTACCAAAATTCCGGAGAACTGAATAGATGCGGTCGTTCCCATGGCTAGCAGAGCACGTTTCCGGTAACTTGGCTTTTTGAACATAGTCCAGTACGAGTTTGGTAAAGATTTATCAATTTGCATTTGTGCATTGATCTGAACTAATTCAGCGAGAGCTTCTTCCTCGGAGTGCATTTTCAATAAAACTGCTCGGGCTTCGTCGTAACGGTCTCGCATTAAGAGCCATCGAGGACTTTCTGGCAGAATAAAGGATGCGATAACCGCAAGCAGAGCTGGAAGACATTGGAAAGCTGCCTAAAGTGAGCATGCCTTCAATATACAAAGGACTCTCGGATATACCCATTGGAGCCCTCCAAGCATTGTTATGTTCGTTGTGCAAGTGAAAAAAGCCGAGCCCTATCCAAGCAGATACTGCATATCCAAATAATAGAGACGCTCCATGAATGTCTACAAATGCTCCGCGGTTCTTCGGAGGGACAACTTCGTTCATCCAAGTGGGAACAGCGGAAAGTATCATGAAGGCGCTATTTTGTCAATACAGAAGCTCTCATATTGCTTTGGAGGTGACTTACCCAGCACCATTAAAGAAACGAAATGCAATAAACATGCCAACATCGACGGAACCGGCAAGCAGGGCCCCAGATATCAAAATGAGTGTAGCGGACTCCTAAAATCAGCACAGTTATAGATAACAGTGAGGCAATGCGCGTACTATGCCAATTGCTGCCTTGCGGCCCCATTTATCGGCGAAGTACGAAACGGCTATGGGGAGATTCCATTAGCTATTCTGTGGAGAGGCAAGCTGTGATTTCAGGTCGGTGCCCACTGAGAACCCCAAGACAACCCCCTGTCTGGTATAACCCCTATATGAGTGTCAATAATATAGAAACCAGAAGGCTGTCCCCCATGCACATACATTCATAAGTGAAATCAACGAAGTTGCATCGGATCTAGTGGTCAATGCGAAATATTCATTGAACGATGGTTGTGCTTTTCCATGCATTAGTTTATTGCACGCAGAAAAGAAGGGATTGCTACCAAGTGTAGATCCAATTATACCTAGCATTATGTAAGAATAACCTATTTCTCTTCAAAGGTGATGACTTACTTGCAGAGTATCCATAGCTCATGGACCCAAAGCTCATTGCAAGAACGGTAATGACGTTGTAGAGTCGAAATTGCAGTTTATTACTGTGGACAACTTGTCGACTCTGGGTTACTTCTGCCTGCTCCATTCTCCGCAATACTATTTCGAATTTAGTTCTTTGATAACAGCTATTCTTAAAATATGATGTTTGAACATATCTGCTTTTACTCTATCTGTTAGCGATGCTATTTAACTAATATTGCTTAAAGAGTGCCTCGCGGGTCTATCTAACGCATCCCTCGGCAACCGTGCATAATCCCAAATATCGATCCAAGCCATAGAGCCCCACCTCCGCAAAACCCAGGTAAAGGTTTATGTCACAGCTTTCAAGATCAAACCAATCTCTTCTTCCTCAATTATCCCGGTCCTTACTAGCTTGCCTTACCCCACAACTTGTTGATGCGAGCAGAGCAAACTGACAAAGCTGTAATCGAGTCAGCTTTTTTTGTGACTGACCAACAGCGAAGCGAGTCAGCTCGTACTTGGAAGGGCTTTTATTTGTCAATACAGTTTAGCAGCAACGGCCCAGTTTCATATTGTACGTCCAAAGATATGAACATTTCAAATTTTCTTGCTGACTGCTTTGTGCCGTGTCTTTAATCCTCGACCCTCCCAAGCAAGATATCCTTATCTCGCTTGGCTTTCAAACGCCTAGCGTCAATCAGAAAAGTTCTTTGAGATTGTAAAATGATATATTGGTCTACGATCTGGTCGTTAATAGAGCATCCTGATATTTTGTATGACCTCCTGGACCGCATATGAGGAAACGTGCCTCAGAATACATCAGTGGTGATTTCCAAGTGTAAAATCGGCATCGGTCATCTTGTTCTAGGAAAGATCTTATACAATATACATCTGGTTGCTTGGGCTTGTACAACTTGGAATGTTGAGATTTCTAACACAGCAGGGATGAACCGACGCGATTCCAGCTCAAAGTGTTGTTTAAAACCTTTCCTTCCTCACATATTCAGTGCCAGAGGGGCACATTTTTGGGCTCGAATGTGTCGTTGTTGATGCTGATAAATAGCATCTGTACTTCAGCATGCTGTTCGGTCCGACGATTTCTCTCCAGGTGTGTCTGACTCGGTGCGGGGTCAGACCCCGCTCTTTCTCCAGACGTGGGGCTGAATAGTTAGCTAGAAACGTAACCGGCGAATATCCACAGTATCGATGTGAAATCCGGATAGAGCTAGTACAAAAGGTGTTCGAATTTGCATATTAAAATCATCCGGCGCGGTAGGTAAGTTAAGGCATGTAATGTATGTGCAAAGGAAGGATATCTGTTTCTATCAGAGTTTTGCTTTCGTAAAACTTCACTCGAAAGCGTTAAATAACAAGCTCTCGGCAAGGGTATAGCTTAATGTGGAGTTTTAATCAACTGAGCCGCGGGAGTTGGCTGGCTGCAGAAAGTGGTTGGAATCCACTCTAGTCCCGATTCTGCATGCTCCGCCTCTAACGTGAAGTCTGTTCTCATTGTGTGCAGAAAACCACAAAGTATTGAAACTTTAAAAGATAGTATTGGAAGATAGTTGTATGACCTGGAGTCTGAGCAGTGCCACTATGTCTACACAATCCAAGGGAAGAGCACGCAAAGAGACGCCTAATAGCCGACTTTTGCGAAAACGAGAGACCGACCGACGCGCGCAGCGTGCAAATCGTGAACGCACAAAGCGACGGATTGAACTTTTGGAGGAGGAGATCAAGCGGCTAAGGTCTCAGGACCGGAATACTGTCTTTCGGGACTTGACACAGACCATTGAGAACCAGCAAACTAGGTGTGACAATCTCGAACGTACCTTGTTCAGAGTTCTCTCCATAGTCCGTACTGCCTGTGAATCTATACAATGTATTGTCCACTATTCCTCTTCTTGCTCCCTTTTCTGTGAAGCCCTGCTAAGAGAAACACCCCTGAAGCTCATTCACAGGACCCGAAATTGACAGATGAGGTCGCATCCGACAGCTGTGACGCGCCGTCAGAAGAAAATGAGCTACCAGTCTCCTGTACCCAATGGGATCCTTTGCATCCTGATAGTGGAGGGCAGATAGCTTTGGCAACCAATCTTGCAACCGGCATTGATCCAACGGATATGTGGACTGATCTAGCGCCAGAGCCGTCGTGCGAAGACATCTTAAATTCTGACTTCGAGGTACCGAGCACAGAGATACATCAACAATTTCCCATCCCCAATCCTCTTCAAGGCATTTCATTCTTGCCTCTGGCTGCCGATGAAGAGAAATGGGATGTATCAAATAACGCGTTTACGCGTGCCTTACAATCGGCCACATCCCTTTTGGATCCCGACCAGGTGGATCCTGATGTGCCTCTCAAAGCTATCTTCAGTGGTTGGCATACCATTGAACCTCATGAGAGAGACAAGCCAATATGGACCATGCTGAGAACTATTGATGAGAGGGTATTTGGGTTATGGACCTCTAAAGCCCAGAAGCTCGCCCTTATGTATATTACTCACACTTTAATCAAGGTTGGCCTCTACATTACACACCGAAAGTTTACAAAGAAATTAACCACACAGCAATAGTATCGGATGAGACCTACGTCTGCCAACTTGGAGAACATTCCTTCCTGGTTGCGATCAAGACCGGCACAAGAATATGTGAATCATCCCTTGGTAATTGACTTACTTCTTTGGTATGAAAATAATCACATCATTCTATCATCACTGTGAACGATAAAGCCGATTTCGTACACTTTGGCATATTTCACTGACTCATGCTCTTCTATTAAGGCCGGGGCTTCGTGATCGCCTTGTCTTCGATTATCCCAAATACACCCTCACCGGGGAATTTTCAGCTTTCTATTGTAATCATTTACACTTTTTCTGGCCATACCCTGAAGATTCCATCTATACTTTCGACTCCTATACAAAACGTTTCCAGATCTCCCCGAAGTTCAGAGATTACATATTTGACCTTCGAAACTGGACTATGGATAGTCATTTTCACACTCGGTATCCAGAAATGTCCGATGATATACCTACATACGAGGACCGAATCAGTACTGCATTTTGATTAACGGTTATCGTAAATCTATGTCTTCTTATCCCCTTTTTGAAAACTGCAATTCCAAACCCAGTCGGCAGCAAAACTAAATGTAAACAAGACATAGGGCGCCTCTAGGCTTATAATGAAGGTCAGTTGACAAGACCACCATATATCCGTTAACGGGGGTCTTCAACTGAGTCAGTGTAACCTTACTCAGTTTCCACATGTCACTTTTCTATTATCGTTAGCCAATTTGAAATCAGTTATACCAATCAGATATGAAAGCTAACTATTATTAACGAGTAAAACCGGGACTACTGAGGAAAGTGTCAATTTGATGCTCATGCTCTCGATCTGTGTTGAGGAACCCTGCTTTCGATTCTCACTCCGTTTCGTGTCCTGGGGGAAACAGCCACAAAGCGGGGCTACCGATGCCCCTCACCCCGCCCACTAGTAAGTGGATAGCTTCCCGTAGGTGGAAGAAATAAGCCTCGGTGACATACCCATTCATAAACTTTCTCTTCTGCTGTTTCCTTCTTAGAATAAATACAGAATATCTGTTTGTATTGCATTGCTATTACCGCTATTACTTATACAATATCGATTCTTAATTTATACCATGGAAACCACAGTCACCACTGAGGCCTCCCAGACCCCGTTGCCCAACGTTGTTCTGAGCGGAGAGAAAGACCCCTATGTGGTTCCAAAAACTTGTAAAGCCGGTGTGGTGAAAGAGTTTGGGCCAGATTTTAAACTCGTAGTTGAGGATGTTCCGGTTCCAGAACCAGGTAAATTATTGATACTTTCCAAGTTTCATTTCCTCCGACTAACCGTGTCCCTTAAGGTCCTGACGAAGTACTCTTGCGACTTAATGCAACAGGAGTTTGTTACTCTGATTTGCATTACATGTTGGAAGATCTGCCGATACCTAGGATGAGAGACTTTGGAACCGTCTCTCCAGGTCATGAAGGAGCTGGTGTAGTTGTAAAAGTAGGGAGTAATGTCAAAGGATGGAAGGTAGGAGATCGAGGAGGTGTGAAGCCGATGATGGATGTCTGTTTTAACTGTGAGCTGTGCTGGGATCGGCGAGAAACTCATTGCCCGAGCGCAGTCGCAACCGGGCTGTCGGTAAACGGTCAGCTTTCTAGGTCAATGTCTACGGGAAAGTACTGAAGGACATTCTAGGAACTTACCAGCAGTATCTCGCAAGTCCTGCTCGCTACACGTCGAGGATTCCGGATGGGGTGGATGACTTTACCGCTGGTCCAATCATGTGCTCTGGTAGTACTATGTATCAATGTGTAGGTGATGATACCCTCCAGAAGATTGTTTGTAGCTGACGCACCCAGCTTGAAGAATCAAACCTTAAGCCGGGAAATTGGGTCGTTTTTATGGGTGCGGGTGGAGGCGTGGGCCATATGGGTGTTCAAATTGCCAAGGCTATGAGCCTGCGCGTTATAGGCATTGACGGAGGCAGCGAGAAAAGAGACCTGTGTATGAGTTTGGGTTGTGAGGCATTTGTTGACTTCACAACTACTAGTGACATTACAGCTGAAGTGGTCCGAATTACTGAAGGAAAAGGTGCCCATGGAGTAATTGTGACAGCTAGCAATCGCACCGCGTACGAGCTGGCTCCAAAATTATTAAGGGTTGGCGGTATTGTTATGTGTGTGGGGCTACGTAAGTACTGCATATCCATATCCTGCAGAATGGATCAACTAATGATAACAAATTACCAGCGCCCGCCGGTACCACACTTGCCGGAGCAGATCCTACTGAGTTTGTTCTCAAAGGTATCGTTATCACTGGGAGTCTGGTGGGAAGTATGCTTTCAACCAGCAGGTGCCTTCAACTAGCAGAACGGGTAAGGCTACAAGCCTCGACTTGATGTAACGTCTACTCACCGCTCTAATAGGGTCTGGTCAAGCCCATTTACGAGAAATTTCCTATAGATAGGCTCCCTGAAGCAGTTGAGAAACTTAAACAAGGCAAGGTTTCTGGTAGATGTGTCATCGACTTTAACTCGACTTCGGTGGGAACGGCTTAAAGTACAGAGAACAAGAAGCAATAAATCAGATATATTACATCCTATACTACACAGTCTCAAGATAGTGGGTGAAGTATTGATGGGCCTTTGGAGAGTATGGGGATATTTTACAGAGCTTGAAAGACGACACAAGGTCAAGATATATTTCTCAGTTTTCAACTTACTTTGGTGAGCGAATGTTATCCAATATTCCAATGTGTTGCCTTTAATGTGGAACAGTATAGCCGGAGAGCGGATTTGAAGGCAGGAGACTGGATTAAGTTGTGATTTGCAAATATTGTCTAATCAATTTTTCCTTAGTTTGGAGGAATGTTGCTAGCTCTTTTCAATATACGAGCAACATTACAGGTTCTACACGATTTGTATAACGCCGTTTATTTCATAGTGTGATTATTAAGCCAGAAAAAAGAATTTCCATTTAGGAAAGATCTATTTGAATACAAAGAGGATCATGTATATACTCTACATGTAACCTGTTCTTATAAATGCACGAGCCTGGGGCTAGATAATTCGACACCTTCCGTGCCTTTTGCGTAACTAATAACTCTCGACTCTATTTGTCTCCGTTGCTGTTTCTATTTCGTCCGTTTTCGATCCTATTTGTCTTCCATCTCCATCTGGACCATTTCTCAAAGCCCGCTCTTGATTGTTGGCTTTCTTTTCAGCCCTTGTCCTGTATTCTTCCCACTTCTCCTTCTTATCTTCTGGGAGCCCGCCGGAAAAGAACTCCTCAAACATGGCCAATCCTATGCCTGAATAGGCCTCCTCAACCTTATGCAGTGCTAATATCACCTCATGACTGCCGATGACTTCAACGAAGTCGAGATGGATCCCAAAATTCTCCGGATTCCGCGGCGCACCTGCCGCATATATATTTTGTAGCATACCCAGTCCACCAACAGCATGAAGAAACCAGGTGTTGGTCTGGAGCCCCGAAGCGGTGATAAGTAAAAGGATCCAGAGCATTGCTAATCCCAGGAGTATGGCGCGGGTCTTTCTGTTTGCTGCCACCAGCACGTTGCTTTGTCCAGAAGCAAGATCCGAAAGGTTAAGTCCGTGGCCGTTTCCAAGGATGACAATGGCATGTTGGGCTCCATTGCCTCTTGTCAGAATATAGGGATGCTTGGAATGAGTTCTGCAGGCCCATTTTTCTTTTTTCCATTGTGGCAGTATCGCGGTTACGACTGAAAGTGCAATACCGGAAGCGGTGATGAGCAGAATACTCCAGTCGCCCCAGATGCCGCATGGAATAGCTGCAATCCCCAGCTGCAAAATCATGACGGGAATGCCAATCCAGCAGATGGCGTCGATTTTAACAACACCAGCGCTTTCGTTCTTTTTGGGTCTGTAGATTGAGACGACCAGCCCAGCCATTGGCGGTGGTGCGCTAGAACCATCTTTTGCTTGCTTCGCCCCCAGTACCCTGTCCAATTCCTCTTTGACTTTTACGTCTCGCCAATACTCGAAATCGCGGACGATCCTGCCTAGAATCCAGCTTGAATTATCTTTGACATTGCCATCTCTGCCATTGATGACCTTGCATTTGCAGTCTGGCTCCGGTGGCATAAGCTTGTTTTCGCCAGAAGCTGAGACGAGCGCAGTGATGGAGTACGCGACCCATCCTTACACAAGCTGTTAGCCAGCACGACGCCTACTCAAGCAACCACGAGGGAAACAATTATGTTCTAGCAGACATACCAAATGAGAAGGCCACGGTGCTGCTCCTGGACCCAGCAACCTGAGCCAGAGCGCGCGCCACGACGTCTCCGCCGAGGATGAGGAGAACGCTAAAGACGTCGCCAGGCTGGGTCCATTGATGCCGCAACTCGCCCGCCGTAGTTGACATCGCTGACACCCGCCTGGCCACGGCCGCCAGGAACGGCGCCATGGCACGAGTGGGAAGCTTGCTAAGGGAGGTAAAAAGAGAACTGAAAGACCTGACAATCTTTTCTCGATGATGGAATCGCTTCGTGAGACACGTGCTGATACGAAATCAAGGAAAGCTGATGGGCATGTTGACGTTTAAGAATCGGGGTTTGTGTCACGTGGAAAGAGCTTTCGGCCGCTGAAGACACTTGCTCCGCCGCGGACAGATATACAGATAGCGAGATCCAGTAAAACAGCAATGAACGAAATTACTGGAACGGACTGACAAAGCTTGATAGTCATGGATGCGTGATCAACAGTCGCTGACATTAACTGTGGTATATTTGAAAATCAGTATGTGGCAAAAGATCCTGCAATCCCTACTGGCCGCCTTATTGGCGTCCACGGCGTCCTAAGCAGCATGAACCGAACCTCCCAAACACTTAACTGACACAATAGAATGCAGGTCTTAAACATCGGAAACAGCAGTAACTAGCAACCATCAATTTCCAAGATCGTATTCTTGATTATTCCCTCAGGAAGAGCAACTCTCCGGGTCCGATGGATCATCTTGCTTCCTTTGGAGGATCCACTCCAATCAAAGTGCCCTATGTCTGCCTACAGGTGTTTGAAGGCTCTTTTTCCGATTATCCGGAGCGGCGAGGCTGGGACAAGGAAAAGCTTTACCTTGGGGACTTTGATGGGAAAACTTTTGAAGATACACGCAGTTTCCTTCAAGAATGGCTTTATTTTGGTCCTCTTTTCCACATATTTGATGCCCCTGGCATAGAGTTCAACTATCAAGACTTTATTTACAAAACCGAGGATGGGCAGGAATGGATTACGACCACAAAATTGCCAGCGTACATAGCGAAGTGGTATTTCCAACCTCGAGTCGAATATATGGGAGGCAGATCGGCAGAACAAAGAAAGCAAACATTTACACATGTTTACAGCTGCTTGAAAGAGATGCATCGATTCGTCCTTCGCTTCTGCGACAGGGATTCCTACTCAGGGAAATATCATCCCCCGACAAGGTTCCGGCCACTGACTCCAGAACTATCGCTCTCAATCATCGTCCTTGCAGATTCGCTAACTAAGGCAGGCTTCGAAGCTACAAACCACGCATTTAACCTAGACTGGGGTGTCAGTGGCCTCTTAGTGAACGACATGACTGCTATGGGATGGTGTCCTCATGTCATTGGGACACTTACCACAACCCAGCAGGTACATTTACTTTACTCGGCCTCCACCTTGGGACCACCGTATCTGCAGGGAGATCACACCGGATGCAATGAATTTATCTGCAAGATCAATCAAATCGACCCCAGAACTTACAAATCAGAGCATGCAACAGAAGGGTGCAAGTGCGATTTTAAAGGGCCGGATGTAAATGAAGTTATCGAAGCCCTGCGGTCTGGACATATTCCTCAAATTGAGGTTCACGAACAAGGCCATGATATTGAAGTACGCGTGGTCAAGCAATCGAATACTAATTCTAGACAAAATTATGTTGCAATTTCACATATTTGTAAGGCAATCACCATATCAGGCATGAGAGTAGTTTTAACAATTGACCGCAGGGTCGGACGGACTCGGGAACCAAACACAAAATACGCTTCCTGTTTGCCAGCTGCGAAGGCTCCAAAAATTAGTTGATAATCTCGATCCGGCATCCTCCACACCACAACCATGGTGGTGCGACACCCTATGCGTCCCAGTCGATGAGGACTTGGTAGAATGGCGAAAAGAAGCTATTAAAAATATGAAAGATATATACAAATATTCCAGAGCGGTCCTCGTACTAGACAAAAGCCTTCTTGCTGTCTCAAGCTCAGCATCTACCCTTGAGATCTACCTTAGACTCAAGTTATCTCAGTGGATGAAGCGACTGTGGACGCTCCAAGAGGGAGTGCTTGGCGAAGAGGTTATCTTTCAACTTCTCGACGGCACGAAGAAGCTTAAGGATCTTGATACTGCAATGGTTCAAGAAGAAATCCGGCTTCGTCGCAACGTATACTCACGTTACAGTTTTGATTCTCACGCAGTCCTTGGGACTTTTGTCAGAGTAGCTCAAAGGCCTCAGCATCTTAACTATGAGAGCTATGCAAAGGTTTTGCAATGGAGATCAACGAGCAAACGGTCTGACGAGACTTTGTGCTTTATGATAATGCTTGGCATGAACGATGAGGCCTTGAAACAGTTGCTAGATTTGGGAGATGATGATTATACAGGAAGGATGATTCACTTCCTCAAAAGTCTCTCGGCAATTCCTATTACTGTCTTGTTCCAGCGACCCCCTCGATTGTCAATTTCCGGGTATCGATGGGCGCCCACTTCGTTTCTTGCTTGCTTTCGACAAAGCCAAACATCACCTTTTCGACCAATGAGAGGGGTTGGCCATCCTGGTCCCCATGGATCTGGCTTTCAGCTGAAAAGTGCCGGCCTTCGGCTTCTTGGGTTTGCAGATTCCTTAACGGAAATTGGCCAAATATTTCTGATGCAAACGCAGACGGAAAACACAGATTTGCTCCGTGTAAATTATCCCGGCCATATAAGTGAAAATCAAAGCGACTGGCATGCTAAAAATGTGGACGGCAGTACTAAATTGACAATACCAGCAATCATTCTCGGCCAAAAGCTCTTTTCTTTAGAAAGAGTAGATGGGGTGSTGGTGGATATATACGACGAGTCGGAAGATGGCCCAATTCAATGTCATTACATCGCTTGGGTTGGAATTGAGTTTGCGAGAAGCAACTCCTATTTGTCAAATACGAAACCTATCGACGTAGATACTATAAAAGAGGAGCAGGAGTGGTTAATAATGTAATTTAATCATCATATACGACAGTATAATATTCATGAATGGCCAATTACTACTCATCAGTATAGGGAAGCCATTCAGGTTTTGAAGAACCTATTAGCGAGATGATCGGATCCGCCCAGTATTCCGGCGTTTCAGACATCTCAACCTGAGAGCCAAGACGGGTGAATTCTCCAAATGCTGTCTGTCCTGTCTGAAGGTTAGGCTTGATAGGTTGGTGCTCAGGTCCCAACTCATCCAACTCGAGGAGCTTGCTGTTTTCGACGAGGCCGAGCGCTTGCTCAAACATAATCGTTTGCGACAACGTAACGGTCACAAGATAACTACCACCTTCCGTAGCTCGTCGCAGTAACGCGGATTGGACTCCAATCGTTCCTAAATATCCGGTCAAGAAATCACACACCACATTCACGCCATGTGGTAATTGAGGCTGATCTGCGGAGCCTATGTCGCACAAAATTCCTGTCTGACCCGCAGCGGTGAAATCATATCCCATCCAATCGGCCCAAGGGCCCGTCGAGGCATTTAGTTTCAGTTTCACGTAAATTATTCCTGGTCGATACTGTGCTAGAGTTTGTGCCGAGAATCCTTGCTGGTCTGCTAAATGAGGGCGTAAATTCTCCACAAACACGTCTGTTTCCTTTACGAGGTTATAGATCGCCTTTTTATTTCCATCAATACGGGCATCCAAAAAAGCCTCACGGATTCCTGCTTGACACTGCCAGTACATCGTGGGCTCTTCTACCCAGTTCAAAGTGTTCAGATTAAGGCAGTCAGCACCTTGGGCGGATAGCTGTCGCAGAACTGCTGGTCCAGCAACCACATGGACCATCCCGAGAGCTCTAACACCGGATAACGGTCGAGAACCAAGGCGGAAAGGTTCAGGCTTGCTGTCGCCAATCTTCTCAATCTGGATGAAAGGTGCTGCACGGTTATGCTGATATTGTTCGGTGGCTTGGAATTCCGCTCGAGTGCGACAAATAGCTAAAGGCACGCCCGCATCTTGCGCTGCTTGCTCCAGGTCGACTGCATTCCATTTTCGTGTGGCCTGCTGGAGCTGTCTGGGTAATGTGCCACTGTCAAGCAAACGCATGATTCTTTCAGTGTTCGAGCTGTAAAGCGAAGTCAGGATAACGAATCGTCCATCCTTGGTTGGCAATATGTGGCTCCCCAGCTCTCCAATATTTCCGCCCATCATCTGTGGAGTACCATTAATAAGCGTACAGTTAATGAGCGTATCCTGCCATGGACTCTGAATGCAATAGGCCTTGCGAAGATCAACATGGATATTCTGACTTTGGCCTGATCGCTTCTTCCATATGATGGCGGAAGCAATCGCGTTAGCACCGCACAAGGCAGCCGAAGCACATCCTACTTTAATGTGTGTTGGGCGGATGGGATCCATCCCAGCGAAAGAAATCTCTCCGCCAAAATCGGCGCGACTGAGGCCGGCTTCATGTAGAACACCATCCACCACGGCCAGGAGATCCTCATGATTGTTCACCGGTTGATAGTCGAACATTATAGAGTTTCGTGTATTTTGAAAATCTTGAAAAGTTGACTGCCCTGACAGAGACGAAGGGGAAACTTAACAAGCCCTCTATCCTGGTTTAGGCGTTCATGGTCTTGAACCTGGGAAATGAGAGATTGAGGAAACTGGAGGATGAGCATGCATTGTAACAGGCTGCTGGCTCCTCATGCTGTTATATACTTTGTAGGTACGGGAAGGAGCTTCGCTGCATCGAGATCCCGCCCTGGTCTCGTACTAGTTTAAGTTGGCTTTCCATCAGAGTGTTGAATCCGTAAAACATAGCGCCATTTCATAAACTGAAGCCCAAGTGTTGCTGAACCCTCTGTGTGCATGTACCAATCAGAAATGTACCGTAGTTGGCAAGCAACATATCTTCAATCTTAGAATCGAAACGTAGGTACTTCTGTATCTCTCTAGAGCATTGTGCAGACACGAATATCGTCATATGTGGGTAAACACACAGATTTTACCAGTCACCTCGCAGATACGATGGCTCCATTATAGATATACCTAAGCTTAATGAATATCAAGGCAACTTGAGAATCCCCCTCTCGGACGGATTAAATCACCAGCTCCACAAACGCTCAACGAGGAATTTTCGTATCTGCACGTGTGAAGTGTTGTTACCAGTCATGGCTCAGTATAATTAATTGTGGTGGTGCATTCTCTGGGTACACTGCCCTAGAGGCGTTTTCGTGTCTGCAAGGCACTCGTGTGGCGTGGTCACCGTGC
Source organism: Scytalidium sp. 3C (assembly GCA_000743665.3). Taxonomy (NCBI): domain Eukaryota; kingdom Fungi; phylum Ascomycota; class Leotiomycetes; genus Scytalidium; species Scytalidium sp. 3C. Next base: position 96,993 of record JMRO03000133.1, on the reverse strand, counting down.
TTGAGTCCTCCCAAGTGGGATTCTGATAGGTCCTACGTGGTGCTAATGCCGCCTGGGATACAAAAGCGGAAACTTGCAGCCAGTATATCCCAACGTTGCCCAGTGCTTCGGATGGTACCTCCTTACCACGCTGCTCTTCCATAGTCTACCCTTGCGTAAAGTGGCTTCTAGTCGATTGGCTATGAATCCTGGGCATTCCTTGTGGACAATGATGGGACTTTTGCCGAAAGAGCGATAGAATTTTATGGCATGGATGCAATGTTCGGGTTTAGTTCCTGGATGAGATATTACTTCTGCAAGAGGAACCACATGTGATGGGTGAACGGCTGTCCGATGAGAGCTCGGCCAGGGTTCTTCTTACAGTCACTGATGGACTCAGACGACGGCGTGGTAGATGAGAGGGAAGCGATAAATAACATTCTCATTGATATACTTGTCCGGGCTAGCAAGAAGTGTACCTTTTACATCCGATCTCTCAGGAGCATTCCAAATAATTGATTTGTTACCAAGCCTTTATTTGAAAACCCGGTCGCTCTCACATCGCGTACAAAGGCCGCGCCATAAAGATGATCATGCGTGTTATCAACGGAGGCGTAGCTAGCAAGAGATGCGCCCTCTAAAAGTCCTCAGCTTTCAAGAGTTAAGTCATTCGCTGCTCAGGCAAGCATTTAGTCTAGTCCTTGACTCTGATCGGTGGATACGAATAATTACACGCAACGCACGAGCAGGAATAGAGCGGCGCAGCTGGCGCCAATAATACCAGTTCCGATTACGGCCACGGTTTTAAAAGACGTAGACATTTCAGCGAAAGGCCATGCAAACAAATGTAAGAAGATATTGAACGAAATCCCCACGGAACGGCTGTATCAGATACGATATCAATGGGAGCTCTCTCTTCCGGATAAGAACTTAGATTTGGATTTATCGTACCCTGAGGCTGCTTATGATATATCTTATACATCAAAGTCGATGTCGTATATTCTGACAGGAAAGGCTACTATGGAGTCACTAGATGCACGCAAGATCTCAGAAACGATGAAGGCCCTCCAATTTGTCATGCCTGCGGTACCTAATTAAAGTATCCTGAAGCTGAATACGAGATAATTCGATCTACAGCCTTATGGGAAGTACCTAGTCTTTGAAACTCCTGCGGGAAGAAAGCTATCGGGCACTTATCACACAATGCATAGAAGCCCTGGGAATGCACGCTGCAGCCCACGCAGGGCTGAATTTGATTATATCTCTGTGCCGGTAGTTTACGTATCCTCGGATTTCGTATTCGCCCGGAACTGACGAATAAGCTGTCGACATGTCGCTTTTTCGGCTCGACAACCCGTGGGCCGCCAAAGCTTGGATTTCGTATCTGTGACAGCGGGATTCATCCTTGCTCTGCAGGAGCAACTTTATTCCGCGGATCTCAGGGACCTCAGTGTTGGGTATATTACAGAATGACTTCAATCCTTGGTTAAAGATCATCTTATTGCCTTTATTGGCACAGTGGTGGCAGTCTGTAGCTTCGTATCTGCACGGTGGCCAGTCTATTCCGAGTTCTGCTTGACGTCTATGAACCGCCACAGCAAGGATCTTATGCACCTCCGCGTCCACCTTTTCCACCACTGGGAAATAAAACAGCTTTGACTGACATGACTTCACATGTCAGATGATATACAGCCCACTTAGTCCACTTCTGTCTACGGAGAAAGGTACTAAAGGAGGAGAACATCCCCCCTTGCAACGAAAGATATTTACTGTCTTCACAGCAGCTAAACTCGTGGATTATATTTGAGAGGTCAAATCGTCTTTTTCTCAGAAATTTTGGTATATCAACCAATAGCCACGACAAATATGAGAGATACAATCTATTGTGGGTACGCTGTCATGAAAGCTAGATGATAGGAAAACTATGATCCTTTATTTCGCACAAGCAACTTACCCTACGTGCCTCCCTTCCCTAGCACAGCATGCGGGGCCATTTCACTCTTCACTTGTGGAGGGATCTATTTCAGGAGAGGGTGGTAAAATCCATCCAAGCGACTGTCGCTGTCATTGGCTTTACGCGGAAGACATTATTCTCGAGTATTTCGGGAAAGCATTTTGACTTCAAATACTATATGCTCGTATTGGCGTCAGGATGAACCAGCCAGCGCGTTCGGTATTCCAGGTGTTAAAATACCACAGAGTTTTATGATCTGTTCAATATATGACAATCTCTCATTTGGCGAAGAGATGTAGGTATTAGAACCGTTTGCCACGCTGGTAGGGAAAGAGGCTGGAAGACCCAAAGCCTGGTTTACTTGGAGGTTGAAGACTTTGGCTTGAGAGTAATGTTGGAGCGCTAAAGTTCATATTATTTTGATTGGTTTTTAACCTTGGCTCTGGAAGAATATTGACGCGATAATGGAAATACAGGCAGGTGAGGTGTTGGTATGAGTTGAAATTCTGTTTGAATACCATGACAATCCTCCATTGTCATGAGGCTAACTTGTTTATATAACTGTGCTATGAGCGGAACAGATATTAGAATCAGACCTCAGTTAGAAGGTGTAGGTCTTGCCGAGCCCTGATTCAGAAACCTTCATGCTCTAAGAGTTGGAGGGGATGCGAAAGGGTAACTGCTGCAGAGAATCCGGAGTTGTTGGTTGCGCGGGTCTATCTCTCCGCCGATTTCGTGCGATCTGTGCCCATTTCCTTGGAACCTCCATTAGATCGTGTGAGGTCGACAGCACCCCGTTGCGAGTCAGCGATTGAATTTCTTGGTCGATTCGCTGAATAACTCCGATACGTCTGTCAACAAAGTGGCAGGTGCTTGCGGCGGGAAATAGAGGTGAGATTGCTATCGCAACAAGCTCGTAGTGTGCAATAACTAAAAGGACCAATGGGTCGTTCACCGATAGTCTCAGGAAAGTTGTTGGCATCCAAATCAACCAGGTTCGGAGGGGGTGTAAAGCTCTTAGCTGTGCAGCTGTAGTGGGACCAGGCGGAGCAATCTTTTGATTCTGGACAAAGTTATAAAGTTCACGCACAGCCAGACTTAACTCTGGTTGTTGTACTACTATAGGTCTCAGTCTATCCAGTGAAGCACATATTGATGTGTCGGAACGGATGTCCGATCTGGCTTGAACTTCGTCGATTGGGTAGCTCTGGTCTGTATAATCCCCCAAAGCTGTGGTGGAGGGATCATCATGAAAGAGTGATTTTAGTTCCGACTCGTGATTCCAGTTTTGCATCGCCTTTAATACCTAGAATCCAAAAATGACGTCAATATATCACAGAGGTATATGGATAATGTTGAGGCCTACTGCAGAGACTCCGTCCATCAAGCACATATAGGTTTGTCTATCATGGATTAGTTCAATCCACCAAGCTAGTGAGATGTAATGGGCATACGCGTCCGGTGCTTGCCACGACAATACAATTGATGCAGCGAGGATTGCGTCAACGTTATCCCTGGAGAAGCTCTCTATAGCCCGCTGTAAATAACGGAAGGCTTTGCCTCTATGCAGATATCCCAGTCTGTTCATTTCAGCAGATTTGGTAACTAATGCAAGGTGGGTGGCACCAAGGCCAATCGTGGCCTCCCGTACGTAGTCATATGAAGCTGCCAACCTCATGATCCTGGATGGTTCCCATTAGTCAGAAGTTATTTGGCCAAGACTAGTCGCTCGGAGACTTTACAAAGGCAGCTCTGATGTCCCAAAGGATAATCTATGTGTACCTCGATGCAAGTCGTTCGTAACCTGTCTTACGTGGTGGATGAGCATAGTGTCGGTAGTCGAGCCTGTCGCATACACTTCCTGATTCAGGTTGAGGAAATGAGATGTTGAGCACCAGGATAGTACGCCATGCTTGTCCATTAACCCTTGGGTCATGTTTATCCAGGCTTCGATGGCTTGCTGCAGAGGCGTTGAAGTTGAAGGTGAAGTTGCTCTCGCCGAATCCAGGAAATCGCAGCGACATCCGTGGCGGATGCAGTTTCCACTAAAACGTACAGTTAACGCATTACGTCAAGGAGTTGCAATTGCGAGGAAATTCGCCACTGGGGAACCAATTCATCACACCTGATTTTTCGACGCTTGCAAGTTTGACAGCCCGCTCTAGATTTGGTATGGCTACGACGCAGTCTGGAAGCCCTCCTTGAAGTCATATTCTATAGTTACCAAATCTAAACACCAGAGTTGGACAAAAGCACGTCACGCCGGATTTCCCATAGCATCTACCAAAGCAATATACACAGGAGGACGAATAGATGACCAGCTGGTTCAGATAAAGTTTTAATACTTATTTTTAAACATATTTAAATACAGGATCCACATAGCTTAAATGTCTAGACGCGAGGCTCCGCGGTGGCGAGTCATTTGGAATGATCCTGGAATAAACATCGGGACCACTTGTACCGACCATCAGGTTCAGGGAGACTATGTACGACTGTGATATAAGCAAAGACGACAACTTGCTCTGGCGACAGTGGTAGATAACCTTCCGTATTCGTCGTGTTCGTTAGTCGTGGCTGTCAGATCTGCTTACGAAAACACCAATTGTAAAGTTTCGTATCTGCAGTCCTTCCAGGCCTCGCAAGCCTTATTCCCAACACCCTGGATTTCCGTTCAATGCTAACGGTTTACACCGGCCGCAACTCCGCACTGAACGATAGTACACAATATCAACACGGCAGTGACCCTTGCCATCTTTGACTCACCTGGGAGGAGTTTCACGATAGACCCAATAGAACTGTCCATAGTCTACACTTTTCTACCTCGGCTTGACTCCTGATGGGCGTGCTGAATCCCAGAACACGTTCAATAGTTTAAACAATCGCCACATTTGCGCGTCGTCGTGCGAAAATGGCTTAGTCATATCGTGGCGCGCGGCTACGTGGGCCTCCTATGGAATATGGAATACTACTCTCTAGCGGCGTATCCGTCCGCAAGCTTGCCGAGCTTGTGCATACCGAGGCATATTCTTTTCGCCGCGAGAGAGCTGAAATTGAAAAATTGTATGTGCATATTTTTGTAGTTCTAAGCAACATAAGAGTATCATTTATATGAGCAATGAATATGGATTGACTGTAGCGTGGCCAGAAATCCGAAAGGACTCCAGATTCATGAATTGATCGTTTAGAGGGACTTGGGAATTGAAGGATTACAGGTCATGCATATTTATTTTTAGCCTGTGGACCCACCAACACCAACAACGCCAAATCGGGTTTCATTGTGAAGCACTACATGATGGATTATGTGTTGTCGAATTTTTTATGCTTGGTTTAAGTGTATAATACAGTAGTTTATGCTGTAAAGTGTATGAACTATTTAACTTCAAGGTCTTGTAAGAGCTTCACATATTAGACATACTTAGATGAAAGACACAAGCTTGGTCTAGTACTTGAAAGACTGGCATCTTTCCTTTTTCTATTGGTAGCTCGTCGCTTGGTGAGTAGGAGCACTCAGACCCAATTCAAGCGAGCTCATTGTACTTTGTATTTGCTGTTCTAGTCCGATTCAACCAGTGAAAGCAGGGCTCGCTAAGTCATACCACTTTCACTACGCTAAGAAATAAGCGGAATATTATCGTGCAGTTGAGATGTATGACAAGTAAACTGGCCACAGTCTGGTCCGGTCTGGGCCGTGGTCTCTTTTACGGTCTGTGACTGAGACTGTATCATACGTTCTGAAAATAGATTATCAAGATCAGACCATAACATTATGTACTAAAACCACCAAGGCAGAGATTGTTTTGAGATTGAATTATTTAACTACAAAATTAAATTATACTCGTAGAATTTATAATAATTTATAAAGTTAAGGATATAATTAAAATAGAAAATATACATGAATAATTTTCTTGAAACCATGATCCAGACTGGACCACGATTCTGCCATTTTAATGGCAAGTGTTCCAACATATTGACAGCAAACCAATACTGAATCACTACACATATACATCGAAGGTAGCTTGATTTATGTTGGAAAATGGCCTTTTGGCCCCCTTTAGACGCTTCAAATCAGAACTATATAGACAATTCGTGACGGAATGAAACGGATAAAGATACCGCTACCCCACTCTAAAAACAGGCGACAAGATGAGCAATGAGCTCGCCGGAGAGCAAACTGCAAGAGACATGCATATTACAGGAAGACATTGAATTGCACTGGAGTTTTTGGTAGCGGTCTGAGTAGAGTGAGGGTCTCAATCTTGAGTATCCGTTTCTTTGCAAGTTCTGTACACCTTTTAATTGTTGAATCTTTTGCTACTGGCAGGATCATAGAATATTAGTGTAGAACAGCGTGTCCTATTCCCCAAGTAGTCTCCTTCGCCGCCTAATAGAATTGCCAAATACAGCGTACGATTGCCGAAAAAGGTGTTGCTTCTAGGGACGAATACTACAGTATACATTTCATGCTCGATAAACGCCGCTTTTAACTGTTTACTTTAGCGCCAGTTTGGTTCCGACTTTTGGATCTTAGATGTTGTGGGAGCGAGTGATGTCTGTACAATCAGTATGTACGGTGCATGAATAAATGAAGAGACAAGTAGTCCAAATGACCAAAACACAGCACAAAGGCGCGTAAAGAAAGGACCGAGGAACTAGTCCTAATGCAAAAGGTAGAAAAGGCTGATTGCTCACTGACCCGCGAGGCTCAGTCTATCTGTCTACAGGCCCAATCTATATCTTACTATATGCTATGGTAGGTAGGCACGGTAGGATCATCGTTCTTAATACGCCAATCAACTAAAGTTTAACGCAGGAGCTACATAGTTATAGTTCAAAGGTGGTATGAGCCACAGAATCCACGGGTGGTAAAAGTTGAGAAATGAAGATTCGGAGTCTGACGTGATGATATAGGGATGATATCCTTCTCCAAATAATGACACCAACAAAAGAGTCTAATTACGAATGCCCCACAGGGTTATGATCAGCGTTTCTCCCTGGCGCACATCCCCCAACATTTGCCCCTCAGCCATCCACCATTGAAACACCTTCTCATCGGATATGACATGAACATGATCAAGCCCAGTTTCATAGATAGAGGTTATGGCCGCGCGACCAATATCGCGATCAATCGAAGCTTGCAGAGAGGTGGAGTGAAAGGGGTCATATCATAAAGTGGATCGGTGCTCAAGGAGCCTCTATAAATTTGCCGGAATAATCCAGGTCCCTGAAATAATGCAAGACGGTCTAGATTCTGGCCCAAATGAGCCCGGTAATGTGATTTGAGGAATTTCCGCCTCTTCAGATCCTAGGCAATTGTGATGATTGTTAACCGCTGGTGGCCCTTTTCTCGCCCGGCACTCCGGAGCTACCACGTGGCGACGTCTGACCCAGCATGGTAGTAATTTGAGGGATCATCCACAAGAAGTCGCACCATTGTGGGGTATTTCTAGAACCATTCCCGCCTCAGCCTAGCTCTAAGCGCTGCACTCTCGCGCATTGGGGAACAAGCTCATTTGCTCCCTGATCTAAAAAGCAATCATAACTCCTGAGGAACCAGCCGAATGGTATTAGTTACCAGCACACTCAGACACTGGGCTTGTTATGCACCACACCGCCCATGTTATCTAAGGGTTCGTTGTGTTGAAAGAGGAAATCCCAAGCGCGCCTTCCGCTGCAGTTTCAGCAACAGAATTTCGTGGTGGCAAGAACGGTGATGCATTACGGTAGTAAAAGCTCATCAACTGAGGCCTGGATGGATTCTTTTTAGTTATAGCCTATTATTTGGTGTGCCTCAGATTTTCACCCCTGGTAGAACAACATTACCAGGGACGAGTATTCCATTGTCTTAACTCTTTCTAGTTACTTCGGGTGTCACCAGCGCCAGGACGATGAATGTCTTACAGAACGCGAGTGCGAGTACGAACAAGGACCACCCCCTTTACAATGTATGCTTTTGAAAATTCCGGCGCAAATTTTTATTAATTATATATATATTTCAGCTGTTGCTTCTTCTCGCACCATTCAATCCATCACTTGTCGGCGATTCTCTTTCCGAGCCTAATCCTCCGTCATGATGTTCTCCCTCAGGACCCTAGCCGCCTTGTCTGCTTTGGCGCCTTTGGTCATTGGACAGTCCGTTTCCAGCAGCACTAACGCCGAGATCAACGCGCTCAAGACGCGGTACTACAGCAAGTCCAGTCCAACTACTTGTGCCTGTGGTATCTTAGAGCAAGTCGTAGGCAGCAATAGTATATTGTTTCCCGGCTCGGCCAATTATACCACGCAGAACACCCATTACTATACTACCAGAGCAGATCTCGCCCCTGCGTGTATTTACGTACCTGCTACTGTCGCAGACGTCGCGATTGGTGTCGTGGCTCTCGATGTCTGTCAGACTCAGTTTGCCGTCCGTGGAGCTGGCCACATGGTGGTATGTTAATTCAAGTTCTGTGAATAATTTGACATGCTCATCTTGACTGCAGGTCAAAGGTGCAGCCAATACTAATGAAGGCGTCTTGGTTGCTTTGAGCTCGTTCACTAATGTTGCTCTTTCTGCGGATACCAAAACCGTGAGTGTTGGGGCCGCCGCCGATTGGTATCAGGTTGCTGCTGGTATTGTGTCACACGGTCTTGGAGCAATAGGCGGACGTCTGAAGACTATCGGAGTTGCAGGGCTTACACTTGGAGGTGGTATCAGCTACTTCAGTGCTAAATATGGCTTTGCTATGGACAATGTGGTGAATTATCAAGTTGTTCTTGCCAGTGGCCAGGTTGTCAATGCCAATGCAACCAGCAATTCTGACTTGTTTTGGGCTTTGAAGGGAGGCAGCAACAACTTCGGCATTGTTACCACGTTCACGCTTCAGACACACTCTGTTCCGGAGATTAGCACCGCGATTATCGCCTACCCACCAGATTCGGCCCCCCAGTATGTGAGCGCAATTGCTAACATGGCAAATTATCAGCCAGAGGTGGATCTTGACGCTGGAGGAATCTTCGAAACTACATATACCAACACCACAGGATTTGTCCCTATGTTTATGGGAGTCAAGATTGGAAATACTCTTCAGCCGCCTATTTTTAGCAACTTCAGTGCCATCCCAAATGAGTACGCCGTCTACAACATTACAAATTTGGCTGATTGGGCTGCCTCACTTGATACTCCTTATCAGCAGCAGCGGTTAGTATACCCTTCAGCCCAATTCTTCTTCAACGGTGTTGATTATATGGTTACAGATGGATGTATGGTATGCATACTATGGTTGCCGATAATGCGACTATGCAGGAATTATATACTATGTGGTCGACTGCTTGCGCCGAAATGAATTCCGTCAATGGATTTCAAGGTAGTTTGACTTTTCAACCACTTCCCAGCACCGCATTTGCTGTTGCAGCAAATAACGGAATTGGCAACACTTGGGGTCACGACGCTACTAAGAACTACGTCTGTAAGTACTGCTCTCAGCTGTGACCCAAAGCATAGCAAAAGAAATGAAGCTGATGTTAAACTCCTGCTCAGTTTGGCTCTTGAGTACTGCTTGGCTCGATGCCGCGGATGATACTACTGTCATGAACTGGGCTCAGACTACCCGCGAGAATATGCAAGCTAAAGCCCTTGCTGCGGGTGTGGGTCAGAGTTTCATCTACATGAATGATGCTGCTGATAACCAAGATGCAATTGGCAGCTATCCCAGTGCTAACATTGCCAAGATGAAGTCCATCCGCTCAAAATACGATCCTAATCTTGTATTTACGAACTTGGTTACTGGAGGCTATAAGTTAGCAAATTAAGATAATGTAAATATATAGCAATTACGTGTCAAATACAAAATGATCGCAAGGGAGGAAACTTTAGTATTGATAGAAATAATAAAACTTAATATAGAAGAGGAATCGGAACACAAGGATATTAGAGATCGTGCAAGAATGCCATCTGTGCCATGATCTATTCTTACATTTTGAATGCATACTCTCTATCTAGATGACGGAATCATCATGATGTTGCAGTGTAGTTTTGTATAAACTCCCAACAAGTAATCTGAGGGAATTTAGATCAGAAATGACCAACAAAACTTTTTGCAATCCCACCAGTAATAATAACGATCAGACGGTACTGTCAGTTTTCATATAACCTGCTGTCTTGATTTACAAAATACACACACACACACAAGTGGTTGCTTTATAAAACAAAATACAAGCTGCTTACTGATGATTATTCCGGAACCAGTAGTCTTATGTGAGACGTTCCGTGACCCACGTGGAATGAACCATTCTCAACACGAGCACCAATATTTTGGTTATCTCTAGCCGAGATATCTACGACGCCCGTTTTTAGTGGCCGGTGGGGCATACCGATATGGCCGAAAAGAATGGATCTGTAATTCTCCACGGAAGATATAAGTTACAGTAATCACTCTCTCCTTTGCTCCACTTCACTCTCGCAGATTTATGTCCCAGAAGAAACTTGGCAAGATGACTCTTCAATCGACAACCACAGTCGTTCTGACTTCACAACGCCCACTGTATCCCATAGGTATCCCAGCTAAATTTTCGCCTGATGGAGTTGTTCAGCGGTATCGAGGTAATACCACTATTTGCCATGTACCAGCTGATTCAGCTCTCCTTCCGGGGATGCGAGCGCTCCACTCTACGCTCAGTTCCCATCCAGTTCTCTCCAAGCGAATCCATCTCTTGCCTCCACCATCATGGCATATGACTGTCTTAGATGGTGTTCGAGAGGTAGAGTGTGAACCAGGAATGTGGCCACCAGGAAAGGAGAAGGAACCGCTAGCAGATTGTACAAGGGAATTTGCGCAGAAGTTGAGACAGCTCGGTCTGGAATTGGAGTCCGAAGGTTTGGCACCATCATACCGAATGCGAGTACGAAATTTTGATCCTGCTGTTGTGGGCATCGGGCTTGAGATCGAGGGGGCGACGGCAGAAGAGGAATTGCGAATGAGGCGGCTGAGAGATAGACTTGCTCAAACTCTGGGGTTCAAAGCACCCAATCACAAGACGTATGTGTTTCATATAAGTATGGCTTATTTGATGAGACATATAGATGGGGAGGAAAGGACGGAGTTAAACAAGGTGTTCTCTCAGCATCTACCAGCATTACAGATCGAGTTTGAGCTTGGCGCGGTAGAATTTTGCACATTTGAGAACATGTATGCATTCGCAAGGCTGTTTTATCTTGGTGAGAAGGGAAACGAGACATGAGATTTCTTGGAGCTTAGGCACATAGCAAGCTGCTGGAGTTGACGGGATGCATCTAGAATAAATATTTGAATAAATCATAAACTCCCATACGACAAATGTTATCTACAGGCTCGTCCTAGTATAATCAAGATGGGATCTACTAAATGGCTGAGAACACGTTCCTTAGATTTCACTTACAAGTCGACTACGCAGGTATTACAGGATTGTCAACGCGCGCGGTACCATGCATGCAGTGGGCTTAAATTCAACGGTGACCCAGAGTTATTGCGCCATTTCTAACGGTGCTGGTACTTGGATCCTTCATGCGTAATCAACTGCTCCGTCAGTCCATTGTTTTCCCAGCGACTCGACAAGAGATAACGTGCTCGGCTAGAGATAATGTCGATCGAATGTTCGTCGGCTCCAGATAGATGCCAAGATGTGATCGCTGAAAGCTACAGGAGTCGTCGCTTCGCAAGGTGTAAGACGGTTGTCATCTCCCGGCAGGGGAATAAGCACGCTGTCAGGTTTAGCGTTCTGACTGGTCTGTTGCCGCAAAGCATCTGTCCCGCATGGAAAATGAGACGGTTTATAACGAGTTAGACCATGTCATCCGCAACGGCTAGACTAAAAACAGGGTACTGTATCTCGCCGGTGCCGTTATTATACGATGATCCACTTGTCTGGGCAACGAGTATAAAGGACGGATATCAAACTCTTATCACGACAGTATAGGAGTAGATGAGCGGCAACTATTTGTTTTATTCAAGGGGCTAATTTTAATATATACTTTATCTCTACAAATGAAAACAGACATTGCTCTAGCAAGTTGCAGGAAAATGGGTCAACCAACCATTCCAGTGCCTGATGTGGAAGCCGCTCACACCACAGAGATATCGCGGCTTGCCGATGCTGTGGATGGAACTACTCAGGAGCACGACCTGGGATTTTTCCAAGCCCTCCAATTATACCCCAAAGGTGTCTTTTGGAGCATCGTTATGTCAACCGCGGTAATCATGGAAGGTTATGATTCGAAGCTGATCGGTACTTTGTTTGCTCAACCTGCCTTCCAAAAAGCGTACGGGGAGCACGTCAAGGGGGATTCTTATCAGATCACAGCTCCCTGGCAATCTGGCTTGAGCAATGGTTCAGCAGTTGGTCAACTCTGTGGCCTTTTGATTGCTGGATATGTTAGTGAGCGGTTTGGGTTCCGGAAGACGGCGCTCGCTGGTCTGACTGTCATCATCGGTTTTATCTTCATAACTTTTTTTGCTCCCAACCTTACCGTTCTAGAGGTCGGTCAGACGTTATTTGGTAAGTCCACACATTCGTTTACAAATATGTTTCATGCTTAATTCCACCTGCAGGTATTCCACTGGGGTTATTCCAGACGACTTCCGTGGTGTACGCCCTTGAGATATCTCCTTTGTGTCTTCGGGCTTACCTTACTAATTATGTCAATTTTTGCTGGGTATGTGGACCATCATTCCAAACGAGAATGAGTTCAAGTTTTGTCCTAACATTTCAAAAGGCTTTCGGCCAGATCATCGCAACTGGTATTCTGAGAGGAGTATTGAACATGGATAATCAGTGGGCCTATCGGATTCCTTTTGCCATCCAGTAAGTTCAAATATGCATAATCTGCCTAATCCGAAGCTATTACAATTTCAATTGCTCACTATAAATTCAGATGGGTTTGGCCCGTGATACTAATCCCGCTGATATATTTTGCTCCCGAGTCACCTTGGTGGCTGGTTCGAAGGGGTCGTATGCAGGAAGCTCGAGAAGTCGTCGAACGCCTTACTTCTCCCAAAAACGTCAATTTTGACATTGAAAAAAACATCGCCTTGATGGTAGTCACAACGGAACATGAGCGTATAGTGAATGCGGAGACATCCTACTGGGCTTGCTTTCAAGGCACCAACCTCCGTAGGACAATAATCGTGATTGGCATCTACTGTATTCAAACTCTCAATGGCAATCCTATTCGTTCATACTCTACTTACTTCCTTGAGCAAGCTGGTTTGGCAACTACTCAAGCTTTCAACATGACCATTGTTGGCTTCGCTGTTGCTATATTAGGAGGCTTCTTTTCGGTAAGAATATTGCCATCCTACCTCCACTCATTAACATGTCTTGAGATTCCTATGCTGACTTGAATACGCGCCAAGTGGGCCTTGCTACCCCTATTTGGTAGAAGAACAATTTATTTTTGGAGTCTTGTCTTGACCTTTATCATTTTGGTACTTGTTGGCGCACTCGGTGTCCCCCAGTCCCAGTCTCCAAAACCTGCATATGCATGGGCCATTGGTTCTCTGTTGATTGTTTCTTCTTTCCTCTATAACTGCGCGGTTGGCCCTCTCACAAACACACTCTGTTCTGAGATCCCCTCAGCCCTGCTACGTAGCAAGTCGGTTGCTCTAGCCCGATGGTCATATGCTGTTACTACAATCATTGCTGGTGCCTTTACACCTTATCAGCTAAATCCGACTGCATGGAACTGGGGGGCAAAAACTGGCTTCTTTTGGGCTGGTAGTTGTCTTATCTCCATTATCTTCACCTATTTCTATCTACCAGAACCGAAGGATCGGACCACTGCAGAACTGGACGCACTCTTTGAGAGGAAAGTACCTGCACGCCACTTCTCTAAGACCTCAGTTGATATTACTGAGGTCATTTATGGAGAAACAGAAAAGGGGGCCTGAATTGATCAGGGATAGAAAAGCATATGTAGATGGCTTGAAAATTCTTCGACTGGGAATACCGAATAAGTGATCTCGGAGGATGGTAGGGCTACTAAGCCAGCTTATCTGCTTCATTGTCACTCACTAGCATATTCGAGTTGGTATCTGTTTACGGTTCGTTTGGTCAATCCTGTTCCCCGTGGGTTTTTGATTACAAAACGTGGTAACTTAAGAGTAAAAATCTTCAATATAGTCTTATTTCATTGCGTTCTCCCACCGTAGATTCAGTTGTAACACAGCAAGCCGAAATTGCCGGCACAATGGTTAAGGCATAGTATATTAGGTAACAATCGGCTTTCAATATTAGTAATGCTAATGGTTTTACTTTGCAAGTTCATCAAATTTCATTGCTCATACATGCAAAAAGTGTGGGTCTCTAGGTCTATAAATAGTATGACCCCCAGTCTCCAAAGGTCTCTAGCAATTAAACAGTACGCTTTTATCTAATATTAGTTGTCTATTATTCCTAGCGCCCTGCCCTCAACTCAGACTATCTTAAAAGTTATTCATTTTTTCGTTTTCCATTCCTTGACCATTCCGCGAACCGCTCGGCTAATCTCATATCGCCCATCATAAATCGGATATATAATGACAGCGGTAATGGCTGCGAAGTGCCAGATAATTGCCATGACAATCCAACCCACAAAAAAGCTCTTTGTGAAGATCCAGTCTCGGTATAGAGGTAGAGGCCAAAGGACTATAGTGACCAGTACATTAACAACGAAGTAAATACTGGAGATCTTGAACCACTTCTTGACGTGACTGATCGTCTTTTGATCAAAAGGATGGACGACTTGGTCAAGGGGCGTTTGAGCATTCAGCTGGGAACGTTCTAAACCTGATGAGTGGTTACTCTCTTTGTCATCCGTGGAGAAGGCTTGTTTCTCAGTTCTCAGTGTCTCGTTCACGGCTTCACTGCTGGGTAATCTGGACTGCAGTGAGCTGCTGGGTTGGCTCTTGTCATCGATAAGGTCGATCCTGAGGAACTCGCGCCAGTCAAATTGGCTCGGCCAGGCTAAAGATATTATGACAGAATAGAGTGCCGGAGAGAAGAAAGAGACGATTGCTCCGTAAAGGCCAGGGACTTGATCTTGCGTGGTTTGAATGTTGATTGCACCGGACCAAACCCACGAAAGTGAAAGCCAAGTTGCCAGTCCCGAAAGAAGCCCAAGAATGGGAGCCAGGATCGCGGCCAATTTTGTTTGTCGAGACCAGAGGAGCGTTAATATCATGGGGAGAATGCCAGGGCATGAGATGATGGGGCGGAAGTAGGTGGACCAATTGTTTGTGGCCCCAGCGTACTCAAGCATGATGGCGAAGCCCGCCATAAAGCAGCCATGGAAGACAACGCCCCAGTGGCTTACCTGAAGAGTTCTACGGTCCGAGGCGCGCGGGTTGATGTAGGTGCGGAAGAAGTCAAGCGAGATGATACTGCTGACGGCGATCATGGACGAAGACACGGTGCTGGTGATGGCCATGAAAACGAGCACGAGAAGGCCAGTAGTTGCTCCTTTTCCAAGAAGGGATCTCAGCACGTATGGCATCACGAGGCCAGAATTTACCTGAGTGTCTGTGAGAGTATTTGGGTAGATGTACCAGACAGGAGTCTTCTCAATTGCGCGTGCGCTTAGACCAATAATGGTCCCAGTGCACCAGGGTATGGCAAGGATAACGACAGACACAAGGCCGTATGCTGGAACAGTTGAGTGCACCTCAGAGGCGAACGATTTCTGCCAGAAAGCTGTATCCATGAGTACCAGGGCTAGGTTGCCAAACTTGAGCACGAGGCCGAAAAGAAGTGCTGCGCCAAACATTAGCATGAGACTTCGCACAACGGAAGAGCTAGACTTACAGCTCTTAGACTTCATGGTCAAAAGCGAGCCCAGGTAGTTACCAGGAATGTAATCATTGGTCGCCTTGACTTTCTCGTACAAGCCTGAGATGCCACCAATATGCTCATTTGACAATACTGCGAGAGAGAAATAAATTAACAGAATCAGTGCGATTGTAGTATGCAGGAAGTCCGTCAAGAAAGTAGCTTTGAGACCACCAACGGCGGTGTAAATGACGACTACAAGGACACAAATATCAGTGTCTATGTTCGCGGTTGATCTCTGGCCGACTTACCTCCTGCGGGAAACAAGATGCAGGCAGCGACGACATGCATTCCGGTCATTCCAGTTACCAGCTGTGCGCCTGCCAGAATCATACTGCCACAGCCAAAAATGTTGTTGATCAGGTTTAACAGGATAAACAGCCAGTGAACATATTTTCCATATCTCATTTTCATGATCTCCAGCGAGGTATGGGCGTAAGGGACTCGCAATTTCGCTACGATACCGAGCATAGCCATGAGGGCAATCTGAAAGGACAATCCACTTGCCCACCAGATAGGTAGTGCGACACCCCATTTGTAGGTATAGGCCGCAGAAAACACACTTTCGTTGATCCACATCCTGGAAAACACAATTTAGTTCAACATTCATAATCCACATCGCTGCATTTGAACCTACCAGCTCGAGAAGACGGCCGAGGCAGTCAATCCAGTGCCAACGGAACGATTGGCAACCATGAACATTTCTGAATGGTCGCTATCCTCGGAGAGGTATTTCCTCTGGATACGGACTGCGATGAGGATAATAAGGCAGAACAGCACCGAAAGGCCAATAATAAGGCCATAGCCGTCGGCCTGGCTGAGAAGCTCCGCAGCCATCTTTGAATTCGAGCAATCGTCACGACGACAGAGTAAGGCAGAGACACATCATTTTCACAGGGTGTACTTTGCAGTTGACTATATACATCAAACACGGTTACAGGTACCCACAATCTCTATCATGCAACATTCACTAGCAATGACGACTTGCAAAGCTTAAATAATGCGGTAGTTGCGGAAGATAGTACCCATCAAATCAGAGAGGCTAGATGGCAGCTCAAAGGCCTAGATGAAAATTTTCATCCCACTTTCATGCGTTTAATGATACAATCTAGGATACGCTTAGGGACAAGATTACCAGATTTTATTCCCGTAGATGTGAGCATAGAGCACGTTATTCCGATTGAAACGCACGTTATCTAGACGGGGCCCACTTTTTCTGACCACACTGCCGGTATATGATCCTGGTTCTGTATCGAAATCCTCAAGATAGCAGGCTTTAGATGTGGTATCTACTATTAGCTTCGTCATCCTAAAGACCGGCTATGGAATTACTTTTGACCTCCTGCCACGTGGATATGCACAGAGGTACACGTTCTGAAGTATCACGAGGCGCGATCCATGCCTTAATAATGAGGTCACGCTGATTAACGATGCCGTCCCGCATGACGCAGGGTGCGCTATGGTTGCTCAGAAAGTGCGCGCACAACATTACAGTGCCAAGGCAATTGTATCGGTACTTCATTCAAGCACCACGCATTATTTGACCGTGATGCAATCGGCACATAATTATTTTATCAAAGTAGTTATTCGTGTTTTCGGCAATCAGGACGGACAATCCAACCTTCTAGAGTCTACAGAAGTTATCGAGGATGAATTGAAGCTCTAGGCTGCGTAATCCAATGCTTGTCTTAATGTGACTTTGATGTAATCAACATTTGTAACAATCCTTGGTTGATTCGCAGAAAGACGCTGGCCGATGCGAGCTCCAAATCCTACATTCCCCAGCCCACCGGTGCCTTTTGCTTGAGCGGTAAATTCTTCAATGTCTCCATCTTCAAGACAGTACCTATCTAGATTTACAGGTGAAGAGATTGCCTCAGTTTCGTAAGCAGCTGTTCCCTGTTGTGTTATCTCCAGAAAGCAACCTTAGTCGCCCCCTTAATGGAGCACCGGAAACAGTACCAGTCGCGATCAGATCTTCTGTCTGTAGTAGACTCTCACCACCGGTGTGATGGGTGATCATTTGTGCTCATGCAAAGGGTACATTCTTGGTATTACAAGTTGACATGTAATACTTGTTAGAGTTGGCTATGACTTTTACTTAGCTCTTGGTTTCGATAAAAGGTAAATTTCGGTACTGACCTTCAATGGTTATTTTGATAGGAATTTGTGTGCCGATTCTTTCTTTTGTTGAATTAGATATAGAAATAGTTCACGATCCTAGAAATTCGTCATATTTCAAACAACTGCTAATTAGCTAAGCACCTGCCAGAGCAATTTCGGCAACAGAAATCTGTTTGATGCCAGCTTTATATAGGGAATATACAATAAAAAGGCAGTCAGTATATTGATCGTCGCAAGAAATCATTCATAGTAGTAATTTTTGGTTGTGTTTGTTTTTGAAGTTAATTGCAGTATCTCAAAATAAATCATAGAAAAAAAAAANGCTGCTAGAATCGTTTAACTGCCAAATTAGGTACTACATTCTACAGGCGCTACAGGCGACAGGCATCGCAAGCTACGGGCACCACAAACTACAGTCTGCAGAGATCAATTATTGTACCTCAGGTACTACGATTAGTCTAGTTTGATTTTGATAGTCACATTTAAATATATTAATGACAAATAATTTATCTAATATATACCATAAGTGAGTTATATATTTTCACTCTCCAATTTTAGACTGTAAGTGCTCAAAATACATGTGTCAAATAAATTGGCAATTCTTAGTTCTTATTTGTCCCGTGCTGGCTTCAGTATCTGCGAGGAAGTTAGCTGAGGACCACATAGGCTACATAGAGGGCCTGCAAACCTGGAATGAACACAGCAAACTCTCATCTACAATCATCATCGCTCCGGCATTGTCGAACTCACCACAGAAGTTAGGAGCGCTAAAGACCGTAACCAACTGTCGCTTAGCGAAGAAATCGAAGCCATCCTCAACAATCTGATGAGCTCGACATATTAAATCCATGTTATGCTTCTTCAGAAATTGAGAAACGACATCGGGCCCGAAGATGTGCGATATACGTCGTTTGTCGTTCTTACCCCAGCCGGTGATGTTGTTGTCAGGATCAGACCAGAGGATATCGCAAAGCAGACCGTTGTCAGGAATCTGTTATTATCAACGAGAGCTCTGGTAGTCGCAACTAAGCGAGAGCTGGCAAAAAGAAATAAAAGAAACGACAAGACAAGAAAAGAAAAGAGACGGGGAAAATGGCTGCTTACATCAGTTGGGCGCATTATACGACGAATCTGTTCCATGTGCAACAAATCAGGGCTTAGACCACCGTGTACTGCGAAAATCTTTTCATCGATGATAGCAGCAAGTGGCAGGCAGTCGAAGCAATCAGTGAATGTGTTCCATAGTTCAATGTTATAACGTCTCCTGCACTCGTCGTAGAAGCCGAAGACACGGCTCATGGAAGCGCATTCGTGATTGCCCCGCAGGAGGAAGAAGTTCTCCGGGTACTTAATCTTGAAGGCCAGGAGCAAGCAGATGGTTTCGAGGGATTGTTTGCCTCTGTCAACATAGTTACCTAGGAATAGATAGTTCGCCTGGGGAGGGAAGCCACAATGCTCGAATAAACGCAAGAGATCGTAATATTGACCGTGGATATCGCCACATACCTGATATATAGTTAGAGCTATCACATATTGGATGGGATGTGGGGCACTCGGCAACTAACTTTGGTAGGGGCCTCCAGTTCGAGTAGTACCGGTTGAGACATAAAGATCTCTCGGGCATTCTTACACAAGAAGCAAATTTCCGACTCGAGTAGTTGAACTAACGTTCCGGGACGGGCACTTCTCACTTCTAACAGTCTATCAATGATAGAGTCCAAGTCAGGATCTTTGGAGGATTCTGACTTTATTTGCAGGGGTCTATCGATCGTAGAGTCCAAGTCGGCATCTTTAGAGGGTGGTTTTTTCGAGCTTCTTGGACTCGGAATCTTTGGGTCATTGGGCGTGGGCGTGGTAAGTCCTGGTTGGGTACTTGAATCCATGGTAACATTATCCTCCTTTTTCTCAGGCTTAACGGTGATTGTTGCCGTTTGCCACTCTTCGACGTGGCCTCTATTTCCAGAATTACCGGTGCTGGTTGGACGCTCTATAGTTGAGAGAAATGGCTTTCTTTGTGGTCGAGTAGATGAACTTGTCGATCTCAATTCAAGTTGCGAAAGATCACTGCTTAATTGCTGAGACATACGATCACCTCGAACGGAGATTGTCGACATCCATGACTGGCTGTAGTCAGGATTTGCACCTGATGAAGTCATATTAGGAAAAGAATTGGAAGAGGCTGGTAAGAACGCGGCTGATTCATGATTAAGCTGATTTGGCTGAGCATGGGATTCCTTGCTAACAGCTTCCTCTAACTCGTTGAACCAAGCATGTTTCAGAAGATCAGAAACACTGGGACGAAGAGAGGGATTGGCAGCCATGGAATTTTGTATGAATGAACAGCAGTGTTCACTTAAAGAAAGGGGAAGCAAAGCTTCGGTTGGGAACAGATGCTCTCCTTGCACATAGAGCACAAGTTCTCTGAGGCCATCGAACACTGGACGTTTAATCAACAATTGAAAAACAATTTCTCCGAGGGCCCAGATATCTACAGCAAGAAGAGAGGGTGATCTTTTTCGATCGTAGCCTGCTGGATATATCTTTAGAACTTCAGGAGCCATAAAACCGACTGTTCCCCATCCCGTATGAGTTGTTGTGGAAAGACCGATACGTTTGGCGATGCCAAAGTCGGTAAGCTTCACCCACCATTTGGGCCTAGGCTGTACCACAAGAATATTCTTATAATTTAAATTAGTGGTTAAAGAAGACAGGGGCAAATGGAAGGAACAAGGACAGACAAATATATCAATCCGTCATTTTCTTACAAAAAATAGGGGAGACAAAAGAGCCGATGAAATGTAATGGACAGTGTCTGACATACTTCAGGTTTTAGATCCCTATGGGCAAACCCGTTCTCATGCAAATAACCTAAAGCCTCGACTAGTTGATCGGCAATAGCACATACTTCATTTTCAGGAAAATTGTTATTCATATGCGACTTCAAATCACCATGGGTTATATACTCCAAGGCAATAAAGATAGAATGCTCGCTCTCGTACCACCCAGTAGAGCTGACAAAGCAGTGTTGATACTGTAGACGAGTGTTAGAAGATCGTAATGAATTGTAACACAAGCAGAGACAGCTCCGGCACCTACCTTGCTGTGCGAGAACTTGGCGACAGCCTCAAGTTCGCATGTATAATCAATAACAGCATCATCGTCACTGCCGACCGGCTTTTGGATCTCTTTGACAGCACGCACTTCGGCACGAGACGCATTGCTGCCTTGTATACGGCGCTCTAGCCACACAGTCCCAAAACCGCCACGGCCAAGTCGTCTCTCTTTCTGCCAGGTCTCTTCGATGCGCTGGCGCCGCCGGCCCCGAGCTGGGTCTGATATATAGAATACGTGCTGTGTGGTGTTGCCAAAGAAGGCCGTCTCAAGACGTGAATCCCGGACTAGATCGGGGATCGGTCGACTCATGCCGATACGCGCTGCCAGATTGAGCCACAAAGGTCAATCAGCAAGGGCGAACGGAGAGCAGGGATCAGGCTTTCTCCAAACTTGAAGGGATCCGATAGATGAGAAACGTGAGAGTCGGATGAAGCTCGGCCGCTGACAATGATAAGGTTACAACAAATAAGAGTAGTCGTAGCCGTGCGGGGCGGGCGGATCATACTACCGGTACCACGTGTGGACGGCTGACTACTGTATGTAAGACTCCGCCCCCTTGGCTGGCCTGTCGCTTAAACTGCGACGGGATAGCGATGTCCAAAAGAGGGGACCACGGGGACTGAGCCGCACCACCGCACTGCGAGTACGAGGATGAATTGCTTGCCGCAATACGTATTCTGCAGCACTCACAGTTTCACATTCGTTACCGCTGATGGATCCCGGCAGCATTATCTCCCTTATCGGCACCTGTTACCAGTAGCAGCATCCTTCAACCGCTGTGAAGTTCATGCTAACGAGGCTGGGTTAGATTCGGTGAACTTGTGCTCAAAACATGCCAACACCTGAGAGACGCAGAAGCAGAGCTTAATGAACTTTTGATGCGACTGAGAATATGCTGGATACGAACAAGGCAGCAATTACAATTCATTGAGCGAATTGCCCCCACCTTGAACGGCGAAATTCATCGTATGCAAGATGAGGGCCTTCTGGTTCTTGTAGCAAAGCTGACCCAGGCCCAAAGCAACCTTGATAAAGTGGCCAAAAAAATTGAGACAAAGGCGTCATATCTAGCACTTGTAAATATCCGACGCCGGAGATACGTGATAAAAAGGGATGCGCTCAGCGCCGTGATAGTCGATCTAGAGCAATGGCAGCAGAGATTTGACCCATCGTGGTTTTTGATCATGCTAATGGCCAACCCAGTTATTGACAAGAACTGGCTATCCAAAGAGCGGAACAAGATCGATTGGACCATATAAATCAAGGCCAAGGCTCAGGTTCACTGGTTGTCGAGGGAAACGATAAAGAACAATCACCCATTACCCTGGCCACGAAATTGCGCGATGCGCTCCGCCCAAATTCACACCTAGCAAAGCACGTCTTTTTGCCTCCGCTGGACTGGCAAAGCATCGCTATTCCATTCTCCAGTGCAACGGCGGCCAGAGGAGAAAGACAATGGTTCATCGTCGATCGATATATTTGCCGAGGAGGTCGAAGTCTGACTGATTCCAATGATGATGTTCGGATCTTGGCTAAGAAGTTAGGCAGCATTAACCCATGGACATTCGGATTGCTGAACTGCAAAGGCGTCATAAAGGTAATTGACAGACAGCGAAAGGAAATTCAAGCGTTTGACTTTGTCTTCCGTGTACCAGGCTCCTTAGAAGTGGTTCAGAGTCTTCGTCAGAACCTCTTAGCTGGAGAGATGCACTATTCCCTATCCAGGCGGATCCATATGGCAAAAGAGCTGGCAAGGTCGGTGAGCTACGTGCATAATTTGAATTTTGTGCACAAGCATATCTGTCCTGAAACCATTCTACTGCTAGAGGACCTCCAGTCCAAGCCCACCACTTTCCTTGTTGGGTTTGATGACTTTAGGACGGCGGATGGAGGAACCATGCTCATGGGAGATGCGAAGTGGGAACGGAATTTATATCGACACCCAGACAGACAAGGTATATACCCAGACAAAGCATACATAATGCAACATGATGTGTATAGCCTCGGAGTTTGTTTGCTCGAAATCGGGATTTGGGAGTCGTTCGTTGCGTACTCTTCCGAACCCAAGCCTAAGCCTCAATATGGTGGCGCATACCAGAAGTTTATTACATGGCTCAAAAGCACCGAAGCCATTGCATCACCACAAAATGCCAACAGTCCTGCATATCAATCTGTAATTGCTCATAAGCTCAAAGACTACTTTGTTCATCTTGCAAAGACGCAGCTGCCAATTTCCATGGGAGACAAGTATTCTGCTGTCGTTGTGACATGCTTGACTTGTTTGGATAAGGCTAATGAGGACTTTGGTGATGAGAGCCAGATTTCAGATCAGGAGGGAATTCTCGTAGCAGTCAGGTTTATTGAGACAATCCTGCTGAAGCTAAACGAGATCAGCGTTTAACCAGGATGCTGCCCAACCACCAGTGGAATCAACTACTCTTCCATCATCAACTTAGCCTGACTTCCGAAGATGTTTACATATTACGTTCTAAGTAAAATTAACGACGTTACTAGCTGTGTTCCTAACCCATATTAAATTTACCATCCTGGCTGCAGTGAAGAGTTGGAGCAGGAAATAGCGGAGATGAAGAGATTGAAGTTAAAGGAGAAGCATAATCAAGGCACTCCCTTGGCCATCTCTACGTGGACTACAACCAAGGACTTAAAATAAAGCGGTATTCTAAGCACACCTCTCGAACACGACTGTTCGGAACTTCCACCGTAGACCAGTATCGGTTCTCCNCTTTGTAAAGTGTTGACTATGCTTATCAAGTTATATCTCTTGAAAGAGTCCTTGCCCACAAGTGATGACATCTACTCCAAGTGTTGCTTCATCTTCATAGCACATATTATCTGAAATTTGGACTGCTATATCAGCTTTAACAGCAATCCTCTCCGCAAATGCTCCCATCTTCATGTTAAAATTTATTAGCACCACGAACGAAGCCACAGGCCCGGTCGCCTCTTTCCCATTATTTAGAGTATCCCGTCCGGGTCTTAACGACGATGCCAGCAAAGTAATAGCCAGACAAGGCACCTTTGTTGTTCATAAACTCAGCGTGCTTCTAATCAGCAGCATTGCGTGCCACTGCCCTAACATTAACAAAAAGATACCCAGGACGCAATTTGGGATAAGGCTGGTCCGTAATCAAGGATACCTTCCAAGGCTCTCCTAGAAGTACTATTACCTTCATGGTGCTTAACTTAATATTAAGCGGTAGGGAGGCTCATTCAACTAGCAGCTGTTGTGAGAATCATTAAATTCCTTCTCAAGTAGCCATAAAGCCACATCATTACCCTTTCTCAACAGTTGAAGTTGGTGACCCGCCGCGTCGATCTCTAACATGGGTCTGGGGTTCGTCTTCTGCAAGAGAGTTGATAGTATTGGCATTACACCGCTGATAGCATTCGATCATAGTTCCTTTTCGCGCCCATACGTCGGCTATTAGCGTGATAGATTGAAAACTGACGACGAATAGTATGCTTCTACATGAAAGGAGGCGATACACCAAAGTACGAGATGCAAAAGTATTTCGAAGTTACTCGCCTTTCTTTCCGCAGCTGGGCATGTGAGAGCGCCTCACCAAATGAGGCAAAAAAATCACTTCGGCATATGGGGTTTTTAATCCGCCGCAATCTATCCACAGCCCACTGTGTCCCTTCATGATCCATACACTCAATGGTGTACATGAATAACGGACGCAGGTATCCTGGATTGAGTCTTCCGTGTTCGTCGTAAGCATTGTAATCGCCGTCAACAATTTGTCGGATTAGGCTCATTGTTCGTTTTGATTCAGCCGATTCAGCCGATTCAGACACTGGGTCACCCAACACGCGGTCTATCTCAACGAACTCTGCGTAATATGCTGCCTCGCAGATTCCAATTAGCGTTATGATCGGATTGGCGATCCCAGGAGCAAAGTGAGAGCGAAGAGCCTCCGGTGTCTGGCGTTGAGTGGCGGAGCGAGTATTCCAGAGCGCTTGGAGCCGTGACTTTACATGGATAATTTGCTGTATTACTTCTTCTTGGTCTACGCCAGTCATACGTGAGCGGTGGTAATGGGTCAGTCCTGTGATGTCGCCAGAAATGGTTTGCAATTGGAGGTAGAATTCGAAGATAGGCGTGCTGAGCATTTGAAATAAATCAGCTGATGGGTCCGCGTGATGATTAGAAGGTAACCTGAGGTTGAGGATTCCTCCTTCGTGGCTTGTGAAAAGACTGTAGACATCGTCTGAGATGAGACCCATACCTCCTCCCCGTGTCCCAATTGTGTGAAGCAACCTAAACCAAGAGATGATTTTTAAGCCAAGGGTTGATGATGAGCGACTCTGTTGTAGCCAATTTTCCAACTTCCGGATAAATGCCTTGCTTGGCTGCTTGAGGGTTGGAGCTATTTCGTAGTGGATGGATTCAAATAGACATAGAAGAAACGCAGCTACTAAAATCCCGCTGAAATCTTGAGATTTATCGTCTACGAGCTTTGAAAATGCACTCTGAGAAGAGTTATAGAGAGCGACTGCCCTAGACAATGGCAGACCGTACAACTGTCCTTTATACAGCATTGAAACTGCGATGATGGCGAATGCAACAGCAGCAGTCGACACCCCCATCTTAATCACCTCTACCTTCATTCGTTTCCAGTTGATGCTATCGTAAGGTGTAATGGAAGGCAAATCTACAACTTCAGTGAAATACGAGAACCACTGCTGTAACGGGAGTTCGCGTGCGGTCAGAATATCCATCGTAGTCGTCAATTTAATGTCGCGTGATATCAAGTTTGATGGCGAAGTAGCATCAAATTCGGGATCATCTGCCGTGGCAGACATCCCATTTTGTCGTCGCAGCACACTTTCTAGACGAGCGACAACGTCCACGACTGGACTGTCGGGGGAGAGGAGAGAAGCCGGCACGGCCTCAAGGGGAACCGTGGTACCATCGAGCCGAATTGATTCTGAAACTACACAAGTTTGTTCTTCAACCAAGAGCGTATCATGACCCGAATCAACGTGTATGACCGATGGAGACTCTGTATCTTGCTGATGCCTCGTTTGTGGCTCATCGACTGAATCGTCGAGAGGGGCATCTGGATCAGCATTTGCAGAAGCTTGTTTGGCAACAGAGACTTGTTGGGTTTTTCGAGGCTTGTAAACGCACGCTCGCCTCACTCGTGTGCAGTTGTTACACACCGGCCGCGTCTCGTCACATTTGACCTTCCTCGACCGACAGGTGAGACAGCCACTGCGAACCCGTCCACGGTAGCCATGCTGGACCCCGCGCGCCTTGGATCCTAGAGCAGATGCCATCAGTGTGGAAACGCCACTTACAACGGAATAGCAATTAGAAATGGAGCCGGAATGGAACAAGGACACAATAACAGGGCATATTTAGCAGGAGCAGATGCATTGAGCAATGAGAGCGGGAACAACTCTCAGGCACGGACTTCAGATAACGAGCTTATCTCTTACCGACCGCCTTATCTCTTGCCGACGAAACCTCCCGCCCTCTAATAATTTGACCTCTCAGACACGTGCATTGCCCAAACGGTAGTTCTGCCCCTTAGTTTGTGGGCAAACCTTATTGGTATCAATTCATGCCGGCCGCACGCACGCTGCCGGTAAGCGACTAGGAGACTCGATGTTCAAAAGGACGATCTAGGGGGTATGAAAAGGACAATGCAGACCAACTGTATCTCAAGGCATATATCACGGCATCAGTTATTTGTGAATAATATCTCAGAGCGAGAGAATTTGCCGCCAGTGAGGTCGTGGATCCAGCAATGACTGCTACCAGCTGAAAGAGGAACCCAATTCACTACGAGACACGCGATGGAGTGTAAGCACAAGAGAACATCCTACATTCAAAGAATTAAAAGAATAAAGATCAAAGTTTCTGTAGCATTTTGATATATAATTTATGCATTTTAATAATCCCCATCCCCTCACTTCTTAGTCTCCGGGAGGAGCTACGGCTTAGCCACACATTGCAATGAATATAATCATTTCTTGAGCACTCTCTGACCGTAGGAACGGGTCGCGTAGTCACCATCATGCACGATCAGGTCTGCAGGATTGTAGTCGTGCCGGCCACTGAGGTAGCTGTCGAGGATCCGCTTCGTTCCCTCAGCATAGCGCTTCTGCGCATCCAGCGAGCTACCAGACATATGGGGGACCATTGCATTGCCTCCTCCTAAAGGATTACTTGCATAGCGTAATACATGATCCCGTGGAGCGGGCTGTGGAAACCAGACATCACCGCCGTAACCACGCAGATGCCCGCTTTTGAGAGCAGCTGCGATATCTTCTGCAACGACAATAGCACCCCGAGCAGTATTGACAATCCAAGATCCTGGAAGAAAATCAGTTAAGTGGGCTGAAGATAACGGAGTGTACTCTCAATGGGACTAAATTGCCATGGAATTGTGAGTCTTACCCTTCTTCATTTTCGCAATCAAATCTTTGTTGAATAGACCTCGAGTTTTCTCGTGAAGTGGGCAGTTGATAGTAACCACATCGCACTGCGCAACCATCTCTTCTAGATTCGCAACTCTGCGACAGCCAATCTCGGACTCCTTCTCCGGAGTAAGAGGCTGATAATCATAATATAGTAGTTCTTTACAGTCGAATGGCTTCAGTCGTCGCAAGACACGCTCCCCAATTCGTCCAACCCCGACGGTTCCAACAACTTTACCTTCCAAATCAAACTCGTTTCTTGCGACTGCAGCCACATCCCACTCGCCTCGTTGAATCTGCTCATGGGCAGGGATCATGTTACGGACCAGAGCAAGGATCGTCATTACAACGTGCTCCGCTACCGATACCACATTAGAGCCCGTCACCTCGGCCACAGTAATACCACCATTTGTTTTGTTTGCTACGTCGAGATCAATGTGATCAGACCCAACGCCTGCGGTGACAGCTAACTTTAGCTTTTTGGCTCTCTTTAAACGATCTGCGTCCAGATAAACTGGGTGAAACCTGACGCATGAACAAAAATAGTCAGTATAACCCTTATGTACATTTAGCTGGCGGGGAGGTAGTCAGGTATGATGGTTTAATCCAGTTAAATTCTGGATAAATTGAAAGGTCAACATAATATCATAGCGAGACTCACGGGGTCGTGATAAGAATGTCAGTATCAGGTAGCTCTTGTTCGAGTCTGGAATTTGGACCTTCTTTATCAGATGTCGTTATGAGCGTGTGGCCATGATCTTCAAGCCATTTGCGGAGACCAAGCTCATTTTCAGTGGTTCCGAGGAGACCCGGTTCCTGGGTGGCATGTGCACCTCCCTACTCATTGGTCAATCAAGGATTTTGATGTACGGAAACTTAGATTGCCCGCAATATCACATAAACACCAGAATAGCTATTCCCAAAGTGTAATTTCTGAGAGTGTAAAAGAAAGCTATAGCATACATCATACAGAACCGCCAGGACTTTAGCCTTCTGAACTGGTGACGACATTATCGTTCTGGTCAACTTCGGGGAATTTATTAGCGACCATCGATATGAAAAGGATGTTGCAGGTGCTCCTTTGCACAATCTCAATGAGGCTCGAGCTGGGAGAGCGCTTTTTGAGGTGACGAAGCCAAACACCATTGTGAAAGTTTGCAGCAGAAAAAACAGCTCACTTTGATCTCAGTACTTTGCGAGCAACAATAAATATAGGCCAATTTTGTCAAATATCAGCCGTAAAGCCAGCTGATGTAGAAGAGAGATATTATTATGTTGGAAATTCAATTTTATAGAACCTGAGACTGAAATGGCTGGTAAAAGGGCCATTAAATAGAACGATTGCGGCTGTCAAAGAAAGGAAATTCAATATTATCACAGGCCGAAAACTCCGCATTGTGGATGAGCATACAAGATGCCGAGTTATCTCCTCTGAAAAGTTGCGTGAAGACGTTCTGTTCATGATGAAATTCTAAACTAAGTCATGAAGTCCCATATGACCAGTCGTCGTTTGCGCCGATCAGCCGATCCAGCCATCATCAAATCCCGATAGCATAAGACATCAGCTAAGTCGGCCCTCAAACACCGATGCAATCACAACCAATCAATTATGGAGGAATACTGAGTACCAAGGTTACAGTTACCGTAATTATAGTGGTCTTAGTAGTTGCAAATGATCACTACAAGTTTAACGCATACAGCACATCGCGGTGGCTAGGTTACAAGATAGTTATATCTATAATCTCGCCAATCACCTCCAGTTCATGATATTCCTATCAAGCTTATATTTGCGCTTATTATAGTATATTAGACCATATGAATGCAGTAGCTGTAATACTAATAGTGCATTGTAATTGTTGTTATTATAATTCATATAGGTTATACTAACCGTAACTACTGTGGCTTCGGTAACTTCAGTAACTTCAGTAACGTAGCGTCTCCACAATCACTCCGCACCGGGGTTTGCTTGTCAATTCAGCCCGACCCCTTGTAGACAAGGCCAGGACATAACATAATTCCACACCCATGAGCTTGTGTTACGCACCCTGTATATATGTGTCATAGAATTCAACATTTAGTAGACCCCTCTTCAGGAACAAGTCAAAGGTCATTTGAGGGGGTCAAGAGTTTTGTGGATAATATCTTTTTCCAACGTTTCGCGTTCCCCTCATCCCATTCGTATTATAACTAAGCACCACGCCTTACAACAAATACTATCATCAGTCAAGGGTGACAGTCTTACTTTCCAGCACTGAAATCAGATCTATCCAGGCTCTACCAATTTTCTAGCTCTTCTTTCAATCGGGTAAAATGAGTTCAGAGGATATGTTAACCCGCAAATTTGGAAGAGAAGTTACCAATTATTTCGCGGGTAGTTATAGTCTTTATATGCTACTATCGAGTATTGACCATGTGGCAATGTCTAACGGGCTATGCAAATAATAGGGCTTCCACTGAATAGAGTTGGCTTTCTCCGCACAAATCATACCTTTCTCAATTCCGCCGTACAACATCCTTCGACTTCTTTTCTTCTATTTAACAACCTTGCCCCGCTCACAGAGAATCCATCCAAGCTTGCATTTGTGTCATACAAAGACGTTGAGTCTCTTGTAGGAAATGAGCCCTTCAGACAGAGTGAGGAGATATTGCTCGCCGAGTATGACTCAACCATTACGAGACCATTACTTGTTTTACTTGGACTAGATGAGAGAGTAAATAATTCTTTAACCTATAGAAGATACAAGGGTGCGCCATATTTTGCATTAGATGTCACACCCATTGGTACTGTTCGAGAGCAAGCAAAAAGTGTAATATCGGCAGTGGAATCCAGAGGGCTACAATTCTTTCAAGGTCGCTCGCACATGAAATTTTCTCAAGAAGAAGGTATGGCAAAACAGAATTCTCTAGCGCATGAGTAAAACCATGCTGATTTGTGTTTGCGAATTCTATTTTGCGCCGCTTGTTGTTCCGTATGGCGCACCGTGTTAACGTAAACAGCTGCAATATTCTCCATGGGACGTGCTTTTATTGACTGGAATGCTCGGAATCCATTTTGCTCTCAGTGTGGACAATCAACAGTCTCGGTGCATGCAGGTGGGAAACGAGCCTGTCCATCTACTGACATAGCTGCCGTCCAATTCCGGCAAGGTTCTTCATCTGAGGAAGTCAATGCTGGCGTGAAGAGGCTACCTTGTGCGACACGAACCACTATATCTAACATATCGTTCTGTCGTACGGATCCTTCCATTATCGTGGCTGTTATATCCAGTGACAGTAAAAGAACACTGCTTGGTCACAATGCTCGCTGGCAACCACATTGGTACAGCACGTTAGCAGGCTTTTGTGAACCCGGTGAATCTGCAGAAGAAGCGACACGAAGGGAGGTATGGGAGGAAACAGGGGTTCGGATTGGTCGAGTAGTAATCCAAAGCACCCAACCATGGCCATACCCATCCAGTCTAATGATTGGCACAATTGCCCAGGCTCTACCAGACCATGAGCAAATTTCACTGGATAATGATGCAGAGCTAGCAGATGCTAGATGGTTTGACTTACAAGAAGTGTCAGATTCACTGGACTCGTGGACAAACCCGATGTTCGAGCCCCCACCACCAAATTATGTAGAGGGAAAGTTGATGCTCCCTCCAAGTACTACCGTGGCAAATCAGTTATTGCGAGCCATTGTTGGTGGATTCCTAGCCTAGACATGTATTTCATATTTTAAAAGCTGGCACAAGATGATTTTGTTAAATGTTGATTGTAATTAATGCTTGATTTACACTTCCGTAAAATCGCGTTGTCTTACTGTTCATGCCATAAATCTAGGATACCAAAGAATGATTTCAAAGCTTAGCATATGTTCGCTTTGAATGGGAGCCTGCAACTTGGAGGGGTCGGTGTTCGATCTCTTTGTCTAATAGTCTTACTCCTCGAACAGCCGCAAGCCAATAGACTCACACGTTTCTTGATACCCTATTGTGTATCCACTAACATTTAGCCCGTGGAGCTCTTTTATGTCATATAATCCCCTGGTTAGGAGTAATTATCACCGACGATAAATCACAATGAGGCATTCAGACTTCAGTCTGATCTGCAGACACGGAGGACGTTCACAATGATTATTTGATTGATCAATAATAAACTAATCAATTGCATATCTCAAGGATTATACCTCAAGTTAATAGTCAAACGTGGTAAATCAGATAGCTGTGCTTCAGATCTGCTAATTCTTATTCAGATATTCATCACCTATTCATGTCCTAGTTACTTACTCATCAGCTGCAGGAAGAGGTTTGTTCAGACCAAGACGTTCCTGAGTGCTAATGAAGTTCTGAGGATGAGGGTTATTGGCATCTACGATGTAAGTCTTGGGAGTTTTATCAACTAGAAGACGTATCAAATCAGGTCGCATGTAGTGTCCACCCTGTGTCCGCATTTCTGTGTTAGCATTCTTGCTTTGGGAATGAGTCAATGGATTGCATACAAAATCAGCTAACCGCTTTGTGAGGAGATTCTCGTCGAGGTCGACTTCGGCAATGAAAATGCCGTCGAAAGTCCTGGATGGGTCTTCCACAGCGCGGAAGCCATCAGGTCGGTAGATGCGGGCGAAACCATTTCCAATCACGGCAGCCTCTCCATCAACGGCTGCTTCATCATGCTGAAGGCGCTTTGGCAGATTAAGTCGAGCACCCTCACGAGTAACCACTTGAGTCGGTGCGAGAGTCCAAGTACCAGTCTCGTAAGCATATGCTGGTGTGACTAGCTCTGACTGAACCTCGGAGATGTTGGTGTAAGGGTCCGGATGCTGGAGAGTTGAGGCTGGAGGGTAAACAGGCCAAGCGGCAACATGAATTTGTTCGTGCAGAGCGCAAGCATGGGCTTTAAGAAATGGGTTCATCTATAAAAACTTAGCCCAGGGTGATCAAAGTGACATATATTTGGGTTTATACGTTTTCCCAGCAGTTCAGATGGCCAAGAGAGCCAATCTCAGTATCCACGACACTAGTCAGAGAGTCGCCGCTGCCCTCACCAAAGACAAGTCGCTCGACATGAGTTGGTTTGATCTTGCGGCGATGATTGATCACATCGCCATTTGTGTCAATGATGATCTGAGCCATATAGAGACTGTTGCCGTCAATCTCGGAGTACCCCAGAGAGACGTAGATCTGAGAGTTGCGTGCGGCACTTCGGATACGGCGCATCTCATCGGAATCTGGCCTGAGACTGTTCTTGTGGTACTCTTTCAGGAGCGGGAGAGAGTCCTGGTAATTGACTCGCCATTGCCAATATGGGTAACTAGAAGTAAGGTTAGAAGAGAACGATGTTTGAGACTTCTACAATACACTGCCGTACCCCGGAATCCCTTCGGCCGTATAGTTAGCATGGCTCTTGATATCGTACTGGGCGTAACTGACAAGTCTCTGGAAAGGCAATAAGCTTGCATCCCTTGTCACCAGCCTCAGTGATAAGGTTGATCGTTTTCTGAATAGACTTCTCAAGATCAAACCAACCGGGTTCAGATTGGACACAGGCCACTTTATATTTAGGAATAGTTGCATGCATGTTAAGTTATGTACTTGAAGAAATAAGTCTTTGACAGCGGTTTGATATGATAAAATTGATATTTACGTTGATGTCTTGATGGATTCAATGTTTTCCTAAAGGCAATAAGGATGATGTCCATCCAATTTATAGAGTGGATAGCACAGAAATGTCATAAAGCCGCCTCAATAGGATTACAGCCTCCGTCACCAAACGTATCCCCTCATTCAAACATCTATACCTCATAACGGCTGATCCTGGGATGCCGCAGACGCCGCTTGGTGTCGGCCACCGCAAACACAGCAATATATTTTTGAAAACCAACATGAACATTTTGTTCCACGCTCGCGGTCATATCAAGCCACAAATTGCCAGGCTTCGATATCACAGAAGTGGGCCGGCGTGCAGGCAAACAAACTAACTACCTTACGGAGGATTCAATCGCATGAACTATCGAAGGGGGCATTGATTCCATACAGGCTACAGGGCAGCTGTTAGGTATAATGTTGGTAATGCGTGTGACATCTCCATCCAGTCTGCAACCCTTGGAAGGTAGACAAAGATAGAATGCCGCACTGGCCGCACTGGCCGCACTGGCCGCAAGCCCCGCGAGTGATATGCTCATGCCTGCGGGGTCGAAGATCGTGGCTAGCTCCGGGTTTTGGAAAAAGACAGGAAAGCACCTAGCCATCCGATGGTTAGCTGTGTTTCTCCGCAGTCTGAACCCTGCGGGGTGTGTTTGGTAGAGACGAATAACATCTGCTTTTCCTCACCCACCACCCACAGGTCTTGCGGGGAATCAGTAAAAAGAGACCGCGCGGACTGCCGTAAATAGTAAATACCTGCCGTCAGCTAGGCTGTGATTTAGCAGCTTCCTCTTTGATAAGATGATAAACAACATTTGCTGATGCTCAATCCCGAGGAATCTCCGAACACCGATGTTCTTCACCGAAACTCGGGAGTAAATGTTGATGAAACATCATATTAGAAGTGAGTAGCTCAGGATACATGATTTCAACTTCAGCAACAACGGAATACGATTTAAGCCTGGAAAACCACTTAAGCTCCGCCTGTTGACGGAGTGATGCGGCGGTCTTTGTGATTTACCATCTAGATAGTTCCATGTAGCCAGGAAAACCCTCCCAAAACTCCTGAGTAGCATCAGCAAATGATGCTTGCATCGCTGAATCAATTTCAAAATGAGTATCAAACAGGTTTAAGTCGGCGGGGGGAGTAATTCCAAATTCTTGAGAAACGGTATGGTTGTTGGTTTCGCCATGCTCAGATGCTGCCTATATAACGAAATAAGTTATTAAAAGCTACGTCTGGAAGTAGTAGGAGTTTTACCAATGTTTCTTCTTCACTCCCACTGTCTGCGGGCTCAACGGGAGAGGGTTGCAAGGCCCCATAGTCGATGATGGCATTGCGCATCTCCCTTCGCGCCCTTGGGCTTATGGCCTGGTTGCCTTTGGACTTGATATTGCTGTAAAACAAGTCCATGGCTTTAATCGTCTGGCGCTGCCCATGTAGTCAGTCAAACTCAAGTCAAGGGCTTCATTCTGAGCACTACAAACCCATGTGTCTGCCATCAGCCAGGCTTTTCTCATATCCTTGAGGAAGACACAACCATTAATAATACGCTGTCTGCGGCTCTCTATCTGTAAGTCATCTTCTTCAGCGTGCGGGAAGTGCCAAAAATATAGCAAAGTTCCCACAGCCGTGTATACCGTGAAACCAATCCAGGGCACTAAGCCACGCAGGAAACAGAAGCCAAACGCACGAATGTCATGCAGCATTTCACAGACTTGATTCGCAACCTTCGTTAGTTCTTTACACGAGAGAGCAGACCACTGTTTCCATTCGCTGTTTTCATGCTCTGCCTCTTCCCGCATTTCAAGCTCTGGTAGGTACGATCGATAGAGGAAGATAACAGACATGAAGTAGATGCAGTGCATGTAGCAAAACGCTTGCCCTTGATTCTGAACTGCGTGAGCATGGAGGTGAGATAGGTCATACCGTAAGCGGAATGGTAATGATTCCTTCCAAGCGTCCAGCCTCTTCAAGAGTCGCTGTAGCTCGGATTGGGATTGCCAAGGTGGAGTGCTATTTGGATGTGATGAGCACGACCACTTTGCAACAGCCCCCCAGATGTCGGCCACTCCCATAGTATACGCCACGATACCGAGTTCACCGGGCGGGCTTTGTATCTCTATTTCGGAGTGGGTTCCATCGATGCGTGGACATCTCACAGGCTCTCCAAAATTGAAGTTTGTTGTATTGCATGGTAGCGGGATATGCATGCTATGGGCAGACAAAAGTCTCTCACGACCCTTCCCGCCACTCAAGAGACTATCCATAAGAAAACAGGTCCACGCTGTACGACGTTGTTCCTCGCCTTGTATAAACTCTTCCTTTGTAGGATTTGAGGGAGACTGCTCCTCAAACAGTCCCATGATCTGGGCCATACGCACAGCCATACCAAGATAAAGCCAAGCTCGTCTCCCTTCGCCCGATCCCCAAGAGTGACCTGTAAGCATGAGAAGCACTTGGATTCGCTGCAAACTAGGCTCGTCGATGGAGGGGAGGATAAGCGATCGAGTATGTGTTGCAAAGCAGTTGCTCGTCTCTATTTGGCTCGAGAATCCATTGGGAGCTTCTTGTGAAAACCTCATGGCATGTTAGTCTTACATAGGGGTGTAAGTCACTTGGGAAAGACAGTCAGGGCAATTCAACTTACCTAATGGTAATAGCTAATATTGCCCAAGCAACCGTGCGGTCAAGAGTCTTGTTGTGGATCTCCGCGAAGAAGCTAGGAACGTGGTAGAATGACCATTTATAGGAGCATCTTACATAACTCTCTTTAACTTCGTCTGTCATGTAGTCCAGAGGATCTGTTACCCATAAATCCACCTTGGGACACTCTTGGGTGTCCTCAGCTACAGCTACTGTAGCGGGAAATGCTAATGCGGTTGAAATCGCAGCATTGTCATCAGATGTTTCCGAGACGGATGATAATGTCCGTGGCTGGTGCTCAATACGTGCGCGGCGGAAGATGGATGAGGTTCCCTTGGGTGGAAAGATGCACTCATCATCTCTCTCCTTGCACCGTACACACGGCGGGCCGCCTGAATGGATGCACTGGGAAGATCAGCATGAGATAATCAAACCCCATTATATGGTGAATAACAACGAAAGATTCTAATTACTCTTCTTTTTGATATCCGACAAGCGCTACAGGCAATTGACTTCTTCATCACGCCGGTTGTGATGTTCACATTTTTAAAGGCACATCCGCCGATACCGATCTGACACTTAGCAGAGTCACGTATAGGAAGCTAATGACTGTTACTACCTTGTGCACTTGAATAAATATTCCAGTCACTTTGCTCAACTTTCCACCCAGTCGATCGCCAAAACCTGGGTTGCAGATGGAATGCCTGAAACGTAGTCCCACTATCGATCTCATTTATAGCGCTCCACAATGCCGAAAAGCGAGGATTGCGGGGCATGCAAAGGCTAGAATCTCGGCCTCAGGCACAAATCGCCCTTCGTTAGAGTTCTGAGCATATCAAAGACTGTGGATGTACGGGCACTGATAACGGAACAACGAATCTAAACGTTTCACTTAGCACAGGCTAAGGATATTTATAGCTGGACTGATTGCATATATATGATCGGTATAGGTCAAACAAGATTATCAGAACACAGAGTCGATTTATCAAATGGCTGGCCATAATTGAGGTATCCAAAACTTTCAATTCGCATAATCCTGTCTTGGTTAGCAAACTCATCCCACCAGTGATTATTTTTGCTATTTAAGTATGTTACCTGCAAATGAGCTGTCAGAGGCGAGTGAACTTAAGGAACGTCAATTACTCGTTGATATTAGGTAAAGCGGTCTTCGTCAATTCATTATGCTCAGTCTCTCAATACATTGCTGCTGAACTAGTCCTTAAACACTTTGGGGAGTAAATTTTAGTGCCGTCACGAAGTACAGCAACTTTGAATTGGAGTGCTCTGATTGATTCCTCAATTCCGTTATTGCTGTTGCTATTTTCCAAATGTCGCCTCCAGCGGATCGTATGATTCATGCGCAAACAGATCACTTATCTGTCGTCTGCGAATGCCAACATTTCCGCCATCAAAGATAGGTAGTACTATAGCGTCTTGGAGTAGATCTCCAAATGGCTCGTCACGAGAGTAAGCGGTGACGCCGACCAGGTTAATGGCGTCTTGCACTGACTGTACGGCATTCTCAGACCCAAGGATCTTGGTTTCGTAGCATAGCTCGGCACTGAATGGCGTACGGCCAAAGGCATGCGCGGCTTTCCATGTCAGCACCCTTGTAGCTTCACAGCGAATCTTGATGTTGATAAGCAGATCAGCTACACTCTGCTTCTGGAGCATGGTTTCTTTCGAACCCCTAGTGTTTGTCTTAGCCCAATGAAGAGCACGATCGAATACCTGCCGCATGATACCTACACCCATGGCACCGACCATGGTTGCAGACAATGTGAATGCCTTGCTCAAAATATCGTGTCCAGATCCTGGTGGAGCTAAGAGATTTGCCTTTGGAACCCGAAGATTTCGAAAGCGTAAATGAGCTCCATTTACGGCAATATGGCCCACAGTTTTTGGGTGGTTTAGGACTACATAGGCTTCTTTCTCATTGGCCGCAATGTCCTCTCGAGTCACGATGATAATGGCTGTTTCACTTAACGGATCTGCTGATTTGCCTTCGCCAGCAGAACTTGAACCCACTATTCGACATGCAACACATTGTAACTGGGCGCCTCTATCGTCCCAGCCAGAACAGTTGGTCGCCCAAATCTACCCGAACCACGATATCAGTAAAACAAAACCTTATGAAATATACGTTGCAAACTCCAACTTACCTTTTCACCATTAATTATATAGTCTTCTCCATCTATAATTGCTGTGGTTTGCAATCCTCCAGTCCCCGGCTCAACATAGTTCGCACTTCCTTGAGGCTCTGAAAATACAAGACTTGCGAGTGGGGCTCCAGTTCCATCCAGGAATGGTTTCAAAAACTTTGAGTGTTGTTCAGGGCTTCCACCTAAGATCAAAGGTAATAACCCCAAGGCAGTTCCGAAGATAGTAAGAGACGCACTTGTTTCCACGGCATAAAATTCTTCTACGGTCAGTACCGCCTCAATCAAAGGCCCTCCCAAGCCTCCAAGAGCCGAGGGAACCTGTGCCTTAATCAGACCAGCTTCTACTGCTTTGCGATACAGAGGTTCAAGTGAGCGAAAGCGGTCTTCCCATTTGCCATTGGGAGGCCCCAAAGGGTCATATAGCGCCTTTACTCCTTTCAGATGTGTAGCTGCAAAATCCCGCGCACCATTTCGGATAGCCAACTGCTCTGGAGATAATTCAAAATCAATCATTATAAGTTTTAGTTACAAATATGATAATATACCGGTGGTTATGGCCCAAAATCCGGAGTCGCGCAATGGCATGATCAGTTGGTTATATACTATAACGGATAGGCTAGAGGCTTTTCCAATCGCGGAATTATAGCCGCTCTCATGAGTAGCCAACTACAACCAGGCAATCGTATATCCTGTAAGCACTATCTCATGACAACTCGACATGGAGGCTTGGCATGAGGACACGACTATTGGTAAAGAATAAGTTAATTTGGATTTCATTTCGATGATCGCCATCAGCCCAGCTAAGTAGCGTACTTCCAAATAGGCAACATTGCAATGCGTGGTACAAGAAAATACAAATATTCCATAACACGATGCAGTTGAGATTCCTTTCCCATCGAGAATAAAATGTACGTTGTTACGCATATAATATTAGAATTTAAAAGGTACAGACAGCTGTGGTGTAGACAAGGTATGAATTATTAAGCCTTTAGCTCTGATGTAAGCATATTTAAGTTGCATGAAATGAGTAGCCCTGCAAATCACACGAGCATTTCCCCCAACCCCCACATGACAAAACCGACGCCAAGCTGCAAGCGTGACTCCGTTCATATACTTTATCAAGGCAAGCATGGGCATGACCAGCTTATAAATTTCGATGCATATAAGGTATTTTGTCTATCTGATTGATTGATTAACTTACTTGGGAGGTCTACGGTAACCTTTTCAACACTTATAAAACTAGCATTTTGCTTTAGTATGACCTGGTCCAACATGTGACAATAGAATTAATTATATGAGAGTAAATACCGGGATCTATAATTTATGTCTTTTCTCTCCCTTTCTTATTTTTTCAAATTCCCTCTGCGGAATACCTTGAGCCTGCCTATCTAATCCCTCAAAAAGCTCTGCAACATTTTGCTGGTCTATTTCCCTCCGCTGCCTCAATCGGATCAGCGCTTTAATCTTTAGCATGCTCGATCCGACCAGATGAGGCCCCATTCTCTCCTCAATCTCCTTCAACACTCTGGCCAAAAATCCTTCCGCAGGAAAGATATTATTCACAAACCCTGTAGAGAGTAATTCCTCGGCTGGGATTCTTCTGCTTTGGATTAGTGCTTCGTTCGCTTTCGATATACCCATT
Organism: Scytalidium sp. 3C; assembly: GCA_000743665.3. NCBI lineage: Eukaryota > Fungi > Ascomycota > Leotiomycetes > Scytalidium > Scytalidium sp. 3C. The sequence goes on along the minus strand of JMRO03000133.1, from coordinate 57,479 downwards.
CGCTCTACAAATCCGTAGCTGGCACCTCCCTCAGCCACAAGGCCTAAGCTGCTGAACGGTGTCATTACGAAAGCTGAAGGTACGCAATATATGAAGTCGGAGAAGGATATAACTGCCGCTGCCAGACCAATTGCTGGTCCATTTAAAGCTGTAACAAGAATTTTAGGGTGACTGTAGAATGCCTGAGTGAGATTGAGATTATCCGCAATAGTGTATTGGAGTGCATGACGAAAAATATCCGTGCCTGGTGGTCGAACGCGTGAAACAGATACATCCGCACCTCTTGTGATAGGTATTTTGATTAGCATAAAACAGTTGTACTCAATTGAACCAATAGAAGCTTGGTATTGATGAGTTGAACTTACGCAGAGAAGTATCTCCCAACACCAGTAAGCAGGGTTATCAGGACCTCATCTCTAGTTGCAACTTCGCGAAGATATTTTGCCAACTGATACCATCCATCTTTACTTTGTGCATTGAGTTTCTCCGGGTTATTGAGCGTGATAATTGCGATAGGCCCGCGGTATTCGAGGAGAACTGTTTCAGCCATGGCGAAGCATTCACCTAATCTTGCCCTTGGAATGGAAGAAACTGCGGACACATGAATTATTACCATTAACAAAATTGGGATCCTATTTAGTGAACTGTTCCATTCCGAATACGGCTCGCATCTTGGGTTGTGTGGAAGCATCCCCGCTTTCGGCGTTTTGCCCGGCGTTTTTGCTTCGGCGAAAGATGAGCCCAAACGCCTTCCTCGTTTTCAATTCCGGCGTAGCATTTGCAAACACTCTAGCCAATGCGGGGAAGGCATGAATTAGGTTAGGTTTAACCTATGAATTTATTTTGCGCGGGAAAAGCATCTTGCTTTTATTCAATGGTTCAAGGCCTACGTGACTACAGCAGAATCCTCATCAACTGTGGTAGGAAAAATGGCGTCACAAGACTTCTCTGTCGAGCGCTTGGGCAATATCTTTGTCATAACATTACATAGGGCTCCTGAGAACAGGTTAAATATGACATTGTGTCAGGGTCTCCAGCGTGCATTCCACGATATCCAGCGGCAGTTAGGACCTGGGTCGGAGGGAGCGGTTATCACCCGTGGCTGTGACGATAAGTATTTCTCGACTGTAAGGGAGTTCTATACACGCATAATAAACTAGTTCAACCACAAGACTGACACACCCTCTCATGGAATTCAGGGTCTAGATTTAGATGAACGAGAGACTTATCCATTTAGCAGTGCAGATGGCTTCTATCCCGTAAGCTCCTTATTATTTGGAGTATTCTCAAAGGCCGCTGATATGTATCCTAGCTTATCCATACAATCCTTGATTTTCCATACCCGACTATTGCCTGCATAACGGGTCACACTTTTGGGGGTTCTTGTGTCTTCGCACTAGCCCATGACTACCGTGTCATGAATTCCTCTCGCGGTTACTTTTGCATGCCACCCGTGAATCTCGGATTGCATTTCGATGGCATGGGTTCACTTCTTACTGCTAAACTAGGCGGCCGCGTAGCACGTAAAGTGCTTCTACAGGCGCATCGTTATACTGCTGAAGAGGCTTTAGCAGATGGCATTGTGGATATTATAGCCAAACCGGACACTATGAGAGAAGCCGCAATGGAATTAGCGAAGAAATGGCAGGGTAAGGCAAAAGGAGACGTTTACGGTGTGCTTAGAGGAGAGTTGGTTGGAGATGCGGTGGCAAAGTTCAAAGCGTTGAGTTATGTACATAGTCGCCCGACATCGAGGGTAGCGAAAGTAAAGCTATAAATTCAGCACTAGCGATCCTTAAGAAGCATACTTTCTTAGATTTTGTATTTTTTCGTTACGTTAATGCGCAGGATATTTAATTGATCGCTTGATAAAACCCTTCTTCCTCGGAATGCGGAGTTGCATGGAGTGAATTCTCTATCAAATTCCATACCCATTAAAGTACAGACTAATTGGCCGCATTCTCCATTTCCTCGATTCCAACTGACTTTTCTGCATCGCGAACGTATTTCCTTTCCAAATCTAAGATATCGAAATCGCCATCTTTCGGCAGATTTTTTGCATTCTTAACCACACTCCAAGTATCAGACCTTTCAAATATCTCATCAATCTCCTCTAGCGATCTTCCATTGGTCTCCGGAAAGAAAAAGTAAATAATCGGCACGAAACATGCATTGAAAACTGCAAAAATAATCCAGTATCGATTGTGCAGATTAGTAGTCCCTGGAGGGGTAATCTGGCCTACAACGAACTGTCCCAACCATTGTCCTGTCACGGCAACCGCCGTGATAGGAACACGCATCTTGATGGTTGAAATCTCACTGGCGTACAAGAAAGGCAGACCCAAATAACCAATGGCATAGGAAGCGGCGTATATGAACATAAATACCGCTGATGCCACCGCGAGGTTGCTATTCCCACTAGTACCGGCCAGTACGGCCATCGATATGCACATACCGGCTGCACCAATGATGAATAACACACGTCGTCCAACGCGGTCTACCAAAATCAGCGGAATGAAGGCCGCTACCGTGAATGTGGACACAAAGCCACCTCCGATAAGTCGCGCCCGTGTGCCAGAGAAGCCAAGGTCACCAAATACAATACCTGTATAGAAAATCAGAGCCGAACAGCCGTTCCATTGTGTCATGCTTTGTGCGGCAGCAGCCACTATGGCTCGATGTAAGTACCGCTCCTTGCTACGAGTGAAGAAAAGCTTGAAGCTGCCGCTGCTCATCTCCAACTGAGAATGGATGTGGCCAATTTCAGCGTTGACTTCATGGCTATCCGGGGCCAGGTCCATCATGGCAGCCACGACCACGCGCGCCTCTTCCATTCTTCCCTTGCGAGCCAACCATCTGGGGCTTTCAGGCATGAATATGAGGAATGGCATAGCAAACAAGGCAAAAACCACAGGGAAGACTAGGGTGACTCTCCATTGCGCTGACGTTGTCCATGCAGCAAAAAAGCCGAAGCTAATCCAGCTTGGCAACATAATTCCAGCACTGATAAAGATCCCTTCCATTATCACGAACGCGCCCCGGTGCTTAGTGGTGGAACATTCTGTCTGCCATACCGGAATGCTAGCAGAGATGACACCAATCGATGCTCCAACCAGCAAGCGTCCGATAACAAATTGTGCTAGTCCAAAAGCAGAGGACTCAATCGCCAGGGAAACGATAGATAGCACTAATCCACTGAATATGGTACGGAGGCGGCCAATTTTGTCGCTGTAGAAAATGCACGATAGCGCACCAACAACGGCACCAAGATCGTAGCACGCGGTGACCACCCCTTTTGGATAAAGTCAATAGCTGCGATGAAGTAGGTACAGATTTGTGTGAATGCTACGTACCGAGTATCAATGAGTTCTGTGATTTAGTATGGCCGGTTGTTGTCACAGTATCAAGAGAGGGAAATTGCTACAAAATATATCAGCTACCTAGCCAGGAGTCGGACTGGGATCATCCTCAGGTCGAACCTTGACAAATGAATCCAGACCCACGATACCACCAGAAGATCCGTTGTTCCATCCGAATAACAGAAAGCTCGGCATTACCACCAACAGGACCATGGCGGTCTTGAGGCGTAATCCACGTAGCCCGAAGAACGGGCGAGAAGACGCCATCTCTGCTCGCGTATCCTTTTTCACGGTGAAAATATCCGTTCTTCGAATAGTTTATATATTCCAAATTCAACCTTGGAAGCAGATGAGTTAAAAGATGGGATTTCCTGCAAGACGAGGGGTTGATCTATATATGATCGACATATTTGACAGCTAAACCAGGAAAGATGTAAAGGTGGTGGCCCTCCGGAGTTTGTCGGCAGTTGACAGAAACTCTGGAAATCCGGGGAATGGGAATTTGCGGGGATGCAAGGGGTCCAGGGGATTTGTGTCGACACCCCACAAAACACATCATCCAGGGTTCAATTGGGTTCGAAGCAATCTCTCACTGGCCTCCGCTGTGGAAATGATGGACTGGGTTTTACACACGTTCCTGTGCACAAGGATGAATGCACCGATGTTGGGAAGTCATGTTGAAGCCAACAGGGCTACGGTGCACGCTATTCAACCTCAGAAAATCATTTACGTTATATTCTTATCGCAGTTTAAAAACTTTATCATACAAGCAAATAGCTTTGCATCGATGCCATCTAGTGACAAGTAATTCTCATCCACAAGTTCTAGATCCTCATCTGCTGGGGGTGACGGCGGGTTGAAGTTGCAATCAGACGGCCGGATGTATCGTCCTTCTTCTTTTGAAAATTGAAGATCAAGATCGTCACTACCACCATGTTCTGAGTTCGAGGGGGTCATTAAAGAGAGTTCTTGGGAATCATGAAGAGTCTTTCTCTCTGTTACTAGAGCTTCAAGTCTATCCTTAGGTTGTGTCGCATTTATCTTCTCCGAGACCGCCGAACTGACGCTCAGTGTCTGAGAAAGGTCGCAGTTCTTTCCTGAAGCTGGAACCATTATGCTATTGCTAACATACGCCAAGCATTCCGAAATCGTACGCCTTGATGAACATATTTGATCCTGTGATTTGGGAGCACCTCCGTTGATTGTGGAAAGTTGCTCGAATAGTTGGCTGCTCAGCGATATCGGACATTTTATGAGCCATGAGACAAGTTGTTTGTCGAGCTCTTCAGGTATTATGGTTTGCTGTGGTGCGCAATGGATATCCGGCAGTGATATGTACCCATCATCGTCTTGAGTATGACACGACGAAGATTCAGAGTGAGAAGTGGCACTGGGCGATAGACCTGGTGCGCCAGGGAGACTATTCTGCACCGAAGCACCTCCATGTCCCACCGGCCTGCATTGATTGTGTGTTAGCTAGTTCCGCACACAAGACGGGATAAAAGAGGTGTTCCGAGCTTACCTCCGTTTAATACTAGAACATCTACGCTTCCGCGCATTAACTGTACAGGTGATACCGTCCGTTATGCAATTGTGGCACGGCATTGCGGATTCCACATTGCATCGTACCTTTCGTAGGTGACAATTGTTGCAAGCTTTCCCCGCTCTTTTTCTCTTCGATGACCCCCCTTCCATTTCAGATTTCGAAAAGGCCCAATCCGTCAATCTGCTCTGTTTTCTGGATATATTGGCTGGCAAGGAGTGTTAACCCAGTGTCAAGAACCCCAGATATATGGAACCGTCAATAATTTCCAATTTCCAGAATAATCCTTTTTAATAAATGTTGTGTCTGATCGAGAGCACTTCCAAGGAAAACAGAGTTTCTCAGCCTTGGACCCGTTAATGCAAGCCTCGTTCTAATGCTCTTCCAAGATCTGGATAATATGGTATGCAGTGCCATTGGTCATCGCCGAATCGCCGCCGGCCGGAGTTTTGTCCAAGCGCTCGGCCTTGGCATTACCGAGTTGCAAGTGGCCACCCGAGCACCAACACCTTACCAACACGGTCTGTCCACATGGAATCGTACATGCAGGGACCTGCGACGAAGTTTGTCCAACATGACTTCGCTGTGGGGATTAATCTGCCATCTACCTTACGTGGTATTAGCTAATCAACTTCGCATCTGCTGGCGGTCAGAGCTCGAACTGAGCTTTTGTCCTAGATGAGTGTAGTTGAATTGGATGGAGATTATGTCGTGATTCAGCCATAGACACCTGAGATCTATTCAAGAAAGCTGAAGGATTATTAACCTTGTTAGAAAGACACAGGTAAAGTAGTGGAGTGTGTGGTCTTTTGCAGTCTACTCTGGAGATTGGTTGAAAAAATTAATTATTACATTTAAAATGATCCGTGTTTGTGCAATTATTTTTGATGTTAAATAAATAAGACACCAAAAATAATTCCAATGTATAGAAAATATAGCTGACGTTCAGCTTAAAGGTGGGATAGCGGTCCAGTGAATTTAATCTGACTGACTCTTTTGGGTAAGACTGGGAACAAAATTACTCGTGCTGGTAGTTAACCAGGTGAGGCCTCAACGCCAACAAAATGCGGGGAAGCAGACGACTACACACCGACCCCCAATAATGGAAAAATCCTATTTTTTGTCAGCAACCGCATCACGGCTACACCATTCGAACTTGAACCAGATGTTTTTCACCGATATTATCTCTAGATGACTCCAATTTTGGTTATTTGACGCGGATGTCATACTCCAAGGCGCCCTATTTGCCAGGACCTCACAACAATCGGCCTGGCCGGCAACATGTCTACAGGCAGACTAGCACAAGCATGCGCATACTGTAATCGCAAAAAGGTCAAAAACTCATTGGCTTGAACTGACCTAGTTGTTTTATCCAATCGCCACTGATTTTAAATATAGATCAAGTGCATTATTCCTCCTGGGCATGGTTCCTGTGATACCTGCAGCAACCTAAATATTGAGTGCATGTACTGCAGATCCCCGGGATCACGGCGTTGGTTACCATACTGATCTTGCATAGACGCCGCACAAGGAAAAGACCCAGACGTGCTACGGATGTGCTGCCCGCTGATACCTCCATTAACATTCAAGGGGAACAGCCTAACTTGACCACTTTCAAAGGCACCGTGCCACACTCACAGCCGTTATCATACAGCCACTTAACAAGTATCCAGAATACATCGCCAGTGGTCCAACAGACATTGACTCAAAATGCGACTATCGTTATACATGATCATGATAACGATATTCAACAACACTCAGCAACGGTCGTAGACAATCAAAATGCCGAGGCTACTACGTATATTGGAAGGGCACATTACGTAGATCGAGATACAGCACTTGACGAGACATCTTCACGGGCGTACCCATCGCACCAGCCGCAAGAAGTTCTAGAGAAGGGCGCCGCGGTGCTGCAGATGTTTAATTCATTCGACTTACCGTCGAGATCCATTAGGCAGAGTCTAATCGATAACTTTCTCCAGTACTGTTACCCCTGGACCCCAATTTTGTCTCAGGGTGATACGGAATTTTCTGAGACAAGGACTCCTTCGATGCTGGTATCACAAGCTTTATTCCTGGCATCAAGTAGAGTCTCCTCCGCACCTGGCGTTCTCGCGTTCGCTACGCCAGATCAATTCTACCAGAGAGCCAAAACTCTATTTTATATGAACCATGAGAGGGATCCTCTAGCAGTCATCCAAGCTACGATAATGCTGCAGTGGTATACTCCAGATGGCCCGGAACACGTCTCATACGATGCAGGAGAGTTCTGGCTCAAGATTGGCGTAGGGATTGCATATCAGGTGGGATTACACAGGGAGCCAAGTCCCGGAGGCAGTGCTCCTCTGAGAAGGCGACTTTGGTGGAGCTTAGTTGTAAGTATATGTCTCACCACTTCGATATCCTCGACTCGATACCGAGTTCTTATTCTCATTGTAGGTCCGAGATGCGCTCATGTCTGTCGCCCATGGTCGGCCAAGGGCAATAAATCCTGAGGACGTGAATGTAAAGCCACCGTGTCTAGAAGATTTTGAGGGTTCTGCCGCAGGAGGGGGTGACTTGTTCGTACCCTATACAGAGGTCTGTCGTATCCTCGGTGACATCACCGAAGCCTGCTCCCGAAACAGTTTGACGCAGGACAAGAAACGCCATTTTGAGAGTCTACTATTTCGCTGGCCGCGAGTCCTGCCTGAACATCTTCGATTTTCTCACAAACCGGCCAATTCAGACATCTACGTCCTCTCGCCGTATCAGTTCAATGTCCGTCAGCTCCATCTCCCTTATTTCGTCAGCTTAACTATCGTCGGCCGCTCCACATCTACAGACACCATATCCCCTCAGGCCATCCTCTCCGCCTCCTTTGTTGCCGGTATATTCGAGGAATTCCTTTCGCGGGACGAGATAAAATACCTCGCACCTATCTTCACACGTTACTGCATAGCCTCGGGGTTCTTCCTGGCGTCGCTACAACCTATTCCTGAGCTGTGGGAGGCATGTCAGCCGGATCTGCAGGTCCTGCAGTTGTGTCTAAAGGAATTGGGTAAACGCTGGAAATCAGCGATAGGCGGTTCCAAAGCGCTGGAGGGCTTCATCAATGCCAAGAAGAACGGTCCTAGCAAAGTCATGAAAACACCGCAATGGCTGACTGCAGAACAACAGCATCTGTTTGACGGGTTCGCTCTAGATTTATGTCGCATGTGGACTCCATATGCTCAGTTCTGCGAAAGGACGGAAGCTGAGCAAATCATTCCTGCTCAATTACTAGCGGATACATTTCACAGTAGTTTGTTCGCCCCGAAACCAGTGAGACCTCAGACGAACACTGCGGCGCCAACTATATCGTTCACACCCTCCATTGCGGAGCAAGGAATAGAAGACCCTATCTTGACTGACTTTTTTGTCGATGGGTTGGAAAATTGGTTTGCAGTGGAGTGAGGACGAGGTGTATCATTTGCCAACAGTTAGGTGTCAGAGTACTAGAAACCCCATAGAAATCACAATTCTGTACTACAATCGTACCAATTTAAACAGACACGTGCCAAGTTACTCCGCTTCGACGTATATTCTTCCCAGACTTACGGCTTACCCCAGATTTGCCCCGCAGCACTGTAGAGACCAAGAATGGGATCGGTATTGCGCTCGGTGTTTTCCTCAACAGCATCGCCGAGTGCCGGACAACCACCGAGTAAAATCCCAAGCAACATTTGGAGAAGGTAATCCCAATGGGCAACCAACATCTTTTAGTGTATGCCGACCTAGCTCGAGAAAAAATGATTATTTCCGTAAAAATTCCCTCCCTTCCTCGGTTCGGGCCAAGACTCAGAGGAACTTCTATATTGAATTGCTTTGTGATGTGGTGACACTCGTCTTTCCTCAAAATCGATACCCATAAAACCCCCGCATTCTTCCTGATAAGCCGCCAGTAACCATGCTAGAAACCACCACAAACTCTCCGTCAGTAAACACAAACCACAGCAACAACAACAATAATAATATCGACCGTACCGCATTCGTGCCTCCACACACTGGGAACCACGTGCTACCTAATAGCCCTCTGTTCACCAAGTTACTACGTCACGCCCGCCGCAATCTCCTCGCTATCAGAGACAACATCCTGAAGATTGAAAAATCCTACGGAGAACTGCTCTCAGATGTCTTGGCGTACCGCGGATTCTTGGAATCGGTCTTAGGTGAGGAGGTGCTGCAGAGGATCGAGAACCGGGAAGAAGTCTACGTTGGAGTTCTAGCTGCTGGCGGATATGAATTCACAGTTGCGCTGCTTGCGGTGCTCGCACTAGGGGCCGCAGTTGTGCCAATGAGTGAGTAGCCGGGAACCAAATCATCAAGACTTTCAAAAGGCCTAGGACACTAAAATGCGTGGCAGCTGTCGTGAATCCAGTGGAGGAAGTCGCATATTTCGTCGAGAAAGCTCATCAAGTCGCCATCATCCATTCGTCAACCGCAGGTCCTTTGGCAAGATCAGTAATTCAACACGTCAACAGTCGTGGTGCCAATATACGGTGCTTCGATGTCCTGCCGCACTTAGTCGGGGCCCCATCTTTGACTCCGTACGATATTGTCATCTCCTCCGGCAGGTGTCTGGATCCGGATGCTCCCGGGGTTGTTATCTTCACCTCAGGGACAACCGGGAAGCCCAAAGGGTCTGTCATGCGTCGCTCATACGCGTATGAATGCGCAACGGCCATCGGCGATGGCTACGACCTAGTCTCGTCCGATGTCGTGCTTCACGTCCTGCCAGTGCACCACACGACAGGGTTAGGGACGTCTTTCTTCCCGTTTCTGAATTTCGGCGCATGCGTCGAGTTCCAGTCCAGCAGCTTTGACCCGGCATGGGTCTGGAATCGATGGCGCCGCGGTGGTATCACGGTCTTCTCGGCCGTACCAACGATCTACATGCGGATGCAGTGGTACTACGAGCAGAACCTGGCGTCTTTACCTCCGCAGGAACGAGAGACTTACGTGGCTGGCGCAAATCAGTTACGGGCACTCTTCTGCGGATCCAGCGCGCTGCAGGATCGCGTCCAGCAGTTTTGGACCCAGCTCAGGGGCCGCCCCATTCTCACTCGATACGGCGCATCGGAGTTCCCCGGATGCATCAAGGTCCCCGCGGATTACGATCCCCAGCTCCCTAGCGGCTCTGTTGGAATGGCAGTCCCGGGTGTGGAGCTGAAGCTAACGGAAGGGGATGAGGGAGAGCTGCTTGTGAAGTCGCCCTTCATGTTTTCAAAGTGAGTGATTTCCTGGCCTTCCCGTTAACAGTCTAGACAGTAATCATCTAACCATTGCTGATTTGCAGGTATCTGCATGATGAAAAGGCCACGCGTGAAGCGCATGATGAGGATGGGTATTTCAAGACGGGAGACCTGGCGCGTCGGGAAGGACCCTATTACTTCATTGTTGGCCGTGCGAGTGTAGATATTATCAAGTCTGGCGGATACAAGATCTCGGCTCTGGAAATCGAGCGAGAGCTACTACGGCTACCTCACATTGTGGAAGCGATGGTGGTCCCCGTTGAGGATGAGGAATTTGGACAGCGTGTGGGCGCCGTCGTGACGTTGGATAATAAGTCGGGGAAGAACAACATCTCCATTGACGCACTAAGGGACGCACTGAGAGGGAAACTCCCGGGTTACAAGCTGCCCACTCTGCTGAGAGTGGTGAGGGGTGAGCTACCTAAAGGCCCCACAGGTAAGGTGCAGAAGAAAATCCTGGGTCCACAGTACTTCCCTGTGCCCGGGTGGAAGGAATCTGTGGATGTGCAGGTATGGAGACGCACGCAAGAAGCAGCTCGTATGTCGAAGCTGTAATAAAGCGGATTGATCAAGTGAAGATTCAGAAACTCCAATATTAGAGTTCAGACATGGCTAGAGCATTCGCGTGTTTGAACCTTTTTATAATACATACATGGTTTTCAAACTATACGATTGAAGAAAAATTAAACAGTACAAGTGTGTTATTGGTTGTAGAACTATGCAAACGTAATACTCAATCATCGGTCTCGTGCTCTGCAGGCCAGAAAACCCACGTCAGGACAATCACAAACTTGAGAAACGCTGCTGTCCACAGCGCCCCTGCAAACCCCGCTGAGCTGTGTGCAAACAAGCCTCCCAGAATGGCACCCAGCAAGAGCAACAGTGGAGCAGCCAGCCGGCGGTTACGTTCCACGTTCTGGACGGCAAAGAGATCCGCATCAGAGAATAAGTCACAGTAGATGCTCGTCAGGACCACACTGGTCAGGGCGTTGTACTTGAGCGCTCTGCTGCAGACCGCTTGTCCGCAGGCTTGCAAGGCGACCAGCGCAATGGGCACGAGCACGCTCCAGGACAGCTCCTGGCTGTCTCGCGGCGGTGGTTGAATCGTGACGATAATGGCGGCCCCGAGCGTCAGGGCCATCTGCGTTGCGAAGGAGACACAGATGACCCAGCGACGCCGTTGCGAGAAGAGGCGGTGGAAGCGGCTGAACAAGAAGGACCCGATACAAAAGCATCCCAGCGATGTGCCCGACTTGATCCACCGCGTCGACTCGCGCGGCGCTGCCAGCCCCAGACCGAGATAGACCGTGTTTCCTGTGCGCATGGTCAGCTTCCACTGGCGACCAAGAAAAGTGGTAGGAAAAAGTTTCAAATATGTATATATGTATGTATATGTATAACACACAAAAGTAAGCAATGATCAAAGGCATACCTGTCTGCATGGACACGAATGATCCCCACATGGAGATGGAGGAGCTGTCGAGGAGCCCCGTGATCAGGTAGCAGAAGAGCAGGACAACGTCGGCCCAGTCGCGACGGACATCCGACATCAAGCTGTTGCGAAAGCGCGTCACGACGGACGGTGCTGCTGGTTTCCTGCCCAGCAGCGGCTGTTCTTCATCAGCCCGCGTGCGACCTCCATGATGGGTGAGGGTAGGATTCCCCGTGCTACGGCCGTTGCTGGCAGCAGAAGACATCGCTGAGCAGCCACAACCAGGGAAACAGAGCGACCGAATGAAAACGAGATCAGGTCAGATCAGACGAGACGAGATCAGATGATTGATATTGGGAACCCAAAATCATCCCAGACCCAGGACCTTTTCTTCTTCTTCCCTCCCTTGTTATTGCCGGGGAATATATGTGGTCGGCGCGGTGGTTGGAGGGCGCATTTGCGTAATCCCAAACCGGTTATGTTGGACAACCCACTCTCCAATGGAGTCCAAGAACGTTGTCGCGGTCGAGAAGCCCGCTTTGACGTCACGAAAAAGCTTGTCTTGCCCATCACCGGCTCGGGTTGAACCGGAGATGCTGACGCTGCAGATTTCCCCAGAGTCCCAGAGTCCGCCCTGGCGGCCAAGAGAATCCGCCGCGGATGGGAGCGGGATTGGTGCGAAATCTCACGGTCTCACGGCCCTGCGAGATCCACTGCTATGTGTGATGGAGGCTGCATTGGTTCCGCAAAACCCGCGGTGCGAAGTTTCGTCTCCCCGACGCGTCAGCAGCTGCGTCTGTTGGATGACTGGTGGCGATGGGCGAGAGAGGCCATTTCGGCGGATTGACCAGACAGAGAGAGAGGAAAGAGAGGGACGAAGGAGAGAGCCCAGGCGCGTTCGGGCGTTTCTCGGGGAGCTGGAGGTGTGTTGGTGGGCAAAGGGCGTGATGTCATGACGAGACCACCGCAGCCGAGCCCGCGGGCCTCGAACGGGTGACGCGCAGGTACAGCACAACAGCACCCAGCAGAGAGAGGGGGGGATAAGCATTGGCATTACATATTTCATCCCATTCTTCTGCCGTCTGTCGCGGGTCCTTTTTCGCAGAGATTCGCAGGGCTTGCTCAGAGCTCCCTTCAAACACTCGATTCCATTCCATTCAATTCAATTCAATTCAGTTCAGTTCAGTTCAGTTCAGTTCAATCAATTGACTGGCACTGGTGGTCAGAAAGAACAAGTGAAGAGAGATGCAGCTCACTCAGATCAGCTCGGCCGCTGCACAGCTGCTCCTTCTGGGAGCTGGCTTGATTGAAGTCTGCAATGCCGTCCCCGTGCAGGACAGTCCGCGACAATGGCTGCTTAAAGGTTTGGAGCTACCTCCGAAATACCGAAAGGAGCCGCAGCCATACACTCCGGATCACAAGGACCCGTATGACCACTACGTTGATGCCATTGGGAAGGATCTGGATCCGCTGCCCTGGCGCAACGGAGACGGTGCTTCGGTCTTGGGTCCATGGAACAAAGATCGCGCGAAGCAGAGCCCAGATCTTGTTCGACCACCCAGCACCGACCATGGAAACTTGCCGAGCATGCGATGGAGCTTTACGGACTCGCACATCAGAATTGAGGTAGGTAACTGCAGTCTCATTGCCCATAAATCATCACATGGCTCACAATTGCATTAGGAAGGCGGATGGACACGACAGACCACGGTTCGGGAGCTGCCGACCAGCGTTGAGCTGGCCGGCGTGAACATGCGTCTCGACGAGGGCGTCATCCGTGAGCTACACTGGCATAAAGAGGCCGAGTGGGCCTATGTGCTCGAGGGCAGCGTGCGCATCACCGCGCTGGACTACGAAGGCGGCAGCTTCTTCGACGACCTCCAAAAGGGCGATCTGTGGTATTTCCCCAGCGGCGTGCCACACTCCCTGCAAGGACTGAGCCCCAATGGCACCGAGTTCCTTCTGATCTTTGATGACGGTGGCTTCTCCGAGGAGTCGACCTTCCTCTTGACAGATTGGCTAGGTGAGACACAGTGACCCTCCCATGAATCTCTTTCTAACCTCGAACACAGCCCACACACCAAAGTCCGTCATTGCGGAGAACTTCCACTTACCACCAGAGGTTTTTGCCCACATCCCTGAGAAAGAGAAGTATATTTTCGCTGGCTCCCTTCCCGGCTCAATCGACGAAGAGCGTCCCCGTGGTAAGGGAGTGAAGAAGTCCAGGTATAACTTCAGCCACAAGATGCTCGACCAGGAGCCCAAGAACACCACCGGTGGGCAAGTCCGCATTGCCGACTCCAAGAACTTCCCCATCTCGAAGACCGTGGCAGCGGCGCACCTGATCATCCAACCCGGTGCGCTGCGTGAGATGCACTGGCACCCCAACGCGGACGAGTGGTCATACTTCATCCGCGGACGAGCCCGCGTGACCGTCTTCGCCGCCGAGGGGAACGCGCGAACCTTCAACTACGTCCCGGGAGACGTAGGCATCGTACCGAAGAACATGGGCCACTTTGTCGAGAACATTGGCGACGAGCCGCTGGAGATGCTGGAAATATTCCGCGCGGACGAGTTCCGAGACTTTAGCTTGTTCCAATGGCTCGGTGAGACCCCGCAGCGCATGGTCATGGACCATCTCTTTGCGGATAACAAGGAGGCGGGGGAGAAGTTCCTGAAGGAGATTGAGGACGCGCAGAAGGATGAGATTACCAAGCCATAGATAGCTATGCCATGGCTTGCATGAGGAGATGTATTTTATAAAGACGGATTCATGTTCGTGTTATTGTTTCGTTGTTGTGTATTCTATTACAAGACCAAAATACAGGCCACCTCTAAAAGTGCAGCAAATGTTTGCGCATTATGTACCTGCGCTGTCGGGAAATATAGAAGTTTAACTTTGAAAAGACTAGATACCGCGCAATGATGAAGTGTCCTGCGTCTTCCCAGCGATCAGCACATTACTCTTGTCCTGGAGCATCTATTCCGTTTGGAAATATAGGGATTTATTATTTCAGTTCCGGATTAGGTAGCTAGGCTAGCAGTAGATATCGGGGAGGCGGTTGTCATGTCCGAGAAGAGCAGCCACTTAACCGTCTCGAAAAGAAAAATGTAATAATACATATGATGAAGACACTGGAAAGGGCCACTCCTGTGTATTCAAATAAGAGCAAGCATGAAACCTCGATGGCTTCTGGACGTTTTCCAGTGGCTTTCTTCGATAACCGCCATCCGCGGAGGATTGACGCGCCGCGATCCCATTGACCTGTCAAAGTGATATCAGTTATGCAAATCTAAAGCAAATTCGACCAGTAGAATATAATTCGCTTAAATTTGCACAAGTGATACACCACTTTCACCAACCAAAGGGGTAATTAAACTCGCTATTCGATCGATGTGACCTGATCTTCCTTAGTGTTCGGTCTTACCCGGAAGTGGGGATTCTCATCGCTCGAGAAGTCATGTACCTGCAGATAGTCACGGTTAGAGGCGCTCTTTTCCCCTGGGTTCTTACTGCTTTCAGGTCGGCAGCTATTCCAGATGTGGGTAGAAGTATTGAATCGAACTATTGATTGGGGAGGTGGAATACCGTTAGCGACCTTAAGCGCGGTGGGAGACAAGACGAAAAGACAAGAAAAACAGAATCAAATTCTGCAAAGCCCCTCATATGGCCCCCCCTAGAGATATCTGTATGCAGCTAAGCTACTTGTTGACTGCCTAATCATTGATTAGGTATGATGCAATATACTGCTGTGGATGAACTCCCTGGAGCGACTCTCTCCATAAAATCCTTTTTTGTCCTAGTCGCTCGTATCTCAACCAACATCTGCGCTCCGTATGATTCCCATCTAGTCCCAGTCTTCTAACATATATCCCTGAAGAATCATTAATTCGAGTTGAGCAGACCTTTCATGGAAAGCGCCAAGGCAGGTCCCAAAACCTGTGTGGGCGAAGACGCCACAGGGCACTTCTGTTCAGCTGATAATCATGCACTTTTACTACTATTGTGTCCCCACAGCTTCGAAGCCATTTCCTCATGCAGGCTCGTGATGTACCTCAACATGACAAGATGGAATACCAGTAGCAGTATATAATAACCCATGCTTTCTCAGTTGCTTCTTCTCTTTTCTCTTTTCCCCAGGTTATTCCTCTCATCGCTCTTTACATCAAACAATCATCCTTCCACGTTCTCTTTCTATAACTGTTCGATATGAAACTTACACTTGTCTCTTCGTTTGCCCTAGCTGCAAATGCAGCCTTTATCGGAGAGCGAAATATTGCCGGCAACAACTGTGGTAGGTTTCCCTTTCCTCCATCATACTAGAGACACACGCTGACCCCTCACTTACAGGACGTGCTGTTGCTGGCACAGCGAAAGGCACCAGCTTTATGAGTTCTGCCAAAGCGGACTGCACCGCAAACATTGTCTCCGTGCATGGCACAGTCTACGTGACACCCAAAGCTGTGTATGCCGAGACCTTCTTCTGTCTTCTCGTGCTTCTGCTAAACATCTTCATAGTACCGTCACCAGCACGGGTACCATCGAAGCTACCGTCGTTTCTACCCAGGTCGTTACTGCTACCGGAAGCGTAACCACACCATCAACCGTGCTCACCACTGAGACTGAGATCAACACCTTAACTTCATATGCGACCTCTATCTCAGACCAAATCATCACCCAGCTTGTGACTACGACGCCAGTAGTCACGGTCGTCTCCACAATAACCGAAACCAGCTTTCTTACAACGGAGACAGTGTATACACCAACGTATAGCCTGGAGCCCACACCCACAATGAAGAAAAGGACTATAACTGAAAGCTGTGTCGTGGTGTCGCCGACCATCCCTACCTATGCATCTGCTTGCACCAACTTCGCGGAATATTCTGAGGCTTGTTCTCTGCTGGGGGTTTCCGGGACTGTCATGACCACAACGACACTTCCCACTCCTACTGTAACCGTCTCAGCATTAACCACTAGCACCGTTACAAGTGTCTCGACCTTTACGACTGAGACCGAACTTGTGGTTACCACTGTGCAGACAAGCGTTGTCCCGGCTACCCAAAGCACTGTGTTAACATTGGTGACCGTTATTCCAACTGCACAGACCGAGATTGATACTGTCACAGCTCCGACAAGTACTGTCCTTAGCTTCGTTACAACATCTGTAGTGTCTACTCCGACTACTTATGTCCCAATTCCGACGTTCAAGGTAGAGATGATACCTGTTGCAGGAGGCCCATCTTTATATTTCCCAGATCCAGAGAGGAACGGCGCAATGGGCTCAACGACCACACTTGATTCAGCTGGTCTTTACATAGTCGATATTGAAGACCGACTCGTCAGCATAAGCCAAGGAACCTTTTCCTGTTTTATGGGTGAAAGTGGTAGTGCTAGTTATTATCTCTCATTCTTCACGCAATCTCGCTATGAAACTTATAAATCGACCATGGACCTCGTGCAGTTCAACTACACAGTTAATGGGGACTCGAGTTTAACATTTGCACCGATCAAGGGCAACGATAATACATTCAGCTATTACACTCTTAATCAACAATTCTTCTATTCCACGCCTGGGTTCGAAGGGTTCCCGACATACACAGCAAAGATCCACCCCGCATAGAGACCAAGTTGCGGCGATGACTGTTTCTGCGTCTCTGTTCTGGATGACTAACTATCTTGCTTTCATCACATTAAGCCATCTCCTTTGGCTTGTACATATCATAGCTCTAATATTATTGATAGTTGTGGGATATATCCTTTTCGCAATTTTTGTGATCTGTAAAGCTTATACCAAGTAAAATCAGAAGAAATAGTCAGATATAATTGCATTACCAATGATTTAGAGCGATCTAGAGAGATCCCTGTTGGCGCATCTTACATGTATGGATAGAACAAGCACCAATATAAGCTATTTGCCAACTGAACAAACTTTTTCTATCTAATGGTTCTAGAATAATACTTGAGAGATGTTATCACAATCCTAAAATCAATGACCCGGTACCCTGTAACACCCATTGGGGGACCTATGACTCCACAAGTCCACTTGATAGATGAGATAAATTCAGATAGTAATACAGGATCTCATCTCGCAATCCATTCCAGAGATATTAAAAATCGGCCTCACAACATGTGCTCACACCTCCAAGATGTTCGGTAAAGCCTCATGCTCTTGCCACCGGAACGAGTAATCTTCTCATATCTCGTTATATCTAGGATCCAAAAACTGGATGTCTCGCATTTACGCAGCCCCGGGGGAGACTTTTCCCTTGATGCTTGTCCATGGAGCGAAGAGCGCAACCAATGCTGCTGCCCCGCCGGTAGCAATGGATATTGCGTATGCAACCCTGAGAGCAGCCATGTACGATACCAAGATTCCCGGAAGCTGAAATTCCGTGAAGGCAGCCCGTAGGCCTGTTGCCCCTACGGCTACAACTTGAGCCGGGTCTATTCCGGGTGCATTTATCAGGAGCTGTGAAATGAGAGTATTGACGAATGCTGCTTGTGCAGCGGAAACAAGTAGTGAGCCACCGATGGTTTGGATGACTGCCACAAATAGAGAATATTCGTTAACAGAAGACAGAAGGTACAGTGACATCGTTTCGACTTACACATAATGATCGCCGTCACCGTCGCGACATCTTCATTTTTAGAAAGTGCCTGCCCGACCATAATTGGTGTTTGGAAACAAATACCAAGTCCAATGCCTGCAAGAATCTGATAGCCGATCCAGCGAGATGATGGAGATCCGATGTCTAAAGTGTAAAGTAAGCCGCCCCCGACCGCTGTAACGGCCGCTCCTAATATCAAGAATGGAGTAAAGCGGCCAAGGACTGTAAGAAGACCGCCTGAGATGATAATGAAAAGAGCTATGGGTATTGTTAAATAAACGAGCCTAGATCTTCTTGTTACTGTGCAGAAAAGCTTACTCATGCTGAGAATTAGTGGTAAGTTTCGAACCCCACTCTCTGACGCCGAGACGCCTTGAACGGACTGGAAGTATATAGCTAAGACAGATAATTAAGTATATATATGTGTCGGCGACCGCAGGTACTTAGACTTACGGAGATAGTATAATAATACAAAAAAGGAGCCGCCCAGCCTTGAATGAAAGATATCAGCGAGAATCTACGAGTGATTCGGGGTTTAAGTGACTCACAAAGCGACAAAAGCACAGCAAACCAGAATCGTGCGGTCTTTGATAAGTCGTGGCAGAAGGAGAGCTCGATCTTTCTGGAAGTATTCGACGAAGCCAAAGGCGATAAGAAGAAGAAAAAAACCGACGAGCAGCCCAATCACTACCGATGAATTCCAGGGGTGCGTTACTCCACCGTATTGTAATGCTAATATGTAGCAGATTACTGCCGCCATAATCATTCCTGCGCCGGGAAGATCCATTTGGAGTATCTTCTCGCGAAGTTCGGCGTCATTGGCAGTGACTGCCCTAAATGATCGTTAGAATTGACTTTCGCCTGGGTTCGAACGTACCCTTTCGGTGTCTTGAAGAAGAGAAGAATTATTGCTGCAGAGACGCCCCCTATTGGCAGGTTGATATAAAAGCCTTTTGAGATTATGTTAGTTATTCGCAATATCTACAGGGAAAGCTTTACTTACACCATCGCCAGGAAACCTTAGCAGTGAAAACACCGCCCAAAAGTGGACCGATCACGCTTGCGCATCCACTGAGTAACACTTAGAATGTATTCTTAGGATGTTCAGAACGGAATACTCACTATGTTGCTCCAAGAATACCCGTAAACGCCGGTCTTACCACTGGAGGAACGGAAAACGCGATTATTGTATAGCAACCACCAAGAATACCGGCAGCGCCTATCCCTGTTATGGCTCGTCCGACCTTTACACAAATCAATCTCTGAAGCTTTTGGTATAATAGATGCGCCTCACAATCAATGCTTTGCTATTTGGGGAAACACCTGTTACAAGATTCATCAGTAAGATCGTTGATATCTGATTTTTCAAAGCTTACCGCATATCAGACTCCCAAGTTCGAACATCCCAATTCCCGTGAGGAAAACAGGCTTGAGAGGAAAGTATTTATACGCTTTGCCCCAGGTGGATTGGAACGACGCCACAGTCAAAAAGAAGGCGGATGCATACCTGTTGTGCGAGCTGGTTAGCATTGGACTTTTATAACTGAGGGGATTCTGACCATCCGATATCATCGAGTGAATTGAAGTCAGTAGTAATTTTGGGAATCGCGGTAGATAGGATCGTCTACATTTGCGAATTAGTAAAGCCAGAGTCTTTTCTCTCGAGGAGACTGCTCACCATGTCTAGAGATGCCTGATCGAGCCTTCCGTCAGCATTTTCCTTTACATATATGGGCATTATCCCATGTTTCAATTTACCAGAAACATGCTAAGCATGAGTGCGACCACGACCATAGCCAACTTAAACTTTGTGGGGTATTCCATTGCTTCGTCTCGAGAATCCGAACTCTGGTCCTCGATCTTGTTGAGCCCATCATCTCCAGCTTTTGATTCTTCCATGTTTTGTTGTGGCGACTTTGAACCTCTAGTATTCGTGGCGGGACCAATTTCTACCTAAAGGAGATACGAAAAGGAGTCTAAAACGAGGGAATGAATGAAAGGTTTCTGAGAAGGATGCAAAGAATATGGAGAGATTGAGCTCTATCATATATGTACTCCGTAATGGCAGATTAGTGGCGTCTCTCTACGGTGACCAATGATACGGGGTATTGGTAATCCTGTTATTTCCGTTGAGCTTCGTCCGAGACTCGTCCGTCCATCCAGGCGGTGGCCGCAGCGCAGGACGGCTGGCTTGCGGTGATATTACTTAAATATCAATGATTGCAAATCAGACCAATATCAACTATTAAACTCATGGAACTGATGATCATCATGAAGCTCGTTCTTATACATTGCATAAGAACGTCAGCACTTCATCTTGGCTAGTAAAGCCTGCCTCCTTCCAATTTATTTGTACGCCCACATTTCTGTTCTTCCATAGCCAGGGTCAGGGGAAAGGGCCTCTCAGACGTCATCTTCTTGATTTACACTAGAAATTGAGGCAATACGTGCTAATCTACATGAATTCTTATACCAGGTGTTACTCAATATAGATTATTCAGCCAGGCCCAGTCATCTCCAAAAGTAGGCACGATAGTGCTTTGCCAGTCAAAGTCAATATATGCAAGCTCTGGGTTTATATTATCATCAAACTCTTGCCCATTTTCCTGCCTAATGTCAAAGGAGGTATTTGATGCCAGCGTTGAAGGCTGATTGCTTGGGTCCGGACCATCGGGAAATAGGTCTTGTGAGAGAGTAAATACTGGTAAGCTGTGGTCAGCGACAGTTAAATTTTCATATTGCGGTGAATTCGTTAAGTATTCTCCAGGAGATATTTTAATGGTCCCTATCCGAGGCACAACTATTCTTATATGAGCGTTGACACACCCCCCTCCAGTCTTATAGGGGCATATCCTCGGGTCGAGTGACATTAAAGTCTCCAGTCCTTGGACCGCTTGTGACGCAATTGGATTATTGACTGTAGCGGAAGCTTCCCGAAGTGTGGTGATTGCTAGGTCTATTAAAGATCTGTCCTTGTCTTGGTTTACGGTGGTGTGTGAAGAACCACCATAACCTAGTAGCCCGAGGATCAACAAGGCTGAACATACGAAAGCTTGATAGTCAATCAACTTGACCATGCTGAATGCAGAGAATGTATCAGAACGCATAATATGATAAATCTTGAGCAAATTTCGAGACGCGTCCAGGCACGCTGTTCTATGCTTTTCGAATCGCGAATCCTCAACCGAATGGATCATGAGCGGCATATAGAGAAGAACCTGTAATTGATTGAGCCAACATTGGGCTGAGATTCGCTCGAGATATTCTTGACGCGAGATTCGTCCACTGGCTAGCGCAGCTACTGAATTCCAGAAGGTCTCATCAAGCTCTTTCGTGGCCGCTTCAAGATCTTTTTCTATTTCTTCAGTATGTGTGACTGAAAGACTTAAGCCCATCTGGTTCCTGTCAATAAGCTTCGCTGATAACAATATCAAATTATGCTGCAACAATAATGTCGCATTATGCTGGCTCCGTGTAATCGGGATGGTACGTCCATCTGCAGCATAAGGTAGACCGAGAAGCATAGATGTGTACATATCTCCCGTACATAATGTCAGCCATGCCTGATTTCGGCGATTGATTTCCTCTTGGGTTTCGTGTGCCCATAACGGATCCGGACGATGGAATCCAAGAAGCTGGCTGTAGGAGATTGCTCGGTGAAAGAGGACCCAGCATTTTTTATTTAATCCCAGATTCACTGCTCAGAGTCAGCGTTATGGTTTAGCAATGCGCGATATGTTCTCGTATCACGTACTATAGATCTTAGCTGACAAGATTATTACTTCAATCCCCTCCTTGGTACCGGCATAATCTGAGTCGTTTATAATTAAATGATCCACCTTTTCCAAATATTCGTGGAAGAGCTCTCCCGGTAACCGAGGAAGTTGGCGTATGATATATTGGTGGATCCTTGTGTCCAATTGCTGCAGACAAACAGCCACACAGAGCATAGCCAGGCCGATAATCGAAGGGTCAGAAGATTCTAACGTCCAAAGTACAAAATCCTGTAGTGTTGAGGCTTTCTCATCATCGATTGATGCTGATATCCATGTACCAAGAGGTCTCCTACTCAGAATTAGGAGCGAAAATCGCGTATACCGAGGGGCTTACCATGTATGCCACCATGAACAAGTTGCATTGAGGACCATTCCAAGAAGGTCTATCGGAAGCAGACTTGAGCGAAGCGATTCACGGGTGCGTTCATGCTTCACTGCAGCTGCCTGGTTACCAGCGCCCTGGGCTTGGGAAAGGCGCTCGTCGATCAAGTCTGGAGTTCGTCGTCTCCACTGGATATGGCCTTAGTTGGACAACGTCAAAAGTAGGACAATGGGACTTACAATAGCATTGTCAAAGAGTGTTACTATGGGGTCAATATTCTGGGGCGAGTCCTGAGCAATCAAAACGGAAGCATTGGGTGACGTCCTGGACGCAGGTGGACTGCTAACCATCACGGGGGACGATAACTCTGTGCTAACGCCATCCCCTTGAGTAGCTGTTGAAACTCTCTCCAAGTTACTAGATACGTTACCGAGAGATGCAGTGCTGCTATCACTGCTTGAGTTGTGAACAATGGCTTCGAGCTTTGCAACCCGGTCCCTGAGGCTCTCTCTCGTGTCAAGTGCGGCGGCCTGGAGGAGTTCTCGTCTTTGCTGCGTGCATCTTTTGCCTCTAGCAACGCAGTTTTCACATACTAATGGGTCCTTTGTAAATACACATCGCACCTTCTGTTTCCTGCATTCGTAGCAACTGCGGGTCCCTTTCCTCATGCCTTTACGTGGGCCATGGGAATTTGGCTGGACCGTAGCATCAGAACGCATTCCGCCTTGCGAAATCAGCTCGCTCTCAAATACCTCGTCCGAAAAGGCGACGGTCAAGATAAGTAAGACACATAATTCTTACCCGTAGATTAGAATCGATAGTCAAGGCCCGTCCTTCGTCCGGATTTTCGTCCGGTCTTCGTGCGGCATTTCGTCCGATTAGTCAGCTACCATCACCGTCCGGATCGCCATGCATGGTCGCCACTCTTAGCGCAGCCTTTTCCTTTTATCGCATCGGCCAAAGCCATGGCTGCCTAAATTAACACAACACTACTGAAAATTCTCCGTCCCCCTTTTGCAGTACTTCAACTAGGAAGACAATAAAATAAAAGACAAGTCACGCTGAACGAGAATCAGCTCTGTCCATATCCAAGTAAATACGAGTGATCCCAGCCATCGTCATTCCATTTCGTTTGCATCGCCAATCGATCCGATCTCTGCACATATGGATGCCTCATCTTTAGACCTCCAGCAGCTGGAGAAGCTCCGCCCCTTAGGTAAGCTTTGTATCATTGAATACTCAGATATGATGCTGACATTGTTAAGGTAAACTCGAGCAGTTCTCTTCAGTCCGCCATCAGCTTGGGTTCTTTCTTAACGTAGGCATATCAGCTTCCTATCTATGTGAACTACAAGGTCCAATTGACATGAGAGAAAGAGTCTTATCTGCCCTGTCAGCAGTGGTCCAGCGCTACCCAATTCTCTCTGCCATACCTGTAGATGAAAATTCTCCTGCTCCCTATTTTGCTCGCCTTCCGGAGATCAATCTTGAAGATGCTGTAATTTTCCGCACCCGGCAAAACGAATACACTGGAGGTGATTTCGACGTAGAACTGGACAGCTTGTTAGAGACACAGCACAACGCCGACTTCAAAACTAACTACGGTCGTGTGCCGTTCTGGCGCCTTCTGGTCCTCACAAGCCCGAATTCCGAGGAGTTTACCGCATCTTTCATTTACCACCACGCTCTCGGTGATGGGCTATCTGGAGTCGTATTCCAAAAATACTTCCACTCCGCGTTAAGTAAGTCCCAACCCCGGAACAAATCTAAGATCATACGTCCACCTCTTAGTCCACTCCTCCCCAGCCTCGAAGACCTTCACCCACTCCCCATTCCTCCCCGTCCTCCCTTGTCCTTGCCTCCTTCCGCGGTCGGTACGTGGACCGGTACGCCCATCAATCTCCCTGTGAGAAGCAACCTCAGAACTCTTGATCTCTCAAGGCTCGTAACTTCAAACCTCCTCCAGACGTGTAGAGAACGTGGTACAACGCTGAGTGCGACGCTCCCTGTTATAATTAACAGTGCCTTGTCACAACTGCTGCCACCAAAGTTCACCACCCTTAAATGCACTCTACCCGTCAATATCCGCCGCTGGCTACGTCCATTGCAGGACGGGGTGATAGTAGATGATGAAATGGGAGTTTGGATTGATGCGCTGTCTATCTCCTACCCTCGAGGACCCTTTTCTTGGGAGCAGGTGCACAAAGGAGGCGCCCAGATAAGCGACTATATTAAAAGTGAAGGCGAGCGCATCAGTGTTGCGCGCTTTAAACAAGTGGAGGACATGAGGAACATATTCGTCTCATCTGTGGGACGGGAGCGAGACTCCAGCTTCGAGGTCTCGAATCTGGGAATTGTGAGTGGTGGGCACGACAGTAATGGCGCATGGAGAATGACGAGATGCAGGTTTACTAGGAGCGCATTTGCAGCCGGACCTGTATTCTCAGTGGGCGTTATCACGGGACCTGACAGATGCTTGAGTCTCGGATTTACTTGGCAGGATGGTGTCATAGATGGAGAGCTGATGGAGCACGTTGTAGAGAAAGTGAAGACTCAGCTTGAGCTCATCGCGAGCGAGAAAGCTGATGGTCCCTCAGAATAGCCGACATATTAATAGATATTAGAAGTCCTCTATAGAATGAAAGGGATATTTTACGATGCGTCCCGTAAAGCTTGAACCTTATTTTAGTTGTTTCTCCCTTCAACTGTTGTATAGTACTGGTTATCTATATGATTCAATTCGGGTACATTCACCGTCCAGAATACCCATAGCCTATTTTGCTTATTTTCATTGACAATTCAAGTTATGTATCACACTATTATCCCATGCTGTTTGCACTCGAATAACTAGCTCATATGGTCAAATAGTTAATGTACCGTTCTCTTGGTGAATCATTTTCAACCAGAAGCCTCCAACAAACAAAACCTCAGACCTCCATATCGCCGACCAGACCCTCCCAGAACTCGCATCTCTGAAACTGTGCTTGCGGAATGATTTCAATTTCTGTATTGTTATTATTAATCAAGAGTCTGGGACCACCTGCTGCGCCAGACGACTGTGGCCAGTTTGGCGCCCCGCTTTTTGAAAATGTATTTGGATCGAGTGCTCGGACAAAAGAGGTGAAATATCCCTGCAAATTCATCACATTCGTTAGATTGGAGTCCTCATAAGCTCCCCCGAAAACAGCGCCCAAGTCGAACCCATGTGGCACGCCGACACCCGCAGCAACATTGTCTGATGTCAACACATTAAAGCGGTAGTTCCAGTTCGGACAACTCCCTGCTACCAAATACTTCGCAAAGTTGATACCGATGCAGGTCAGCAATGCCTCGCCATATGCCAGCTCAGCGGCGGGGAACCAGGCGTAGTGCTGGTTGAAAGGCGGTTCAATGTTCTCGGGGTACTCGGCCACAATGGCCGCAACATCGTCGTTGGTGAGATGAGGATAGTTGTTCTGGAAAAAAGTTTCGACCTCTTGAGCACTTGATGCATTGGGTGCGCCTACCTCAGTTCCTTCGTCGGTCACATCGCCGATGATGACAGGAACATGTACGAATTTACCAGCCTGGAATGCTTCGTACGCACGCATTTGCAGGAAGTCGCCATCTAGACATGGGGCGTAGGGGTAGTTTGGGTTTCCTGATTGACCGGGGTAGGCTATGAACTGGTTGAATTCCTGAAGAGCGTCGGACTCGAGGCCGCGGAGACATGATAGCGTGTCTGAAGCTGTACTGCAGCCTGTGTTGCCGATGAGGGCGTCGTATTGGAATTGCAGCTCTGATACTGAGGGCTGCGTGATCTCAGGAAGCGATTGCATGATTGCACCAGCGAAAAGTCCTTGATCTTCGCCGCCGAACGCGATGAGGTGGAGAGACACAGCCTCGGCACCAGCACTCTGGCCGTGGATGACAACCCTGTTTGGGTCACCTCCAAACTAAAGCAAACAGCAGTCATTTAGAACAAAGATCGTTATTTTTCTAGTGCTGTTCCTATGTATATATGCAGAAGCCTTACCTGAGTAATGTATGTTTGGATCCACCTTAAGGCAGCCCGCTGGTCGAACAAACCTGCATTGGCATTCCCATCGGCCTGGATCTCCTGGCTAGCAATAAAGCCAAAGATACCAACCCGATAGTTGAAGTTGACAAAAACAATGCTGTTGCCGGAGTTGTTGATAATCTCAGTGCCATCCACGTTGGGAGACGCATCATCGTCGAAGCCACCCCCCTGGATAAAAACCCACACCGGGAGATTGGAGCTTGCCGTTGCACTCGATGGTTCATAGACGTTGATAAAGAGACAATCTTCACTCTCAGTGGACGATGACCCACCTACTTGACGGCAAGTATCTCCGGGCTGAAGAGGCAGAACGCAGTGTTAGACGATCGGCATCGGTCGCTTTAGAAGGGAGAAACCTAACCGTAGTTGCGTCTTGGACACCAGATGTGTTTAAAGGAGCGGCCGGAGCCCTCCATCGTCCATTTCCAGTTGGGGGTGCGGCAAACCGCATACCCAGAAACTTGTTGATTCCATTTTGAGTCAGGCCTTGGTATATGGAGTATCCCAAGTCGATTGTTGGAGCCGAGAGTGGGCCTGTTAGCGCCTGCAATGGCAGAAACGCTGCTAAGATGAGAGCGGTCAGTTCCATGGCTTTTAGACATGAACTGGCAGCGTATGTTAATACGGATCTCATGGTTTTAACATATCTTTCGCGGTGATCCCCCACTTCTTTATACAAAGGTACTTCCAGCGCATAAGGTTGTTGTTCGTGCATTGTAAGTGGCGGCAGCTGCTTATGCCCTTGAAACATCCATATTAAAAAGATATTAAGAGTATGTCATTCCTCCTTCCAAATACTTGTCCTTCGGTCAGGTTTATCCCTGCCTTGTGCAATTTTATTTGCTTATGCCTCGGCTGTATGGAGCTCGTCCTCGTAAGTCCAACGGGATCTTCGTCTCATCCCAATCGCAAATCCCGGTCACGCACTGCTGGGGTGGAGAAGTATCTAGAACGGGATCATCGTAGAAGAGTAAGCACTAATCACCGGCATGATCGGTTTGTAGGATGTTCCTTGTTTTGTTGTGATGCTGAGGAAACATTTTATCCCATGCATCACTCCACGATTTACCATTCTAGCATTTCCCAGAAGTATTCTAGCGGAAATCAGGATACGTCCAATGTGCTAGTCGGCCAGTGAAGCGTCAATTATCGACTACCAAATTTAAACATGAAGTCTATTTTTATCTTTTAATTGTCTCCCTAATTATTGTGATACAAAATATATATTCCATACCTCCACAAGAATGGGTCCATGCCAGTTTCCCCGCATTTCGTACTCACTTATAGATCTAGAGTGGTAGTTGTTATCCCTACCGACAAGATTTCAGGCTTCTTTCTTGCCGAGTATTTTCCCGACAGGTAGGTGCTGATTAATCAATATCATCTTATCCCCGGAGGCGGTTTTGCAATTGTGAATTCTAATCATACGGCACTGCCGCTTTCCGAAATCATCATTCTAGTTATTCATATACTGTTTAAATATTCTCCTGGCTTCCAACTTACTTTAAGTTATTTTCTCAGATAATTTCTGCAACCCTGGTCTGTGCAATAATAATGTATATACATAGGTAGCAAACTCGTGGATACTTTCAACACCTTCGCGAGGTTTATGTCACAAAGAGAAAAAACAACCCTTAGTCGTGCACAACGATGAAGTTTGGGGCGTGGCACAACGGGGTTAGGAGCTCGTTTATGGGGACGGAATCTTGGTTCCCACGAGCGATTAGCCTGAGTCCTGGGACGTGTCACACAGATTGCGGAGGATTTCCACAGGCTACAATCACTATTCAATTGAACACATATCCATATACTATGACTCTATTTAGGTTGAACTGTATAGGATATACCTTTAAGGGTTTACAAGAGCCGACGTTAATCTAATTATGAATTGTAAGACTCTATTCGCGTTTATAATTCTGATTTGCTCACCTTAACATTGCTACCTCCAGCTCGTGTTTCGGTAGTGCAAAAACCAATCGGAACCACCCTAGCTGTTCGCTATTTTCTTCTCCAGGATGTAAGAATACACCATTCTCAATGAGTTTTTGAGATATTGTATTCTCTCCGCTAGTTGTACCGGGTGGTTGAAGAAATGGTGACAGGTCAACCCAGAGAAACAATCCGTGGCTCCTAACATGACTGGTTAAAACTTATTTACCTTTCGCAGGCTCCCCTTCGCATTTCTTGGTAAAGTATGACTTACCCTCCCTTGCGATAATTGATACCAGCTTTTGTTAGAGCCCCAGTAGCAATGTGATAGTTCTCACTAAGTCGGCTCCTGCTTAAGGATAGAATCTGTCTAACAAAAGTAGCATCTTCAAGCATGGTTGCTGCGACAGCTGCTGACATTCCAGAAACCCCATGGAATCGCCTAAAAGAAAAGTTGAGCACTGGTTTTATCCAAAAGCACAGATTTAGACGTACGCCATAGCATAGCAAGCATCTTTAATCTCGGTGTTAGCCGTCGAGAGGCAACCAACACGGATTCCGGCACCGGCAAAGTCCTGCGTATGGTTATTTTCCTTTCAACCAGTATATAGCCCCAGAACTTACTTTACTCATTCCATATAATACATGGAAATAATTGGGGTCTAGAGTCTTTGACAAATCCAAAGAAAGCACCGATGTGAATGGAACTACGTTGGGCACATCTGAGTCGTGGACTGAAAAAGCGTAGACTTCGTCGCTAATGAAGTGTATACGATACTTTTGACATAGTCCAGCTAATCCGTAAAGAACTTCCTTTGGATAACACTGCCCTAAAGAAATGAATCAGAGTTAGTTAAAATGAATCAGAGTTAGTTAAAATGAATCAGAGTTAGTTATTATGTGATGAGTATTCTGGAAAAGAATAGTACCTAATGGGTTGTGTGGGTTAGTAATCAACAATGCCTTCACGTGAATCCCTCTAGCGGCTGCTTTGACTATAGCTGATTCATACTTGAGGACAGCATCAGAAGAAAACGGATCTGTTACTTCCATGTCTGCATGAACAATCACGAATTCGGCTTTTGTTCCGAAGTCGAGTTCAAAGCGGCCGTATATGGGCCGGTTAACAAGAATCCCATCTCCAGGATCTCCCAAACTGTATGCCAACATCTCCAGAATTGGCGTAACCCCCGGTGCTACAATAAGTTCATTTACAAGAATAGGAGTAACTGGGTTAAAATATTCGTTCAAAAATGAAGCCAATGCGGCCTTGAGGCGCGGCCCTCCTCCAGTACTGTAACGATAAGCAAAGGCAAGCTCCGGAATTTTGACCTTTGCGGATAGCATAGAATCTTAGCCACAAACGTTTTCTTGTCAGATTGCTTTGTTTGTGTTACATACCTTATCTTGAACGAAGTCTTCCAGTTCTTTCCGTATAAGAGCCTGTCCAGTTGCTGTTAGTGCACTTTCTAATCGGTAGGATACCTTTGCCACAAACGTTTTCCGCAGTTGCTAATGAGATGATTCCATCAGGATTATGGTCTTTATCATATTTATTAGAGACCTCCTTTGGAGGATATCGTCCTGGAATAGTCAATGATGCCGCTATGCGGCTCCCTCGGGTCGACAGTCCTTGTGAAGCCATTCTTATAATGCAGCTTAAATGTTCTCCACGTTCCGGCGAAATCAATCAAAATATTTGTAGAGGTACTATTACAAGGACGTACTTTCTAGCGCGACATGTGGTTTTATATATCAATTTTACACTTCTGTGTTATTACAAGGCACAGGCGTATTGAGTTGGTTTCGGTGCGGGACAAAGCGGAGGGCTTGATCTAGACGCTTTCTGTCCCAGCAACCAGTGGATCACGTACAGCCAGTAGTCGGCCAAATCCAGCACACAGAATATGTGTGATAAGAATGTACCGTTAGACCGCACCTTTTGTGTGGACGACTTGGTTTTGAGAGAGTGGGCCTCAGTTCGAGTGCATAAACCTAAAACGGATGGTTACAGAAAATAGCCAGGGCTTTGAAGGAATCAGCACTTGCAGGGGTGCAGAAACTTGAAAGGGAGCCGAATCGCGCTGTGAGTCGGAGGTTACTAAAGGACCACATTTTGTTAAACTGGCAATTACAGAGTAAGCTACTAGAATTGTCTGTTGGTAGTAAACGGCAAAATGAGTACAAGAATTATTCTAGTCAAGTTAAAGTGGGGGTATTATTTTACGATGGATCAGGGGTGCAGAAACTGAAACCGGAATAGCCGTTTTAGACGTAGCCAGTAATCTGTCAACTTTTGGCAAGCACAAAGCACAGTGCTCCCAACTATGGCATGTGGGTTCTAGAACGGTATGAATGGATAAATATGACCCTCTCTGAGGGATCACTAGTGTCCGTTCATCGGCGAAAGCCTAGTTTTAATTCTTCTTTGTGAAGAGGATTTCAATACGGAACACTGTATATATTCACCTTCTCGCTTCTGTCCCATCCAAACTATTCACGGTATTTACTTCAGCTCATTCGGTAACCTCTTATCACAATATACAACTGCTGTCGTGATTGTGGAGAGCGTCGAAATGGCAACTTTCAACCGCGATCCACCGACCTATTTGTAATAGATTCAATCCACTTGAGTAAAGAGAAGATATTGACATAGCGGCCTGAGCAGGAATAAGCATATCAAGCCTGTCCACTATTCACTGAGGATTTTCGATCTTCAGCTAGGCGGTAAATTTGGCTACAAGGGAACAGTCAAAATATACTTTCGCAACACAACTGATGTAGGAGATATTACGGTCAATATTTGTGGTCTACAAGTTCACAGCGCCCAAATCAACACAGCCTGTGGTAACGGTAAGGGCTATATTTTTCGTTATTAGCTGGACTGCTGATGTTCAGGAATTATTTAGTCCCTGGCTCTATTAAACATGAGAATATCGAACATGATAAGGCCCGCCAAACTTCAACTTTCAAGTTCCCTGAGCTCCTTCCTGGCGGTGATTTCGAGCACTGCCTCTCAATTCTATTCTCTGGGACCATCACCAATGATATGGTAGGATTCTATCGCTCCAAATACAAGCCTGTAGTACCACCAGTGCCTTCTGTGCCTCATGATGGCGAGTATTACTACATGCTCAGCACATTATTCGAACCTTGCGACGCACGAAGGGCATTTCCGTGCTTAGATGAGCCTGCATTGAAGGCAACGTTCGACTTTGAGATCGAGATTCATGAGGAACTGGTGGCTTTGAGCAACATGCCAGAGAAAAGTATCACCAAGGCGCAAAAAAACGGTCTTAAAGTAGTTAGCTTTCAGCGGACGCCGATTATGAGCACCTATCTTCTCGCCTGGGCTGTTGGGGATTTCGAATACTGCGAAGATTTCTCCGAGAGGCAATACAATGGAAGCAAGTTACCCTTGCGGGTCTACACGACAAGAGGACTGAGTGAACTCGGAAAGTTTGCACTCAGCAATGCACGGCTAATAGTCGACTACTTCTCTGAGGTAAATAAGGCATACTACCAAGGATAATTTGCCCCGGGCTCATCTTATTTCACAGATATTTGGCATTGACTATCCGCTTCCCAAGCTCGACCTACTAGCTGTACATGAATTTGTAAGTTTGCTAATTCTCTAGGCACTAATTTTCTTGTCGATGTCCTTGCCAAGTTCTCACGGCGCCGATGGTGTGAGCCTTGTTACTCTAATGAGCTCCGCAGGAAAGCAGTATTTCCACTGACATGGAGTATTAGTCTAAGGGGGCCATGGAAAACTGGGGCCTTATCACCTATCGAACAACCGCTATTCTCTATGACGAACTTAATTCAGATCCAAAATTCAAAAGCCGAATAGCTTACGTGGTCGCGCATGGTATGTTATTTGGCAGAGTTTTGTTGAATCTAGTTAACATTGGTAGAACTTGCACATCAGTGGTTTGGTAACCTGACTACAATGGACTGGTGGAACGGATTGTGGCTCAATGAAGGCTTTGCTACTTGGGCAGGTCGTTTAGCCACGAGTAAGGATGGCAATGTCAGGGAACTTAGTCACCGGTCTCTAAGTGTGCACAGGTCATTTTCATCCAGAGTTTGAGATATGGGGCCAATTCCTGGTATGCTCGTTCCAAGCCTGAAAGTTCTGCTAACTTATTTGCATAGGCCGAGGGGGTGCAACAAGTCTACAAGCTCGATGCACTAAGCAGCTCGCATTCGGTTGAGATCGAAGTCAAGGACAGTCAGGAGGTCGGGCAGATATTTGATGTCATAAGCTATGTAAAAGGTGCTTGTATCATTAGGATGCTCTATGCCTATCTTGGCAAAAATCTATTTCTGAAGGGTCTTTCGAACTATTTACGCTTACATGCATATGGTAGCATTCACGTGAGAAGGCATCACCAGTGGTTCCTAAACTGACATCTCGATAGCAAATGCAACTACTGATGATCTATGGTCCGCTCTGAGCGAGGTGTCTGAAATAGACATTGCAGCTTTTATGGTAAATCATACGAGAGCAGCCTGCAACAACAACTAACTTCAAGTAGGGCAATTGGATCAGGAAGATCGGGTTCCCTGTTCTTAGTGTAACTGAAGGATCTGGCAAACTTAAGCTCCGCCAGTCACGTTTCTCATCATTTGGCAGTGTTCCTCCGGAAGAAGACGTAACAATATGGTCTATCCCTCTTGGCTTCCACCGCCAAACGAAATTTTCAAATCCTGCTCTGAATGACAAAAATCCTACAATGGCAGCGAAAGATGTTGTTTTCGATGTTGAGGATGGATTTTACAAGCTAAACATTGATAGTATGGGATTTTTCCGGACAAATTATCCTTCTTCAAGACTGGAAAAACTCGCTAATGCACGCCACAATCTGAGCAATGAGGATAAGGTTGGACTAGTCGGTGATCTGACGGCTCTCACCAAAGCTGGATATGCAACTACTACAGATCTTATGAATTTTATCCAGCAATTTCAAGACGAGGAGGACTATTCGTTAGATAAACCTTTCTGACTATTCGTTGGCCCAGCTAACCACTTATATGTAGTGTTTGGTTACAGATAATCACATCCCTTGCGGATATCCTATCGATTTTTGCAGATATCGAACTTATTGCAAATGGCCTGAAAAGATTCACCTCAGAACTAATTAAAAATGCTTTGAAAATTGGCTGGGAGGCTGATGCCAAAGAGACCTGGTCAAAAGGGCAGCTTCGTTGTCTTCTCCTTGGAACTGCCGGTATGTATGGACATCCCGATGTTGTATCGGAAGCGAATCGACGATTTAACCTCTCCGCCACGGATGCAAATATCTCTTCAGTACGTGCCGGGTACCGTTCAATCATATTTCGCACGATAATTTCAAACGGTAGCAGAAAGGAATATGAAGCTGTCCTGGCTGAGTATCTGACGTCAAAATCTGTAGATGGAAAGGAAATCGCTCTACAGTCGTTAGGGTTTGTTAAGCAGCCGCATCTGATCGAAGTATTCCTCTCGTTCCTTTTCTCAGATGAAGTTGCTGTTCAGGATATCCATTTAGGTCTGTCTGGGGTTACTTTTAATCCCGTTCTCCGGCTACAGATTTGGACATATATCAAGAACAATTGGAATGAGCCTCCAATTCGGAAATTGAAACTCAATCCGGTAATCCTTGAGAGATTTCTGAGCTTGATTTTGCCCAGTTTTGCAGATCACAGCATAGAAAAGGACATAATTAGCTTTTTCAAGGATAAGGACGTCAGCGAATACAATCGTGCACTTGCAGTAGCGGTCGACACAATCAGGGCCAATGCGACATATAAGAATAGGAGTGTACAGGAATTGTCAAACTGGTTGACAGGTAACGGATATGCATAGACAGATTACTTCTCCACGATATTTTTATAGCTCTGGTATTCCTTCCAACCCTTGGTTTCATAATACATGGTAGCAGATGCGTAACTCATCCCACAGTAGCTTCATTCTTTGTACACAAGGCCTTTCAAGCCATAAGAAACTATCAATCCAGCAACTTGCGTTACCCCAAGAATCTACACCTGCCCTATGGAAGAGAGGAACTAACTGAGCAATAAACCACAGCCGATACGGTCCCGCCATCGCGACTGAACCACCTAAGAATAAGATCCATAGCATCTCCGCAGGGCAGGTTTCAAATAGCAATAGAATATCTGTCTGTTTGAGATCATGCATCAAGTACTTTACTAGCCTCTGTCTATTCCCTGATCCAACGGGGGTTTCCCGTAGCGAAGTGTAGATATAGAGCAGGATTGCTCGAAGCAACACCCTTAAGACGGGTACGCCACCCGTCAGTTTTCGATCATTTTCTGCGTTAAGCAAACCTAATATAAGATATTCAACGCGGTAAATTCTATCTATGTATGATATCTTGGCCAGTGTTGTAGTATCGTTAAGGGTTATCGAATCCAGTATGAAGGAGAGGTAGTGGATCTCAGTCAGAGCGTCACCGAGTGACCATAAGCTATCGAGGGAGATTGCAACATAAATTTTATCCATAGCAAGGTGAGACGGCGCATTACCTACAAGGGATGTCACGTACTCCTGAGATAGAAGCTGTAAGTCCGGGAACTGGATGAGTGGAAATCGAGGCTGCAATTGCCAGGCACAAGCACTGCAAATATCAGACCTGCAGAACCGATTAGCACGCTTTTATCTAATGATTAGAATCTCCAACTCTCCAACCAAAGCGCGTACCAACAGATCAGTTTTCGTAACATTCCATTAAGACCCAGATGTTGTAGGCCACCTCTCAGCTTCACCATCTTCTCTAATCCATCCATATGCACTATTGCATCAGTCTTAGTCCCATTCAGGCTCTGCAGCTAGTTAACTTAGAACTAAGCGGTTCTTGAAACCACTCAGTCTTACCTCCATATTCGTAAGGCATGACACTGTTGCAATTGTTGCGTCACTCAGAGCATTGACTGGGTCTCCAAGCCTTTCATTTAATAGTCGAATAGTTGTTTGCTTATGGAAAACGCTCTTCTCCGGTTTGTCATCACCTAGATGGACACCAAGACGTGCAATAAAATCGGAAAGTGTTAAGTGAAGAAGGGGTGCATCCGCAACTGCGCATGATAGAAATAGACCTCTAGGGTTAACATGAACAGATGTACGCGTCACGTCGGAGTTTGAGTGTGCCAGAAGCATGTGCAAGTCTCCAGAAGCAGTAAGCGCCAAACTATCAAACGGATCTAGTTTTCTCTCTCCTGGATCGGGTGCCAGGGAATATTGAGCTGCCTCGAAAGCCGAGTTGAATATGTCGTCCGGAGAGGCACTGTTAATAGTCTTTTCGGGAAGTTCCCCTTGGCGTTTATGATGTTGATATCTCTGCATCACATGGATCCGAACAGCCCTCCTAACAGCGGGGTCACGTCTCGGGGGCTTGCCGATAGTATTGATAAATTTAAGTGGCTGGTTGGAAAAGTAAACCCCGCGATCCTGCTCTAGATTGCAGTTGTTCACGCTTTCATCACCGTGAGACTGCATCTCTTCCACTATCCAGGAGCTTAACCTTTGCTCCGCAAGGTTATAGTCTGGGTAACAGTGCGATCGATTCTCGTTTCTGCTCTTCCGCTTTTGCTCTCCAAGTGCCGCTTCGATCAAGCCTCGCGTACACGATCTATTTGGATTCCCGTCTTCTCTCGCTGCCCTGCTTTGCAGCTTCAGCCGCTGATGTAGAAGCAAGGGTAGATAAATCCTTCAAGAAGGAGCTGCAGTCCAACAGCACATTAGATAAAAGGCAGCTGGTCGAACTAAAAGTTGCCAGCAATTGAAATTTACTCGGCTTAAATTCCGCCAGGAACAACGACGGCTATTCCATTATCGGTTGTTGCACCCATGCAACTGAGGCGTTATAAACTCTAGTCTAACCGTATCTGACAGGAACCGATTCTCGCTAATCAATCGGTCTGCAATGTCCTGTTAAATCTGATTAAATAACAGAGTCGCTGAATTGGAACTTATTAAAGGTAAATGTTAATGATTATTTCAGTAAGGTTTTGCAATATTAAATCTTACTTTATAAACTCACATTGTATTCGACACGACCTTTTCAAATGCTAAACTTTTTAAAAATCAATTTCCATAAAAATTATATTTTGGTTTACACCATTTTATTCCAATTTGAAAAAAAGAAAGAAAGAAAGAAGGGTTGAAACCTTCAATGATACTTTGAGTTACAGAGTGCAGGCTTTCCATCCTCCAATGTCCATACCTCTGCTGAGTCCGATCTCAATTCTTGCAAGGAAGTTAGAAATTGGCCACTTTATGTGCGCGACGCAAAGGTGATTGTGAGAAGTCAGGTGCACGTGACTCCGCGTGAGAGACTGACACCGTGAAACCCCGGTAAAGGACCGAGACATGGAGTAAGGAAAAACAAAATGGATGCAGTAAGCAAACCGAGTGCAACGTTCGCAGGTAACTATAGCCAAACAAATACTGTAGAACAGTAGACATCTTGATTTCTTCACATTACTGGATAGAAGCCAGCAATGCCCCGAATTGATCAGCGTCCGAGTACTGCAATTAGCTTCTGTAACCGTTTCGAGAGGTGAGATCTATATTTAGGATCACCTAATATTAATGGGCTGAGACCCCTGCGTTTGCTCGTACTTCGTACTCCCAGCCCAATCAAGCGTCCAGAATCCNTCTAANTTACGGTGCGCGGTGCTAGTTTCAGGGTTTCCACAGTAAGCAAAGGCTTTTCCTGAGACTTTCTGAGGTCGAATAATGATGATGAATCCGTTGCCGCATGCTCGGATGGAGAAGACCGGATGACAGTGGAGCCACAGCTCGTTCGAATGGCCGGATGAACACTACCTGCCATAGGGTGGTGCGCAATTAGATTAAAATCCACAATAACAATAGTCATAATAATATGATTAGAAGGATTAGGGACATAAACGTGTGAGCACATGCACAATACAGGTCCCAAACCTGGCCTGCATCGCTTCATTTCACGCTCGATAATAAAGCTGCCAAAAGAGCCAAGCACATCTGTCCCGGTCCTCATGCTGGTCGTCTCGCGTAAGACGCGTGCCAAAACCGGCAAAGGAGCTTCGTTGCTTTACATAAAACGGCCGCACAGAGCACATGGGCCGGAGGTTTTCTTGGACGAGAGCGCCCAGGAACACCGAATCGCGCTGACAGGCGCGTCGTGGGCGATGGATGCTTACCGGGGCGCAGTGGCAGCATCGCGCCACGTTGCTCGGTGGATTCTGTAGAAAATACGCACCTTGTTTCCAGCTCAAGAGGGTGATTTGCTCCTCATACGTCTGCACTATTCACCACGGTCTCGACCCAAGTGGTGGATGCTGGCAGCAAACTACCAGGCTGAAGATCATTCCTTCCTCCGCATCGCCGAGCCCCCAGCACCGACGTGGATTGGCAAACAGATGCGGGTGATCCCTTCCACGCCCTTGAACAGGGAAATCCAGTTAAACCCGAGTGGGGAGCGCCAAGTACACATGCGGGCCCCCTCTGGCCGCCACTGCCGTTGATGGCTTCGAACAAGCATCATATTAATTGATGAGGCTATGTAGTCGCGGTGAGCCAAGGGTCGGCAAATAATAATATAAAAGTGAGCTGCCCTGTCCCGCCTCTCTCCACGACAATCCCAAGGCGCTCTCTCAAGTTTGCCTCTTCTAGACCCAACATCAGCTAATTTTTAGACTTGGGGTGCATTGGTCTTTGCATGATGGCCGTACGGTCTGTTGTCGTTGCGGCTCTGGCACTCTTTGCCCAGTACGCCAGCGCCAAGTTCGTCTTCGCTCACGTCGTCGTCGGCGACACCGCAGCTCATACCCAAGCCACCTGGGAAAATGATATCACGCTGGCCAAGGATGCTGGTATTGATGCATTTGCTCTGAACGGTGGCTTCCCCGACTCCAACGTACCTACACAATTTGCCAATGCCTTCGCTGCTGCCGAGGCTCTTGGCTCAGACTTCAAGCTGTTCTTCTCCTTCGACTACCTGGGTGGCGGCCAGCCATGGCCGGCAACAGGTTCTCCTTCCGTAGCCGCAACCCTGAATCAGTACAAGTCCTCTCCGGCCTACTTCAACTTCAATGATGCTCCATTCGTATCTACTTTCGAAGGTACCTCCAACACTGGTGATTGGGCTCCTGGTGGCCCCATCCGCTCTGCTGTCGGAGATATCTACTTCGTTCCCGACTGGACCAGCTTGGGCCCCGACGGAATTGGCGCTCAATTGAATAATATCCAAGGTGCATTCAGCTGGGACATGTGGCCGAATGGAGCTACGAATAAGACGGATGACACCGACAAAGCATGGCAAGCTGCTCTTCCAGGAAAGACCTTTATGATGGGTGTCTCCCCTTGGTTCTTCCATAGCGCTTCGGGTGGTACCGACTGGGTGTGGCGAGGTGATGACCTATGGCACGACAGATGGATGCAGACTTTGGACGTCAATCCTGATTTCGTTGAGTATGAACCATAACCCTCCCACCTTATCAATAGCAGAGCTGATCTACGAGTAGAATTGTTACTTGGAACGACTTCGGTGAATCGCACTACATCGGACCGATCCACGACGATTCGGAAATTCCTAATGGCTCTGCCATCTACGATGACCCCAGCCCGCACGAGTCTTGGCGTGACTTTCTCCCATACTACATTGCCACCTACAAGGGATCCTCCTTCGATATCTCCAGAGACCAAATGCAGTACTGGTACCACACCGCTCCAACTGCTGGAGGGTCAACTTGCGGAGTCGTCGGCAATAACGCCGACCAAGGCCAGACCGAGCTTTCTCCAAACTCGGTCGTTGAGGACGGCATCTTCTTCAGTGCTCTCCTGGTGTCGGATGC
This sequence comes from Scytalidium sp. 3C, assembly GCA_000743665.3. Lineage (NCBI taxonomy): Eukaryota > Fungi > Ascomycota > Leotiomycetes > Scytalidium > Scytalidium sp. 3C. The sequence continues at coordinate 18,334 of JMRO03000133.1, read as the reverse complement.
ACAGGTCACCGTGCAGGTTGGCAGCAACCCACCAACAACCTACAATGGCGTTGCTGGTATCAACCATTGGAGTCAGCCATTCAATGGACAGACTGGTGTTCCCACATTTGCGGTTGTGAGAAACGGTGCTGTCGTGAAGAGCAACACCGGAGCTGCTATTACCGCATCCACGACCTTGTCCAACGGTTGCACCAACTACAATGCCTGGGTTGGAAGCTTCTAGGCTGAAACCGTTAGGTAACATTCTATAACGTACATATATTATGTCTTACGAACCAACTACAGCAGCATAGTGTTACGTAGTCCTTTATGTGACAGGGCTTGCTGGAATCACGATTATTTGCAGCGTTGGTATTGCATTGTAAATACTTTTACCTACGACGATAATGAAATAAATTGAATATATTTTAGATCTGGGGACTCTGGCATGTGACAAGAACTTATTTTCTTTTACCTAATCTCTAAGATGTAACACAGTAAATATTGCGAAATCTTACTCTAATTCTTTCCACTAGCTCGTGGTAGAGAACAGATCAGACCATTTTGCAGACCGAGGATGATCATTGATTGGTAGGCTGCCCCCTAATATTCATGCTGTTAGGGTCGGGATTTATCTACTGTATTGTATCTCATGCGGAATTTTCTGGAATTGATGTTACGTGTAACGTGATATCACGGTTCCAAAGAGAGTTGGCGTGCGATGGGATCCGCATGAGTACGACGGGTGCTAGATCTAGTTTGTATAACGGGCCGAATCCTCATCGGTTTCATGCTTGCTTGCCTTGTGCTAAACTGGATTACAGTACGGTAATCTGTTCTCCTCTGTCTAGGACTAATCCTTGCATCTAACCAATCGAGGAGGAGGACTTAACGGCTATGCCAATCACGAGTAAGAACTGTAAATTGGACGCACAGACAACCAAATGTGGAGATACCGCGCGATTGTACGAAATAAACAGATCTATCCCTGCTAGAGTAACTTTTAGATAATATGTTAATAGTGATTTATATTGCAGTACTGACCATCGACCACAGCCATGCGGCCACGAACAATCTTTAATAGGGAATTTTTGCGGAAGGGGTCGGGCAAGAGAATTCGGTGCGATGTGTATTAAACGTCTTGCCTTCTTTCACCCTCAACGACTGAGTCCAGTCGCAACAGCTAGATGAGAAAATTTCAAATTTTCTAGGAGCGACCGCTAAACTCATTCATCATGCGCATCATTTATTCGTTGCTTCTATTTGCTGTGTTGGCAACGGCAAAGCCTCATCACAAACACATCAGAACCTCAACAGCAGTCGATACATCCACGCTGAAAGGCAAGTGGCTCTATGGTTACCAAGGCTGGTTTCGAAAACCCGGTAATGGTGTGAATAATCACTGGGGCCCCAAAGGAAATCCTGGCCCTGGCAATGGTGAGTCTAGACGGTGATTAGGTTCTAATCGCCACACTCAACAAGTGCAATAGTTGAGTTTGACTTTTTCCCGGACGTCAGCGAGTATCCAGCTACCTGCCTCTTCGAGACCGGTTTTATACTCCCAAATGGGAAAAACGCTACACTATATGATAACACTTGTGAGGGTGTGGTAGACCTGCACTTTAAGTGGATGCAACAGGTCGGTGTAGATGGTGTTTTGGTACAGCGTTTCTTAGGTTCGGACGCTTCATTCCTTACGGTAAGTCAGTATTGCGTGGTCTTTGCATTGCACAGGTAGAATACAGGTGTTGATATTTGTATTTTGCGCTATGTACAGGTTCTCAATCAAGTGCAAACTGCAGCAGAGAAATATGGTCTCGGTTTCCTGGTAGAATATGACGTTTCGGGTGGCAACTCCGCTCAGGCTAGCGTCGCCAATGCAGTCTTGAGTGACTACAATGCCAATATCAAACCGCTCACATCATCATCAGCCTACATTCATCAGAATGGAAAGCCAGTTGTCATGGCCTTCGGCATCGGATTTACGAGTAAAAGTGTTAGTGCTACCGATGCCGAGAACCTTGTCAACCAGATGAAATCGGCTGGGACGTACTTTGGGATTGGCACGCCCACGAACTGGGCAAGCTTGGTTAACTCTAACTCAGCCTGGGCTCCTGCGATCAAGGCAGCTAACCTCATCAGCCCATGGACTGTAGGTGCATACTCGAAGGCGGGATATTCCAGCTTCTTCACCAACACCCAGAAGTCTGACGTGCAGTAAGTACAAGTGTCTGCATTTATCTCTTGGAAGTAACTCAATTGTTGCAGGCTATGCGATTCTCTTGGTATCGACTATGCACCCGTCATCTGGCCAGGTACCTCAGCTGGCCACCTCAACGGCGTGAACAACCCAGCAGATTTGGACTACTTCCCGCGTTATAATGGGACATTTTATGAGACACAGGCTAATAGCGTAATGGAACTGGACCCTCTATTCATATTCACCGCTATGTTTGATGAAGTTAATGAGGGTAAGTTTTCTCCCCACCCATTCAATTTTGCCTTTCAGCTTCTCTGCTCCAAAATCGTTTTTTATTAACTGCTCAAATGCAGGGACTGGTTCCTACGCATGCCTTAAGGTCGATGAACTCCCTGTAAACGAAGTGTTCGTTGGCATTGATAACGACTTTTCGGACACGAACCACTATCTCGAACTGGGTGGACAACTCGCTGCAACGTTCCACTCCAAACAGTGAGGAGCGAGCAGCAGCCGACTCAGAAAAGAGTCACGCACTCGATATCGGATAGATGTATTTGACGCATAGTATTTGAGACATTATGTGCCAGTACTTTTAGTTTTATATGCACTGGAATACAAGCTCGTATCAATTTGGTTGCTATATATACCGCATGTGATTTGCTACTATAATAGCACGTGACAACTAAATTCACTCATGTCAAGCGTAAAGCCAGTCCGTAGCCGTTTGAAGCGGTTAAGCAGCCACAGCAGCCATATCGAGCCACCGCATCATGGGTGGAAGAATGCAGCCGGATTTCATCCATCCAGATCCTCTGTGGTCGGAATAAGGTGTGGGTGCCCACTCTTGGGTGGCGGAGGCGGTATCAGATCTCCTCGACTAGCTCCATATTCCAGCTACTTGGGTTGGGCACCGCCAGAGTTGCCACTCGTTCTCATCATCGGTGCCAGCAGCCTTCTGACAATACGCGGCGACAAAAGTGTCGGCTGAACGCGGCAAGCTTTGATAATAGTAAGTAATCCTCAGGTGATCTCAGGAAGTCCTGCAAATGTTCTCCCTCGCGTGGAGACAGACGATGATCATTGCGATATCAAGGAATTCCACCCGTAGCTCGATGTGGAGTGTTAGAGGTGCCAAGCGCCGTCTAACTCTTGGCACTCCCTCAAGACTCCAGCGTCACCCATGATCCCTTGTTCCCCCGCAATATCATTCCAGTGATGTTGCAATGCCCAGACTATTTCCAGACCCGGCTCGCTATGAGATCATCCGAACAGGAAGGTGCAACAGGAAAGAGGCCCCAGTGAGAGACAGTATAACAAGGATCGAGCAGAGAGATGGATGGTGGAGAAATGCTGAAGCCAGAGATCAGGGGAGACGGATCAGCGATGGATTAGAGGGGAAGAAATACAAGAAAGATCATCGCCCTCCTAGACTGGACAACCCCCATACTTGTTTCCAATATCTATCTCTGACTGTACCGCTCATTGTTCTGTTAAAAATTTCTCACCTCCATACCGCACCGACTCACACTTTCTGTCATGGGGATATTCAAAAGAAGGTCGCTGAAAGTCAGCGATACTGAAAAGACAAGAGCTGCCGAACTAACTATTCGGGAGTCGATTTATCCGCTCTGCTTAGTTACCATCCTTTTCTTTCTCTGGGTATGGAAGGAACATTCATACTTTTTTCCGTCAAGCGCGTTCCAACTGACTCATGATATGGACAGGGGTTTTCCTACGGCCTGCTTGACACGTTGAATAAACATTTCCAAAATACGCTCGGAATTACAAGGTCTAGGTCGTCTGGTCTGCAGGCCGCTTATTTTGGGTATGTGGGAGTTAACCATTTGTGATCTGTCATGGTATCTGACCAGACGTTAATGTCCCAACTACAGAGCCTATCCTCTTGCTTCTCTTGGCCATGCGAACTGGATTCTGAGGCATTACGGCTACAAACCTGTCTTTATATGGGGTCTTTGCTTGTATGGTATTGGTGCTCTGATCGCATGGCCATGCATCCTGCATCGCTCCTTTGGAGGCTTCTGTGCTGCGATTTTTATAATCGGTAACGGCTTGGGATCTCTAGAGACTGCAGCAAACCCCTATATTACTGGTCAGTTCCATCATGAATTTCTCATTGCAATTACGCGCGCAAATGCGTTGGAGAACGGATCATCAACTAACTATAACTAGTCTGTGGGCCACCAAGATATGCTGAATTACGTATCAATATTTCGCAAGCATTTAATGGCATCGGAACAGTAATTGCTCCCGTACTTGGTTCTTACGTCTTCTTCCTCAAGACAGGAGAGGACGTTAAAGCACTGCATAATGTACAATGGGTCTACCTTGCCATTGCCTGTTTTGTATTTCTGTTAGCGGGAGTGTTTTATCTGTGAGTATTTATACCAGGCGACAACTTCCTAATTCATTGTGATACGTCTGCCAAACTTGTTTCTTGTTCTAACGGCACTTAATTTAGATCCAACATACCAGAGATTACTGATGCTGATATGGCATTTCAAGCCGAGCAAACACATGCAGATACAGATATAAAGCCCTTCCACAAACAGTACCGACTCTTCCACGCTGCTTTTGCACAATTTTGTTACACGGGATCGCAGGTCGCAATTGCAGGCTACTTCATCAACTACGTTACAGAAACGAGGCCCAACACTGATTCATCCCTAGGAGCAAAATTCCTCGCAGGAGCCCAGGGGGCATTTGCTCTAGGGCGATTTACTGGTGTCGCCTTGATGAAATTCATTAGACCCCGATGGGTATTTTTGTTCTACCTTACCATGTGCGTCGTCTTCATTGCACCAAGTATTACGCAGCGTGGTAATATTGGCATGTCAATGCTCTATGTAACTCTATTTTTTGAGTCAATATGCTTCCCTACAATTGTGGCCCTGGGTATGCGGGGATTGGGCAAATACACCAAGCGCGGTTCTGGGTTTATCGTCGCGGGAGTTTCGGGTGGCGCATGTGTCCCCCCTTTGCTGGGAAAAGCTGCGGACCTAAACAACTCCACAGCCATGGCAATGACCGTTCCGCTCGCATTTTTTGTGGCCGCAGATACGTATGCGTTTTGTGTAAACTTTATACCTAGTTACAGGGATCCCGCTGATAAGTTTACTACCACGGAGATTGGGCTAGTGGGACATACCGGAGACGAAGAGAGCGGGATAAAAGGCGAAGGGAATACTATGGAGAAGCCTACTGGGCACAGGATCGAAGATAACGTAGGGGAATTTGAGAATAAGGATCGCGTCTGATGTGTAGGACTTCGTTATATCCACCAGCTTTTATGTAGTATTACAGAGACTCGGGACTGTTGGAGGCAGCCAACTACGAAGGAAGGATGAATATGGGCTGTGAAAACTGCGCAAGTGATCGAATAGTCATTTGTATGCGTTCATGGGCGTATTTGTGACGAAGAATTCAGAATTCGTATGGAATATTCCAATAAACGATAGAGAATCTATTCTATTTAGTGGCATCTAACGGGTGAACGGCAAAATAAAACACTCGATGGCTTGCTGCGGGAGGATGCGGCAATGAAGGGAACTAACACGTGTTGCCTTTGGATATGACATATTCAGAAAGATGGAAGTGCCTGCCAAGAGAACTGGTAAGAACCTCAATATTTCTGGAGGTAGGACTGTAGGAGAGCGGACGTTTACATTCAGGGTCGATTATTATACGAAATGCTGTAAATTCATATTCCCGACATCGATAATTGGACTACTTCGGGCTTAAGTTATTCCACTAACAATGATGGTAACCCTGAAAGCATAAACCGGTCCGTCTTCGCCTTTAACATCCTATCATTATTCACCGTTAACATAGGTCTGGTGACCTATGATTACAAGCACTGTGAATAGTATGGATTTGAAGACTGGCAGGTGTAACCGCTGGCGCAAACAGTGGGACCAGTCCAGCCCTGACCTCCACATTGACCCCAATGAGCTGCAGTTCCAGTACTCGGCGGCACTGTGGTGGTAGATGGTGATGTAGCTGTGGTGCTGCTGCCACTGCTAGGGTTGCTTGGATCAGGGACGACAGGGTTATTTCCAGGAAGAGCAGAGAGCCCTATAAGATCGCTGAGTATTAGAAGCTTTACGTATCAGGTATTAGTGTTTGAAAATGACTCACATCCATCAATCTGCTCGTTAACCACTCGTGGTATTGTACACTGGTTGCCTGTAGCAATGGATTGCGTTGTGAGAGCTGGGCAGGTTATATCGCAATTTTGGTCCATGGCTTCCTGTAAAGCGTTGCCTTCCCATCCAAAGACATAATCACCATGAGTTCCATATCCAGTACTATGACTTCGAATTAGCCTGGAGGACCTAATAATGCTCTTGAAGACTTACAGATCACCATAACTCCAAACAAAAGGTTGAGATCCATCCTCGGGCCAGAGTGATTGGTCATTAAATTGGGTGGTGTCCCAAAGAACCTCGTAGAAGAGCTGAGGGATTTTGACAGGATGACTTGAGGGACATGGTCCACCGCTCTCAAATGTTCCACTGCTTGGGTACGCAACATGGCTGTTATGGTCACTGCTGTCAAGGTTGACTCCATCCCAGCAGGTTGGGAAGCGAATGTTTGCCAGAATACCTGCTGGACAGGGTTTGGTCGGCATGGCCTCTGTCTCATCAGTTCTATCTGACGGATCTTGCAAGCAAGTAAAAGTAAGTTGACGATATATAGAGGCTTGCGCAGCTGTACGGAACGTGGGATTTCCAACAATCATGCGGAAGCCCTTCTTGAAAGCAGTGACCGAGCTGTTGTCATATGATGGAGTGTAGTATATTGTCATACCGCCGTTAGCGGACTCGAAGTCCACGTTCCCTTTCTGTGGAACAGGATAAAAGCTGCCATTTCGAGCGCGGAAGTAAAGAGTTGCCGTCCAGTAATTAGAGAAATCTTGAGAAAATGTACAAGTGGTACACTTGGATAAACTTGGAAGATCTTCGCTAGGATCCATAGTTGTGTTGAAAGCACTCTATCATTTTTGTAAGTGTAATTGAGATCATTATCGGTTGATGCCAATACGCACCCCTCCAACTACTTGATGAACGTGCGGTGATGGATTGCTCCCTGGGAAGACTAGTCTGTAATTCATACGTCAGAAAGATTGCTGGATCATGAACATCCTAATAGACTTGCGGATCAAGGCGTTCTCTGACAAGTGATGAACAAGAGAATCGAAGGAGTCCCAGGACATTAAGCCATGGTGCAATGAGCACAAAGACGACCAGGCTCGACAGAAGCTGCATTGTGTTCAACGATTGAAGGATGGCTATCAAGCGATAGCACGATGGTGAGTATTGAATAAAGTCGATGCTCTCAAAAAAGAAGGAGAGTAGGACATGAGAGGGGGATGAGCCATTATTTTATATCCGACTGCGTACAACTGATGCATTAGGTGAATCATTTTATCGTACACGTGTAGGGGTTCGAGAGCACAAGTGGTAACAGAACTATTTAGCGATAGACGTATAGTTGCAGGACCTTCATATGTGATTGCATATGTTTATCCTTGACAACGAGTTGCGCGTGAACATTTCCACGACAGAGAATCGATGTCAATGTCCGAAATTCCGATATAAAGAAACTACTCATTCTGGGGTCAAGCAACATAATAATCAATTTGGAGCAATCTAAATGGCTAATTGGTATTATCTCGGCGTGGAAACATTAATAAAGGAAACTCAGGCTGAGTATTAGCTTGGCATACCAAGAGAAATTCATCTATTTCTAACTGTATCGCAAAGGGCATGTTAGCAAGAGGTATATCGTAGAGACAAATCGCTTATGTTTTCTTATATGGGAAAAGTTGAATGCATGGATGATGTTGCCAAGATCCAGAAGCCGGCAGGGTCAGAGTAAAGTTGGTGCCAAGGCGGCTGCGACGGGATCGAGGCTTACTTATACCACGATTATCATCGTGATGGTGCTAAAATTATTACTAGCTGTAATGGAATTTTCAACAACGTTCCGTACTGTAGGGTAGAGCAAACTCTAGGTCGGGGCGCCCACGAGTATTCCGTTGGAGTATTTTCTTGCTAGAACTCTTCCATAGCACTGGTACATTACATTGTCCATCAATGAACAATGATTGACCTATGCCTGCATCATTCAGTTCTCTCTTGGTATTTCAACGGCCCTTCACGTGNNGTTCCGCNGAGATTGGAGCACAGTCATGGTGATTTGACCAACATAGTCCAATATATCTCTTACACCCTTTATGGCTCTCTGTTTGCGCATTGAGAGTGGCGAATGTTTCCCTTTATAGTGTGGCTGAATTTCTGAAAAAGGTGGGATGATAGGAGTGGAGCTCAGAAACAAGATCACTCTGAGTTTTGCTCTTAAACGATGTGCTTGATCTAAAGCAGATGCATCATAAAGTCTAGGTAAGTCTGTCACACTCTTTTCGCTTGCCAGAAACGCTGGTCGTATCATTTGCGTTAGCTAACCTTGGCACTCATGTGGAAGCATGTAATATGGCCAATAACAACCGCAGGAAATACCTAGCCTGCAAGAGGTAAGTGAGCAATTTACCCGGTGCAAGTACGCAAATAACCTTAAGCATCCATGATGATTTCCCCGCATTCTTACCTTAGGCTATTCGTGGATAAGACTGGCCCAGTGCCCTGGACCTTTATCTTATAATCCTGCATGCTGTGAAAATTAAACATCCCATGCTAGCCCTAGTGTTTCCGTGGTATCCGGTTTAATATTACTATGAATTTGGAGTCTCAGAACGACCTAGTTGGACTTCATGTTGAGACTCCTATTCGATTCCGGTTCAATTCAATTCCTATCTTCTACTCATGGTGGAAGATATAATTTATTGAAAAGAACACCACGAACGCGGTCAAATATCTTCGCTGTTGGTAAGCTCTCTTTTTGAGGAAGCTATCTGTCGCCTGCAACTTGCAAGTGATACGCTATTGTCCAGAATTGTAGCTTGTACTTTTATATACTCTTAGAATATGCCAATGTACGACTGAAATTATTGGGATTTGACCGTGACGGTTCATATCGGGTCTTGACATCTCATAACGCCGGGATAGATTAACTGCGGAGTTATTCTTGGTCTAGGACCCTGAACCTGTGCCTCTACCCCGCATCGTTTGAATAACACAAAATGTATATATATCTTTCTCAGTATCCAGGATGGCTTCATACATGCATGCTCTGCATGGTGCTCTTGTACCATCTTTCATCTCATGGAAAGTCAACCGGAGGGGAAATTCCGGCACTTTCCCGTCTTTCCGTCAACCCAACATTAAGTCGAAATTGCCAATTCTCTCAAATAGAAGTTGTCCACACCAAAGGTCCAAAGCACGAATTGGAAATCCGTATAAGGCTAACTAGAAATTAATATTGAATTGACCAATCAATACTCATCATATAGACCCTTCAACCTTCAACTGAATGTTGGCCGAGGCTTGACCCTTCGAGAAGCAGAATCCATAGTGGATCGAAGTGAGATTGGAAGCAACAAATTAGCAAACTCCACCGATACTGTAGGGACGTTGGATCCAAAATGTCCTTGTTTTGGAATATTGCCGTAGCTCTTGCCTTCTACGCATTGATTGATGTAGACATTTCCGCGCTGTTTTGTCAAGAGCAAATAACTCCGTGATCAAGCATGTCGAGTCCATTTAGATCTCGATCTCTGGGCCTTTCATATCAGCCGGTAACATTCCCTGCCTTGTCCAGATATTCATCCCGACCTTGGTCCCGTTGGTTACAGGCAGACCAGCATGTAATACCCTTGAGTCTCCCGATCCGTCCGCGTTCAAGTTTTGCCAGAACACCGCGTTTCCAGCTATTGGTCGAAAAGTCACCCCAGAATCCCACATCTCATCACAGTCAATCAGATGACACCATTTGCTGTCCATTGGCGCATCCAGCATTGGAAAGTTTGTACCGCCTCCGGTGATATCGTCTGATACAGCTACGTATGCAAAGAAGGATGAGTGTCGGTTGCCTCCGAGCCAAGCGTTCGCGTCTTGTGGGTTGGTGAACCAGTCCGTGTGGAAGTGATATTGCTCCCCCAATCCGTACTTGACTAATTGTAAGTTTTCTATGACTGATCGATCTGTGGACAGGCCTTGAAACTCCATTGCTCGTTCCTCAATGCATCGTGCAACGGCATCACGAGGCACATTAGTCGATTGCGAGGTTCTAACTTTATGAATTTCTTTTCCGGCCTCCGCGCTGGTGACCAGAGACCGCTGGAAGCTCTTCTTCCTATCGCACATGTTTTAGTATCATTAAGACGGAAGAACGTATTTGATGGGGCGATGGGAAAGCCTACGTTATTGTTTGGAGATGTTCTCGCTCCTCCGCCGTCAGAAAGTTGGTAATATAAATGACTAAAGGCGAAGTGGAAAAGATATGTGTTTTGTAGCTCGGATGTGTGCAGCGGTACGTGGGGTCCCTGGTTTGCAGTTCTGGAAGCTCATTGCTGGACGCCTGCCCGCACAATGCGAGGGATAACGCCAGCCATGCCAGTATATATGTGAAAGCTAATGGAACCATAGCTTCAGACTTGTATGGCACTGATGATGATTACCGGCTTGATGCTTCAATAGTGAATTGAGATATTATTGTGCTGCTTTTAGGGGCCTGGCGGCATCTATAAAGCATCGCTATGTCAGATTTCAGCTTGATGCAGGGGGTTGAGCAGTCGTATGGATGCGACCGAATTCGTTGTGGGATGAAACGATAACCGTTCCACGACCATGGGAGCTGCTGAAGGCTCTGACATTCGCGATGTCACCGACCTTTACAACATGAAACATGTAACAGAACGAGTAAATCAGCGGTAAAATCTGAGCTTAGAAAAAAGCCCATATTCCCTTGCAAGTGGTTCTTCAATGCCTTTCCAAGCAAATGTGGTGAAATAAGACCAGTGATTTGCAGCTAAGAAAATAGCGATTCATCTTGTTCATTGGCACGCCTGTTTTTATTTTGTCGCGATGGTAAATCTGAATCTTGTATTATACCTCGCTTTAGTTGCGAGTCGCAGTTTCGCATGGAACACTGTATCGCAGGATAGCTGGCTCGACACTTTGCAGAAGAATGATCGCACAATAGTGGCATGTGAGTATCAGCGATCCTTGATTTACGCCCAATATAGACTAAGTGAGAACCTAGTTATTTCCGTAAGTTCTGATCCGCTACTCCTTATGCTAGGTAACAAGTTCCCTGACTGTCTTCCGTAAGAAGTGTGCAACCCCCTCGACGTGAGTATCAAGTTACATGATTCTCCTAATAAGTTACTTACCATCATTCATCACAAGTGATGCTTGTGGGGACTTCAGGTCTGAATGGGAAAAAGTCGAAGAGGTAGAAAACTCAGCCATAGTCATCAACTGCGCCGTGTCCAACCAGCTTTGCCGAGATCAAGATATCTTGTCATATCCGGCAATCCGATTGTACTCTTCAGAGAGACTGACCCATCGATATCGGGGTCCTCGGAAGGCCGCTGAGTTCGTCAAACAAAATGACCTAATTTGAATATCAGAAACTAAGGTTGTCCACTACAGGATTCTGTCATTCGTCCGAAGATCCGGGCGACCAGCCCTTTCACATCTGGACGAAAAGAATATAACATCATTTTTGGAAATAGACGACATAGTCATAGTTGCCCATCTGAAAACCGATGATACGAAGACATACGATGTCTTTCAAAAGATTTCTTCCAAATACCGAGAGAGATTCTCTTTTGCAGTTGCGACAGTCGACAACGCGCCTGCCAGGATAGAATGCTATAATAATATGGAAGATGAAAAGTACACTATTACTGAGTTTTCCGCAATAGATTCACTAGACACGTTTCTGCAGAGGTGTGCTACATTTCTCGTTGACGAACTCACCAGGCGGAATGAGGGGAAATACTTGAATGTGGATAATACCCCGCTAAGCAACGAGAATTGCTAACTGGTCAAGAGAAAAGCAAAGACTAACGAAAAATATAGGATGATAAGTCTCTTGTTTACTATTTTGCGCCCAATGGTGAACAACGACAAAAGTACAGGAAGGCTATGCGGCCGATTGCGGCTAAGTACCGAGAGTACCTGAACTTTGTCACTGTCGACTCGGTTGAGTACTCTGGCATGCTCCCAGCAGTCGGTCTGCAGGGAGACGGATCCAGTCCTGGACTTGCTGTGCAAAATCCCTTATACGGTTATGTCTATCCGTATACCGATGGAAAACAGATTACACCGGAGGTTGTAATGCAGTTCGTGACTGATATTGCTGAGGGAAGAATAACACCATGGTCATCAGCCAAGGAGGGGTCGCGGGGGGAGAAGAGGTCTGAGGAGGTACGCCATAATGAGCTGTAAGGGAGCCTATGTGTTATACTGTCATATATTCGGATACCCAAGAAGGCCATTTTTATAAAATGATCTGATTTGAGTGGCTCGGTAGACCGGATATTCGGTCAGGCTGGACATCTGTTATATTAGTTCAAAGTGGTCCTGTAGAATTAGCCGGCACAAAAGCAGGATGTTGCCGCACATTTGGACAAGGTACCCCGTATTTCCCCTGTCTTCGCCCCGCATTACTGGGCAAGCCACATTAAAACTCTAATATACTTTTCGCACTTGCGGTGATACCGGCCCTTATTCCCCATACAAGCTGTTATCGGTGGCCTAAATGATGACTCGTGATCCTTACATTCCTACCTTGATTCCTGTAAATACAGAACTGCTGCAAATCCATGCTCGACTCCTCTGCCAAGCAATAACAGTGGTGCTATCACTTGCTGGATCCTTCACAATTGCAAAGTTCTAAAACAGTAACATCAGTGTCGATGAGGTCGCTATTACTTTTGTCCTGTGTAGGACTGGCGAGTGCCCAGGTCTCGGCTTTTGGACAGTGTGAGGAGAGAAATTCAATAACCATATTCTCCATTTCGTCGGATTGATTCTGATTCTCCTAGGTGGTGGTAACGGTTGGACAGGAAGCACATCCTGTGTATCCGGATACTTCTGCTCTACTGAAAATGCATACTATGCTCAATGCACCCCGGGTACAGGTAATGTTCTTCGATTATAATTCTAACCTGGTAGTAGAGTAGGGAACTTAATGCATGGAGAGGATGGTGCTAATAAGAAATGGTAAGCAGCTCCGGCGACAGCAACACACACCTCCACAACAACAACTGCTCCCAAGCCAGTCTGCACATCTGGTTGCTCAAAGGTTGCCTACGCCGGGGTGAACATGGCTGGCTTCGACTTTGGCTGCGGCAACGACGGTACCTGTAATCTTGGAGGCTACTACGATATTGTCCGTGATGACAATGGTCTTGACCAAATGAGCCACTTCGCATCTCTCGGACTCAATGCCTTCCGTCTTCCAGTTGGGTGGCAGACCTTAGTAAGTGGTCAGCTTGGAGGAACCATTAACGAAACCGCTGCGGCAGATTACTTCACATTGGTCCAGTCATGCTTGGACAATGGGGCTGCGATGTGTCTCATCGACATCCATAACTATGCTCGGTGGAATGGCGGGATCATCGGACAAGGAGGCCCCACAAACGCACAATTTGCCAGTGTTTGGAGCCAGTTGGCTACTAAGTACAAGAGTGAGAGCCGTATTGCTTTTGGTGTCATGAACGAGCCCCATGATATTCCAGACATAACGTTGTGGGCCGGAAGCGTGCAAGCGGCAGTGACGGCCATTCGGCAAGCTGGGGCAACGTCCCAGCTGATCCTTCTGCCAGGGAGCGATTATACATCAGCGCAGCAATTTGTCTCTGATGGATCTGGCCCCGCGCTGCTGAACGTCAAAAACCCTGATGGAAGCATTACAGGCTTGATTATGGACGTGCACAAGTATCTCGACTCAGACAATACGGGTACCAGTTCAGAATGTACAACTAATAATATTGACGATGCTTTTGCACCTCTCGCGACTTGGCTGAGGAGCAATGGCCGGCAAGCTTTTCTTAGCGAAACTGGTGGTGGAAGCACAACTAGCTGTGAGACATATCTCTGTCAGCAGCTTCAATATTTGAAGTACGTATCTGTTCCTCTGCGTTCGTTCCTATCTAGGAGCCTTTATACTATATCTTCTGATGATGGCATGGCTAATGAAATCATTATGATCACAGTGAGAACTCCGATGTCTATCTAGGTTGGACCGGGTGGGCGGCTGGAGGGTTTTCTACTGGTTACCCACTCTCTGAAACTCCTACAGAATCCAACGGTGTGTGGACTGATACGGCCATTGTTACACAGTGTATTCTAGGGGCATGGAAATGAAATAGATCCGAGAATGCGGAGGGGTATGTCATGCAGCATGGGTGAAATGAATTAATTTCATACCTCTATGTTTGTACATAAGCCTATGGAAGACTGTACACAAATAAAATTTTGCTCAGAAAAATATACTTAAATCATTATTCATTCCCAAGGATCTCAGACCTCTCATAACAAGTCCCAGAAAAACCGATTTCCGATTGGCTGTCAAGCGGAAGCCGTGCCTCTGGAGCCCAGACATTATTGACCTCGACACCTTGATTTGCCGCTTTTGTGGATTCAGTCCTTCCTGTCACATGATCCCATTGCAACGGTTCAAGGGAAAGCAGGTTTGAGGATCTGATGGGGTATCCCGGAGGAGGCTTCCAAGGACCCTTTATATCCCGAGGGTGTGGCCAGAATGTGATGTCAGGGCGGCGAAGATGCCATGGGGTAGTCCCTAAAAGAGCAATTTCCTTTCCTGTCAAGTGGCTATTGGACGGTAAACTTTGAGAAGCTTTATCATGAAAGGCGATAGTTGATTGCCCGCCACGCGATTGATTACCGTAGGAGCACGGCATGTCCCATTTTGTACATTCAAGACAAGCCGGCCGCCGTCCCTGTACAAAGTCAGTTCCAAGAAATTCTCAATTTCTACGCCACGGCGAGGGGATGATCCCACACGCAAACAAGAAGTAAACTCACATCACATTTCTTTTTCCGATTCCGGCAGGCCATGCATGCTTGCTTCCGTGGGGCATGTCGAGGCTTGATGACAGCCGATATCCCTGCGCCCCGCCGAGCAGGCATATCGACGTGGCGTTTGTGTTTGAGATTCTCACAGGTCTGTGAGCGCAAATTGGCCGAATACACAGAGCCGGCACCACCTAACCATGGAATACCATCATCTTCTATTGATCATTCCCGGAGGGTGAGTAGATCTATGTGTGGACAAACAAACACTAATCAGTCTTGAAGAGTCTAGTGGCGAACAAGGATTTCGGGCTTGGCGGCAGAAAGCGGGATGATTCATCAAACCGAGATCAGAAAATTGTCACGGGTTACCGAGGGGGTTTAGCAGACCTTGCATCGCGTTCGGTCAAAGACAACCACTAAAGGAATTTTGTACAGCTAATGCAGCAAAATCGATCATGGGGCATTATTAATCCGGGTCCTAATTTGCTTACATGTTTTGAAGCTTACGGAATGCATAGAGGTCCTCCGTGTCCTCGGGGTCATGGGCGAAATATATATAAAAGAGAGGCTCCACGAGCCATTTTGTCTATTTGTGTCCATATATCAAGGTGCATCACTACTGTTTCTTTATATCGCGATACCGAAATCCCCAAGCAGTTGCCCTAGAAGGCCGATTAACTTGAATAACTGCACGGAGTGCCTTATTCTTGTCCTTAGAAATGGTCGCTGCCGGTTATTTTGTGTCCAAACTCAGGGGAAAGCGTGTGCTAGTACTGGGGGGAACATCAGGCATAGGATTTTGTGTCGCTCAAGGCGCTTTGGAACAAGGTGCAACTGTGATCGTTGCAAGTTCCAACCAGAAGAGAATCGACACCGCAATACAACGCCTGAGAGAAAGCGGTGCCTCTACTTCTGGCTCATGCACTGGATATGTCTGTGATCTCTCGCTTCCTGAAACCGTGGAACATAATGTGAAGAGACTTTTCGAGTCATGCACGGCGCAAGGGCAGCCCCAGCTAGATCATATTGTGTTCACTGCTGGCGACAGTTTCAGTAACAAACCACTGAAAGATACAACCGTTGAGGATATTCAAAAATGCGGCAATGTTCGCTTTCTGGGAGCATTGATGGTAGCTAAGCATGCTCCGTCATACATGAATATTAGCTCGTCAAGTTCGATTACATTGACGGGAGGAGTCAACTCTTATAAACCCGCGCCGGGATGGGTGGTCATGGCTGCCTACGGAGCTTCATTCGATGGAATGATGCGAGGTTTGGCTGTTGATTTAAAGCCGGTGAGGGTAAATATCGTGGCTCCAGGGACAGTGCACACTGAGTTAATTGACCGAGTTATCCCACAGGACAGGATAGCGGGGGTTTTGAAAGATTTGGCACAGGCAACTCTAGTTGGAGAAATTGGAAAGCCCGAGGACATCGCTGAGGCATATCTATACTTGATGAAAGATAGGTTTATTAGCGGATGCGTGCTGAATTCAGACGGCGGACACCTTCTTAGATAAATTGCTGGCTATTTTCCCATCAGGCTCGAACAGGTTTTTTTAATTTGGGGTTTGACTTCACTTAAAATTATATTATCATATAGAAGGGAACATGCTAAGAGAATTTGATGCGGTCATGTCTTCCCTACTGTTTCCTTCTGTACGTGGCCCTCTTTTTTCAATCCCACTCTCTAGGTCCAAACTATTCCACATGTATATTGGATACTATGACAGAAGTACAAAGTCCCAATCAGGATACTTTTCCCCTCATAAATAAAAGCTGAGATAAATAATTCTGAAATTCTTATGATAGAAATAACCCAATTCTTGGAATAGATCGGACGAGCAGTAGATTTTTTTTTACTGCCAAAGCTTTCATTGTTCTTCCCTGTTCCAAGATTCTATTTATCTTATCAACTTTCAGATACCCGAACCACATATCAGAACCTGAATCTGATTTTTGGACATCACTTAAAGTTTATCTAGAGCTTATAGACTTCCTAGGATTGAGATGACATTTTCTAATTTTATAGTTCAGATATTACCAGTTAATACGTTATTCACGAATGAAATATTCTGTATCCTTTTTATTGTTCCAAACAGAAGTGTATATGTAATGCGATTTTGAATGATATGATTAGATTGACATAATATATTACTAAACGGAGAGGCTGGTTCCGATGTATCACATTATATAATTTAACATTATAATGCTATCGCTGGAATTTCTCATTCTACAGTGCGGGAGTATTTTGGAGTTATAAACGCGACCTAGCGCACAGGTAGTAAGCTACCTGGTACCTGATCACGGTCCAGAAAACAGAGAATTAGAAGCAACGTGATCCTTCCCTCACTGCAGTGACTGTAGCTATACGTATACACTGGGCGTAAAGCTTTACAAGTATAGAGAACCGGGATTCCGTATCACCGTTTTAAGCCACGAGGAATAGCAATGTAGAAAACTAGGAATGCAAACCAAGCGATCCATGCCAAAAACCCAAGTGTTCTTAGAGAGTGACCACTTGTCCGCTAGCTGCAAGCAGCATTGAAGTTGAAGACAGCTTGACTTTGCAGAGAGGTTGTATGTTCCCCAGAGGGTTGCCCACGAGCCTTGTACGGCGTATTCCCGCCAACCGAGACCAAAAGCGCTCGTGAAGAGGTATTTGAAGAGAGCTGACGAGACTACTATGATGCCTCGGATGACCATGAGAGGACACCCTATTCGCAAATGTAACTGTACAGACGGGACGGCGGCATCCCGCCCTGTCGACCAGTCATTCTCAAATCGGCATACAAAAAGGGAGTCTATAACTTTCAGGGACTTCTACAGAGGAATGCGTTTTGGCGACTACACGCTCGTATGACGAGCCTGACATCAGCAGATTCGTGCTGGACGCAGGATATACTGATCTTGAAAAGAAAGGCAGAGACCTTTTGGGTCATGCAACATATCAAGGTTGTAGGGGTTGATTGTCTGGCTGACAGATTGTTGGTGGAAACTTCCAACAGAAGGACTTGTGCCCAGGTGATTTTTAGAGGTCACCATGTCTTCTCAGTACGCCAACGGTGTAGAAGGCTCTTCTTAGGCAGAGCGGCCAAAACTCATCCTGCACAATTGTTGTCAACACCTATGCTTTAGTCGCACCGTCACAGCTCCCGTCAGCTAAATGACGAGATCCCAAAGAGTG